>VZSF01008152.1:0-42103 GCA_013398295.1 Chionis minor | reverse complement strand
CAGCCCCGTCGTGTCGGCGCCCATCCCGACTTTGAGGGTGGTGTTTTTTGATTTTTTTTTTTTTTGTGTGTTTTGGTTTGTTTTTTTCTTTTTCTGGAGCCACGTGTTTTATTTAGTTTGGCAGCGAGCGGGTGTGAAGGTTGGTACTCGGGTTGTAACAGGATGTTTTTTTGGTGGCGGGCGCATGTAATTATAACTGCTATGTTAACTAGCTAACGCAGGGAACCGAAGTGCGTTTAGCAATACCCTCCGGCGAACGTGTCTTTGCTTACTGGCATTTGGTAGTGATTTTGATTGTTTATGTGTTGGGTTTTTTTAAGTGACATGTATTAAATGCAATATGATTGGGTGTGACTGTAAGTTACAGCTAAAGAGTCCACACGGCTTATAAATTTGTAGGTAAGGATGTGCCTTCTGACATTACTTTTCCCCTTTTTGAGAGGTTTCCGCTTTTGCGCCCCAGCATAGAAAAATAAGACACGTTATTTTAACAAACTCTGTTATTGCCTCTTCCGTCTTTACCTGGGTCTTGCTGTATAAATTTCACCAGATGTTCCTCTCATTGCAGCTGCTCCATGCACTCCCAACTGCACTTCTGTCTAAATCAAGGCTGTCTGCCGCAAAGTCCGTTGTCGTGAGCTTGCTTCTATTTTTTCCCTTGGAAATATTAAAATAAATTAGAAGTGCGAAGGATATAGTGGCATGTGATTTTCCACTTGTAGCTAGCACAGTTCCCTAACTTTAAAGTGACTTGGTTTAAAATCTAGGTTAGTATTACTGAGGTGGATTTGTCTAGGAACGGTACTTCAGGAAATTTTGAAAAATTTCTGAGGCATTGTAACTTATCTGTTTGTGATCTGATTGTAGGTCTTTCCCTCATTTAGTGTTCATAGTCTTATGCAGGATTTGTCCAAACATGTGGCTAGTATGTGTATTTGTTGAACGTCTCTTGTGTCACACGTGTGTATAGGCAGGTCTTACTGCCACTGATACACTGTCAAGTGAATAATTGACAGGGTAACTTCTCTTTCATACCTTTTTACATGATAAACACACCTTGTCCTTTTTTTTTTTAATGGATGTTGCAACCCATTCTATTTGATTAAAGGTTTATAGGCATTTTTTTTATAGTGCTAAAGATGGTGTATATGCGTATTCGAGGACAAAAGATTTGATTGAACAGATTAGATCTTTACATTGGGAATTGCTTTTGTTGCAAGGGCTTCCTGTCTGCTAACTGTATGCATGGCAGGGAAGTGATTCTTCTCTCACCAGAAACAAGAAAAATGCATACTAGACAAACTAAGCCTCTCCTACTTAAATGTTCAGGCTGTGAAGTGCCTAAACATATACACTGCAAGGAATAGGTATTTCTGGGACTTACAACCTTTGCTCCGTTGGTGCTTAACTCCCTGAAGTTCTTCATGCTGTTTGCCTGTGTAGGGCAATCTTGACTCTTACCCACAGGGCCAATCCTTGTGTTCAGAAATGGGAGTTTTACAGCTGGTATAGGTGAATAGTCAAAGTGTGTATGTAAAGCTGTGTTACAAGAGCTGTTCTATGCAATCCAGATAACTGCAGAACACAAGAGGCAAGAATACTACAAATCTTTGCTGATGAACAGCTGTTGTATAAGAGTACAGCAAAACATAGTATAAGCTTTTTAGCAGTTCAGTGTTTCGCATCGGTCATTAACCCACTTGCAGGTTCACCCCAAGCTGAACAAAGGACAGGTCAGCTGCTGTCCTGCTCAGTGGGAGAGAGGGGATCTGAGTGGATAGTTCCTCTTCCCCTTTTCTTAAAGGAGGGCCACCATGTAACGTGGTCTTAGTACTTTGCTAACTGCATGTTAACCTTCATTAGCTCCTCTGGTACATGGCCAAAGTGAGATAGGCTTTATCAGAATATATATTTTTAGTGAGACAATGAGGTGATCCTACTTTCACGTCACTCTGTCCTCGTTTCCTATGAAAGCTTTCTATATCAAAGGCAGTGTCATTTCAGTAAAAAAATCTTACGCATATCAGCAAAAAAGATTCCTCACAGCTGCAACAATCAGCAAAAAAAAAAAACAAGAGTTTAAGACTTTGTATTGCACAAGGGTGAGCGATGAGGAAATCATGTGTTGGTTTGTGTGAAGGCATAAACCTGCATTAGCCATAGCAGTCCTGTGGCAAGGCTTTGGCAGCATTCGAGATTGTTCTAGCAGTGTTTTTAGCTCCGGTATTACAGAGTATTATTGCTGTATGTTAGAAAATACATACTATTCCTCTCTGGTTCTTCTCATTCAAGCCTGCATCCTGTTTCTGCAGAAGTAATGATTTTATGACAGAACCACGGATTTTAATATATGTGTTTTTTTTCTCTATATTGATGATCTTGAAATAGCTTCAGTTTTCTCTAGTCTCTGCTCTTCCTTTGTAGGTTTGGTTTTTTTTTTTCAGTTGGTCAAAGCTGCCGAGTTTAGTTCCAGTGAAGATTAAGTGAAGTGCTTGTATGAAAAAACCCTGCCAATAGTTTGGTGGGTTTTTCTGTCATAGAGGTGGTGTAATAAGACATGCGACTCGGGCAAATAAGCAATTCCTGCCCTTAAGGCTCTGAGGATATAAAACAAACAAGGCTAGAGAAGAGAATGAAATGCCAAATCTTGAGTGAGCTGTTGCACACACCTTCATGCAAATCCTAGTTTCAGCAGGTACCTGAAGTTGGGAATAACGAAAGGAGACTCAGAGAGGAAGAAAGGGTATTGTGGGACAAAAGAAGCCAGGTTGAGAGATACTGTGTTTGTCTTTCCTGAGCAGAGTACGGCAAGAAACAGTCAAGGTCATCAGTAACAAAATTGTATAGAACTGTAGTCGCGTGCTGCTAATTGAGGTGGAGGCATTTGAACAGTGACAGGGTCTGTAGTTAGTTACAGGTAAATAAATGTACTTCTGAACTTCAGATCATGGGGTAAATCACGGTGACTCTTAGTGCAGAAATGCCTGTGTGTGAACACATCAAATTTGATTTGATTTGAATGGTTCAATTGATTTGAATCAAATCAAATAATCAAAATGCCTGAGTATTCAAAGTAATGTTTATGCTTCTGTAGAAGTCACACTTTGAAAGGTGTTCCAGGAAGAAATGGAAATTATGATTAGGATATGTGGAGTAAGAAATCATAAAGCTGTGTAGTTATCACCAAAATGATGTTTTACATCCATGAGTCAATGATTAACATATTACTCAGTTTTATCCTTTAGCTGGAAGGGCTGGGAATGAACATGGCATATTTTCAAACTGGCAGTTGGATGTCATGGATGTAATAATAGCTGTAGTATTCTTATTTTTTCCACTGACATTTGTTCAGTGATTTGCGTTCTGAAATACATTTGCAACTAGTGTCTTCTCCAACTCCAAATAGAAATGAAAAGACTCAATTTGGAGTTGAATATTATTTTTATGGGTCGCCAGTGTTCTTTAAATCCACTTCTTGTGGTCAATTTAGTCATGAAGACACATGCTTTGATGATTTGTGCTGGTGTTTTACACATTCATGCTTTCTGATGATTGCATCACATTTGCAATTGATTATAATAATAATTTATATTAATTTACACAGTAATAACTGAACTTTCTCTTGTAAAGCAAACCAAATAATCTTATAAACTCATAGGCCACATGTGTTTTTGAAGACTTAGCTCTACTACACCAATAACAGAAAAATCAGCCAGTATGTGGTTGCAAATGAACTTGGCGCAAGATAGATGGAAGAATAATTAACAAGGAGAAGTGGTAACAACTGGTGAGATTAATTTGCTTTCATTTTCCTTTGCAGTTTTGGGCATACTCGTTATAACACTCAAGCTTTTGAGTTCTGAAATAGCAGAGTTTAGTTTCTGCGAGGTTGAAAATTTTTAGTCGAATTCAAACTGTGAAATGTAATGGGTTGTGATGTATTTATGACACTAGATAAGATGTTGACTCATGCATAAATGATAAAATATGTATTTAGTAATTAGCTATCTTTAAAGTGTTTCTTAGAAATACTGAAAGGAAAATAAATCAGAAGGCATCCAGCTAAACAGATTGAGGATCTCATTTTGCATTATTTGTAAGAAGACAGTCTCTATTTTAATGTGGAAAAAGCTAGAAGATTCTTGAGTCGGAGATGAATGATGTAATGTGTTTCAGAACAGGATTTGTACTCTGTTTCAGTAGAAGTTACTTTTCTTATTGATTGAAAAGAATCTTTATCATCTTCACATCTTTAAAACTATTCTAGTTCAGGGATGTCAAGTCAGATTTTCTGTACTGTAGTATACAGGTGTTGGCTTTATAGTAAAGGAAGAATAAGTTTTCCCTCCAGAAAGGTGTGCCTCTAACTGGATGAGCAAAACCTTGTGCGTTCCTATGTTGCTAGATGCATAGATATATATGTAGTTTGGGTCATTGATGCTGACCTTTCAAAATCCCCATAGTCAGGGTATTTGTTCTCTTAGTTGTCAAGTTTTTGGCGGAATAATAAAACCTTTTGTAAAATTAGTGTCGCCCAAAAAAAGCATGGAAACTTGCCCCCTGCCCCTGCTAGACCAGCTGCTTTATTCTAAGCAACCCAAACTTTTAAATTTTTCTATGCTGTAGTAAATGGCTGAAGTGTATGCTGGGGGTTTAATGAGGGGCAGGGCATATGAATGGTAGCGCGTTCTGGCAATTATGTAGGGCCTATTCTTTATGCAGCCAATAACCTTGTAATCAAAGGTACATTTGCAATTTAAGCTGTTTTCCGTACAAGACCGATTATTTCTTACGTGAACTTCTATAAAATGAGCCTTACTCAGAATTACTGCTAATTATCAGTATATTCTTGTGCTAATAAATGTTATTAGCAGTAACTTGCTTTTGGAAGGCATGGGAGAACTTCCTGGAGACCTGAGAAGAAGGTGGCTCTTTTTTAACGGTCAACTCTGAAGTGGAGGAAAAAAAATTACTTCATTTCTGTGTTCTTAGGTACTGTTAAATACAGCAGTTAATGGAAGAATTTGGTTTGAAACTGCAGCCTGCACTCTTAGATAACTCCAAGAAATCAGGCAGTAGGATCTGGGAACAAATTCGGGGAGGCGGGAGGGAACGAACTGTAGTATTGGGGATTCTGGAGTAAGTATCTCTTCTTATTGCCCTTGGCAAGAGCCTACGCTGCATTGATAACATGTACAAACCTGTTACTAGATCACTTAGAACTTAGATATGTCAGTAAAATAATTTGATTAATTTTTTTTAGTTCTGCAATAAAACTATGTTCATGCTTAGAACTTCCAGCTTGGTCTTACAGTGCTTGCTTTTCTGTATCACCTCACTTTCCTTCTATCTGTTCTTTCTTCCTTTTCAACATTGGAATCCCTTAATTTTGTCCTTTTTACAGTTTTGTTAGTGTTTGGTGTTTGATTCCCCCCCCTCCCCCCAAAACGTAGAAGTTCCTTTCTCAGCTTAAGTTATATTGGAATTTGTCTCTTGCTCTGTGTGTTGGTTTTTCTATTTATTTTAACCATGCATGAATTTATCTTTGTGTAAGAAAACATGAAGCAACAAAAGGGAATTTCTCAATTTGAATTTGTAAAATAAAAAATTAAATCACAGGGTAAAAAGGTGGAAAGAAGATTTGACAAGAAATTCCTGGGATAAAAAAAAAATTATAATGATTTCAGCTGTCTATATTTTGTTTTAGATTGTGATTTGGAGTCGTGGAGAACTCGCAGTCTTTCCACAATGGGAGAAAGGACTGATTGTACGAAGTCGCATAGTTCACTGGCTGAATACAGCCCCGTCAGTAAATCAGACAGGACAGATCCAAGTGACAGCTGTGAAATGCAGGATGGAAACCAAAATACATTGCAACTGAAGAAAGAAATATCGTTGATAAATGGGATAAGCCTTATAGTAGGCAACATGATTGGCTCAGGTATCTTTGTCTCTCCCAAAGGAGTTCTCATCTACAGCAAATCTTATGGATTGTCTCTAATAATTTGGGCAATTGGAGGGGTTTTTTCAGTCTTTGGAGCTCTCTGCTATGCTGAACTTGGAACCACTATTACAAAGTCAGGAGCCAGCTACGCATATATCTTGGAGTCTTTTGGGAGCTTCATTGCTTTTATTCGTTTGTGGACCTCACTCCTAATTGTTGAGCCAACTAGTCAGGCGATTATTGCCATCACCTTTGCTAACTACATAGTTCAACCTTTCTTCCCTTCTTGTGATCCTCCGTATTTGGCTTGCCGTCTCATAGCAGCTGCTTGTGAATGTAAGTATTTCTTGAAATTTACTATGTTATTTTTTTATCCAGGGTTAAGTTTTATTAAAACAAAATCCTACCAAGTCCCAGAGTTGTCGCATACTAAATCTGCAATGGTTTGAGTTACAGTGGGGAAAAGAACAATTTCCAGCACATGAATAACTTGCAGGTATCCAGTCAGTGAATTACCATTTTCTCGTTCAGAAGCAGAACAAGGTATTTAACTCTTCGAAGTTTACTTGCATGGCAAAAATGGGGGAGAAGGAGGGTTTTTCCCTCAGACAGGTATATTAAATCAAACCTCAAGATACTTTTGGTGTGGTCTGAGAGTTGTTGCAGAATAGCTCTTACGCTCTAAATTCTGCTGTAATTTGTTTTGCAATAGCTTCTCAATGTAGATGTGCTTAAGTAATTACTCTCGTAGGGTTTCAAGAGATCACTCTTTCAAGATATTCTTTATGCTCATGATTAACTGTAACATCAGTACAACAGTACCTGTTGTAAAGCTGTTTTGATAAGCGGAAATCTGTGCGCATAAAACATTGAAATGTTTGTAATCAGATAGCCAGCTGCTCTGTTAGTCAATATGGAGGAATAAATGTCCACGTGCTTCAAATCAGGACTGTTCTGCTGTATCAAGAGAATGAAACTGTATGATTGTACTCTGTGTGTCTTACTTAATTTTAGGTGTTTCCTATTAAAAGTGTTTATATGCATATTTTTACTTTTCCAGTAAACAATGAAAAATATATTTCAGAAAGCCTGAATGGCTATCCTTCGTCATGCGCTGATCATTATTGCTGTGTGCTGTGGAGTCTGCCATCCCTATTGACCTGATGCTCTTATCATAAAGCTAATAAGAGAACTCGGGCTTTTTTACTGCCACCAATATGCTATGGGGAGGAGATGTGCTGCTCCTCACTGGTTACCTTTTGAGGCAAGAGGGAGCCTATTGGGATAGTTCTAATGTTCCTTATTATAGTTGTCTATGTAGGATTAGAAGAGAGGGCAAAGACAGAGAGAGCAGTGGTGCGTGTTTCAAATATTTGACCTCTTAACTAGTTGTGAACATTATAGCTTCCCCTTCCATTTTTGTAAGTTAATTTGTTACTGGTGGGAAAGCACTAATGTGCTGGTTGAGGTCCAGGTAGTGGGAAGAATAATAACAAACTTCTTCCAAAAAAATCTGTCGGCTTACAGAGTTCTGTTGCCTGTGTCTCCCTCCTCCCTTCCAAATGCATTTCCACATTTTGTTGTGACAACTTCAGGAAAGAAATGAAGGACCTGTAATGTCATGTTCACATTCCTTAAACGGATATTGTCCCAAGGTATCCTGGCACAGATTCAGGAGTGCGGGGGAGTCTGCTCTTGCATTTAAGGTATCTCACATCTGAGGGGAATTAGCACTTATAAAAAGCAGTTTATCAAGAATTCAAGACAAAGTGATTCAATTAAAATTATTATATAGTAGATGCAGAAACACAACGTGATGGCCTCTGTGCTTGCTTCTAAGAGAGGGTATTTAGCACCTTTTTCTTTAGTGGAGACATTTGACAGCAAGATCGCTCTCATGTATGTGGAACAACTTATTTTAATGGTCCATTTTATGGTTTAAATGCCTGTTCTGCCCTGCTCCAGGTGTCAGTGCTGAGACTCTCACCCCTGCTCTACAACTTCATTTAGCTTTTCCTGATAAAGCCCTCCCTTCTCCCTGGCCTGGCAGGGCTGATGTTGCATGTCAAATCCTTAACTCTGGATATGATTTATACTTTATTAATGAAGCTGCTGGGAGTGGAAGTCTGAATATTGGTTAGGTACAGATTTTATGTGAGGATGGGTAGGTTTGTTATGGGGTTTCCTTTTTTTTTTTTTTAAACTGTAATAATAACAATATTAGATCTAGTGGGAGATCAGTCTGTGTTATACAGCGTTACTTTGTCACTCATTTTGGAAATAGGGGTGGCATCTGATGCTGCAGCACTAAACTTGGCAGTTCTCAGGAAATTTAAGTAATAAAATTAAGCTCAAGAAAACATGAGAGAATGATTTCAGTAAAAGAAAGAGGGAGGGGATGTGGCTTGCTCAGATTCTTAATTACCTTTCTTTTTTTTTCTTTTAACATATCAGAGTAGCATCTCATCTGAAGTAGAGACCAAGCCCTAACTCACTAAAATAATGAGTTAATAATAATTGCTCCCAATGAAAGTTGCTTAAAAAAATAATGGCCAAAATAAACCCTGTGAGCAAATTATCTATGGATAATGCTATTAATACTGAAGAGCAGAGACAGACCAAGCGGAGTTGTTTTTTTTCTGAGGGCTCTTTGGGAGCTGCAGCAGTCCTGACTTTTGAAATTTGATACAACTGTTTTTTTCCCCTCATCTTGCCAAGTTCAGTGGAATCTCGTTCAGCTATTCCACTTGGCTGGACTGCCTAGTACAGTAGTGCCATGCTTTTCAGATCATTACCTTTCTTTTGTTATCTTTTTACGATTATTATTACTTTTCTATTTGGTAACTGTGCTAAATACATTTTTATCTTAATAGTATCACATTATTCTTGGATTATAGGAAATGAAATAATTTATCACATCTTTTAATTTAATTTTTATTTGCTACTACCTAGCTCCTTAAACAGTCAAGTTTAGTTTTTATTTATATGCATGTTTAGAGTACATAGGACAAGAAGATTTCTCAGAGATTTGAAGTACAGTAGAAGATAAACACTTTTTTACTAGCTAGAGTTAAAAAAAGAGATTTGGGGAAAATATGCAAACTTCTGGGTTGGAATCAATAATGTACTAATAAACTGGATAAGAAAAATATGCACTGAATTAGTATTTTGTTCAATAAAGAGTACTGAAGATACTGAATCCTATTCAATGTTCAGCATTTGAGGTCAGGCAGAAGTTGTCTGGCTCTCTACTTGAGGAAAAAGTAATAAATGCAAAAGCAAAGCTTTGAGAGCCATGAGAACAGTGTATTTCAACAACGGTTTGAGAAGTGTTTATTAGGGAAGTTGATCATATGAGTAAACTTAGTCAGCTGTTGTTACTGAAACATTTGTGAAATCTGAAAGTCTTACTTCAAGTTCCATTACAGTCTTGTGAAATAGGTCTGACACTGATTTATTTTGGGATAGAGGGGGGGAATATATTCAGAGTACTCATGATCTACTACCAGTTCTTAAAAATCCAGATTAACGTTGCATTAGCTGTAAAGCATTTCTTATTTAGTCAGATCTCTCTTCTAACCTCACTTAGTAATACAGTTTAACACAACTGGAAAAGAGTATTGAATCGCCTGTGACCATTTTCAAATACTCCATGGATGTTGAACTCATCCTCAGACTGACAAGAAAGTGGAAAAAACTTTTCACCTGCTATTTTAATATCTTTGCCTAAAGGAATTTCTGGATGATGTTTCATTTATCAGAACAATATTGATAAATTGAAATGAATAATTTCATGTAATTGTTTCTTTAGCTTCAGGGTAGTCACAGAGGACAGCTGATCAGGGGTTACAATAGGAAAATGGGCATATAATCAGACAATGGGAAGGTCTTTCCTTCCATCTTTTCAAACAGTGTGTATTATGAATCTTTAGAACATCTGTTTCCTACTGTTTTGTTTAAAAGAGTGTGTTTGCAGTAGCAGTGTATCTTGCTTACTTTAACCTAAGTATTAGTATAACAGGTAAGTGCATATTTTAATTATAATTTAAAATCTTTGAAAAATGAATTAAACTGAATATTGTTCAAGTAGTCTTTTAATTTTTCTTTTTTCTTTTTTTTTTTTTCCTCCCCTAGGTCTTCTAACATTTATAAATTGTGCCTATGTTAAATGGGGAACACGAGTGCAGGATATATTTACTTACGCTAAAGTCACTGCACTTATTGCCATCATCATAACTGGAATTGTTAAAATATGCCAGGGTAAGCTTATAAAATAAAAGCAAAGGTTTGTATTTATCAAACTGAGTTAACTGTTCTAAAGACGGTAAAATACCTTTGTATGTGTTATCAAATGCCTCAGTACAAGCATAATATAACCATTTTGAAAGCACTAATAATACCAATGTTAGGCATTATCATGATACTGTATCATGGGAAGCTATCCTATCTCAGTTGACTTTGAACTGGGTAGAAGAAGGTAACTGATTGCTCAGCAGTGTTGTGCAATTTACAGCCTGAAGTATGGAATAATAAAGGAAATGAAAACAGCAAAATACAAAGCTAGCAAAATACAATGGGAGTGGAGAAACCTGTAAATTTCTGTAAGGAACATACTACTTTATGATGAGATCAACTGAATATTTTTTTTACAAAATGAATTTTGTGCAGTCTGAAAGTGGCTGAAGTTAAAGTAAAAATAGTTTTGTAAGCACATTAAGTCAATTTGTGAAACAACAGCTCTGGTTTTGCTTACATCCTGAGTTCTGTTGTAGCTTTTGGGAATTGGAAAGTTCCTGGGGTTTTGGATTTTTTTTTATTTTTTTTTTTTTGAATCTGTGTGTGTTGGGTGTTGTGCCTTCGAGTTAGAGGAATTCTGAACTTCGTTTTGTTCTTATCCCTTCCTTTGGGGAGAATTTATTGGTGTGTTAGCTTAAAAAAAAGAAAAATTGCCCTGCTTTCAAACCTGCCATAAAGGTCTTTCCCTGGCAATCTGGCAATTTGTGTCCTTTGCTCTAACAGGTTATTGTTGAAAGTCCAGGAGCAAGGTAATTATTGTGACTGGAACAAGAATATGCATATGTGAGCACCATGCTGGGGTGTTAACTCCCTGGCACATCTGCCTATCCCTTGTTTTGTAGATCCCGAGCTTGTTCACTACAGACTTCCTTCACACTGTCTCCCTTCTCTGGTTTTAACTCGTCAGTTAACTCTGCCTGTATTTGTGCCAAGGGAGCAGCAATGTCTGACTAGGATAAAAAAAGAGGAAGAAGTGAAGATATTCTAGAGGCTGCAAATATTTGTCCTGACCAGTTTTGATGAAGTCTAAATGTTTCAGGATGTTCCAAAACATTCAGGGCCTGTTTTGGAGTTGCATAGTTGCTCACCTTTCTGTATTTGAAGTTTGTGTGTGTGTGTGTACGTAAAATAGTCTGAATCTATAAAACTGGAAGTGATGAGCTTGTCTTGATTTGCTTAAAGTCAAAAGTTCTCACAAATGCTGGTACAAAAAACATACACTTGTTTTATGTTCTGTTAATTGTTCTCAGTTTTCTATTTTTAAAAGTGGAAATGCAAACATTCATTTAGGAATTTGTTCTTTTTTGTCATGGTTATCCAAACTCAACTGTAGTCTTTGTTTTCTGCATAGGCTAAATGATTCAAAACTTAAAAGGATACAGAAGGGTATAGTGGGTTATTTTAGAAATATATGTGTTATAAACGATATCCTTAGCCTGAGTGCTGTTGTGGCCAGTTGTTTGTAGCTTAGTCTGAACTTAATGCTCCTGAACTACTTGTGCCATTGTGGACAAACTAGGTGTTTAATTATAGAACAGTATCATCCACAGAGCATAATTTTTAGTAATTTAAATGCCGTGCTTATTCTTATGGCTGAAGCAGAGTAGAATTGGAAAAAAGGGTTAATAAGCAGTTTTAAAGGAATTAGGGTTTCTGAGGGGTTTTTTTGTATTTGTGTGATAAATTGGAAAAAAGTTACTTGCTGTATTTTATTATCCTGTACTTCATGTGTCTCTTCCACATACAGGACATTCATCGCACTTTGAGAACTCTTTTGAGGGATCTTCTTTTGATATAGGAGACATTTCCCTTGCGCTCTATTCTGCCTTGTTCTCCTACTCTGGTTGGGATACGCTCAATTTTGTAACAGAAGAGATCAAAAACCCAGAACGGTAAACGATTTTAGCTTTCTAAACCTCCATAGTTACCAAGTTGCTCATTTTGTGGCTGTCTTCCACTAATGAGTTCTGAACCTATATGAAATGAGTAGAACTGCTCTATACTTAGATTTACTAATTTTAAATTACACTAAAAAAAAAAAAAAAAGAAAAGATAGGAATAAATAAGTCAGACGATTGCAGGATGCTGTATTCAATGCTTGATAAGCTTTCAGTTCAAGATGTTGCTACTATTAATTGTAACAGGTGTTAGTATTGCACTGAAACAGTTACGTAAGTGTAGTCTGTGCTGTGTTTATCTGTGCAATAATTCTGATATCATATTTAAGAAAGTTACCTTTTCCAGGAATTTGTGCTCTAATAGTGTGACTGACTAAACTGTTCGGTCGTGAGTCTGTATGCGGACGCCTTTTATGTTAAAAATGGAATCCCATTTGATCATTCTTACTTCCTATTATAAGCAACAACTCAGATTGCTACAATGGAAAGATAAAGAATAGAACAGATTTTTTTTCAATTCTCCCAACTGATTTTGACTTTCGCAGTTTGTTCTGTTACCCCTGAGTTACCCCTGTGCATTTATTTAACCAGGAAACTTATCTATTGAAAAGGTAAAATAGCAGATAAGTATTTTAACTCTAAAAATAGCTGGTTTTACTCAGGTAAATGGTTTTACTGAATTTCAGGTTGACTGTGTTCCCTTAAATTGACTTGGAAAGATTTGTTACACGTATTCAGAAGAGGTGCGCATTTTGTGTTCGCGTCAGTCATTTACTCCTTCAAATTGTTTTTTTTCCACCGAAAGAGCTCCCCTTTTGAGTGCAGTTGCAATGCCTTATCATCTTTTTTAGAGTTAATGTACTCTTCTGTGTTATCAGTTGGATAACTCTTGTATTAGATGTGTTGTTTTGAAAAATAGTTTTTCTCACAGGGTATTTAGCTGATGACAATTTCTTTAGATTCATTTGCTATTCATAGGCATTAGTGCCTAAAACCAGCTTCATTCTTGGTAGCAGTTGTGGTTGATAAAATGAACTTCAAATTTTGGCTTTCTACACTGGCAGTTATTAGGAATAAGAGATGTTCCAGACTTCTATAAAATTACTCCAAGAATTACGTATTTTTCATATTCACTTGATTCATGTTTGGCTAGTCAAAAGTTGCAATCCACAAGTTAAATTTGAAATAGTCCCTTGGCTTTAATCTCGGGTGACGCAAAGTCCTTAAAATGCCTGAAATGGGTTTTGTTACATTACGTAACATTTCTGAATTCATTTAAAAGTGGTTTCTAATTCTGCTTCTTCTCTGCACTGAGCTATACAGATGTCTTACTGTGAGTGTGCAACCTGGAAGCAGAGTCAGAACTCCCAGTTACTAATTTACTGGTTTATATGGAAGGGGTGTGGTGTGTGTTTGTTTTTCTACTTCCACAGCATCAGTCAAACCCAGCTGGAGTTCTGGGCTTCAGGAAATTTTTGAGGCAACTTCCAGAGTGTGTTTCATTTTTCTGCTTTGTTGTTTTGGGGGTTTTTTTGTTTGTTTTGTTGTTGCTGTTATTATTGGAAAACATGTTCATGGCAAATACTCATTCATGTCATCATGGCATGTTTGATTTCAAACTGGGCAAATGTGAGAGTAACACTCTCACTTCTGCTTTCCTTTTTGAGACATTTGAACATCCTCGCAAGCTTTGGGGAAGGAAAAAGGCTGAGAAAAGCCCGAGCCTGAAATGAAGTTTTCTTCTGCTTGTGCTCTGCAGAGTTTCTCTCTGTGGAGCTGCAGAATCAGGGCTCTGAGTTTATCTTGGCTTTAAATTCTTACCTGTTTACATCTAGAGGTTTGCAGTGTTTTCATGTTATTCTTGACTTTTTTTGTATTACTTTCTAGACATGTGTTTGCTAGTAAGGTACACCACATCCTGAGATTCACAGCTGTGTAGCAATTTTGGATCTGCCCTCTGCATGTCTACTTTCTGCAGTTACGCAGCCAAATTAGTTTGCTCTCTGCAGTGGTGAGTGCGCATGAGATCAGGGGTTTGGTTCGGTTTAGTGGATCTCCCCGCATCAGTTCTAGAAGTCGGTGCAAGAAGAACAGCAGCGTTCCTCAGGGAGAATGAGCGCAGTGACTCAGAGTTCTGCCCCTTTGGGTTCTAGTTGTGGTAACTAACGTGGCCAGTAGGAAATACTTTAAAGCATGTAAATTTGAAGGCTCGTACTACTGATCTGGAAACCCTGAAGTTAGGGTACTTGAAGAGTTATTGCATAGAATTCCTTTTTATGCATAATTAATTTTTAAGTTACTGGGAAAAAATATAAATTCTGTATTCTATATTAGAATTTCTAGTTTTAAAAGAAACCAAACTATTCCAGAGATATTTCTTTTGAAATCTTTATTCTGTCTTCCTATCTTTCATCTGTAAGGTAAAGGATGCAAATAAATAAATTTATTCTGTTCATTGCATTAATTTTTTCCTGTGTTATGGTTTTGGGGGGTTTTTTGTCTTACAGGAATTTGCCGCTGGCTATTGCAGTGTCTATGCCAATTGTGACTATCATCTATATTATGACCAATATAGCTTACTATACAGTGCTGGATGTTGAAGCCGTTCTTTCAAGTGATGCCGTGGCAGTGGTAAGTTGACCATGTAGTATTTTGCTATATTATTCACTTTCCACCTTTCAGGGATGCATTTCATTTTGAGGAACAAACCAGGAAAAATCCCTAGTTTATTATAGTACTTCACTGAATACAGGAGGGCAGAACAACTCATCACAAATAATTTAAACTTAAATAGAAAATTAATAAATTAAATAACATATAATAATAAAAAATTACCAGATTTATTAAAACAAGCACAGATGCATTTTGCTTATGTAGTTTGCAAAGATGCTAATTAGACTTGTGCACTTTGAGCTGATTGTAAATTGTACATAATTGTCTTCTCTGGTCCTTTATGCTGCAGTATTTAGAAAGCTGGAGTGGTACATAACAGAGTTGCACTCAGCTACGTTCTGTTGAGCTACTAATTGGTGCAATGCATATCTGTAAATGGATGTGTTGCAGCTCAGCTAGGACAAAGTTTAGCTTTTTGTCTCTTTTTTAATAACTTAAATCACTGTCTTACCAATGTTGTATTAATTCCAACAACTTTTAATATTTTGAAATTCATTATTTTTATATATGGGTGGAAGTTTAAATCCAATTAAAATGTATAAGCTTCTTAAAGTAAATCTGGTCAAAACATGTTGTATGCTTAAAGCTAATCATTAAACAAAAGGGAAGTTTGTTGTGTTTTTTTTTCCCTGTAGCTAGTGAATTAATTGCATAGTTCTGGTTACTATATCGTTCAGACTTGAGACTTGGAAAATTTAATCTTCTTTTTGGTAATTTAAATTGGAGGAAAAGAAATAGCTTTCCTCCCTTTTAGATTCCCAATTGGCTTCTAAAATTTAAGTAGTTAGACAATACACAGAGAGTTTTAAATACATCAAGATGAAGGAAATACTCGCTCCGTTCCCACAGAGGATTACTATGATTAGAAACTGGCTTAGCAAATCAGCAAACTCTTGTTTCAGGTATTTAGGCAGATGGTTCCGCAAAAGCACTTACTTGACTTTCTTTCGAGCTTGGGAAATATTTAATGTAATGTAAGCTTTCAAAATAGTTTATGGTAAATGTGGGATGTAATTTGTTATTTCAAATGTAATTACACAGATGTTTATTTCAAAATGTATTGAAAGTAAATAAACTTTTATTCTTTGCCTTTTTTTACTGGAATATGGAAAAACAGAGTTGTCATAAAATATATTGTGAAAAACTTGGTAAAACGCTTCAGAATGAAACAAAACAACGACAGAAAATACTTAATTTTGAATCAGCATATGCTAAGGGGTAATAAAGTCACCAGGAATCTTTATTTCTCTTGTAGGCTATGGTATCCCATGTAGAATCATAGTGTGGTTTGGGATGGAAGGGACCTTTAAAGGCTATCTAGTCCAGCCTCTCTGTGATGAGCAGGGACATCGTCTAGATTGGGTTGCTCAGAGTCCAACTTCACCCTGAACATTTCCAGGGCTGGGGCATCTACCACCTCTCTGGGCAACCTGTGCCAGTCTTTCACCATATAAAGTACCTTCCAGTGACTCATAATGTAATTTTTAATTCTTGTTTAGAATTAATTAATCCAGACAAAACTAAAAGCCAATAGGCAGTCTACTGTCCGTCCTGACTTCTGTAAAGCAATACACTGTTGTTTTTTTCTAACAAAGACTTGGAAAATATACTCCTTTGACAGCAATGAAATTCTCCGATCCAGCCTATCCCTTAAGAGTATCCTGTGCTTAATCTACTGCTTCTGGCCTTTGTCGTCACAGAGGTTTATATGGCCATTTGGTGAATGAGATGAGGAAAACTGAGTGATGCACTGTGGGTCAGTCCAATCGAGGTTGCTGTACGTAGCAAGTGGGAGTGCTGCAGCAGCAATGGGTGGCCAGATAAAGGAGGGGCGACGGATGCCTGAACCTTATTACATGTGTGAAACCCAGGCCTAAATTTTTATGATTTTATATACGCTTCATTTAGTTGTTCTTTGACATTGTTCTTGATCAAAACTGAGTATGTATTTATTTTTATGTGTGTATATGTTTAAGTATATACACATGAGCTGTAATTTTACATGGAATCGTAATACTCGGAAATGGACAGGTCAGGTCTTCTTCTCTAGTATAGGATGCATCGGACATGGAGGAGAAAAAAAGAAGACTTAAGAAGGATATAAAGTCCTTAGTCAATCTAATGAAAAAATATGTTTGTGATTTCCAAAGTTATTAGGCATTTTACTTCTTGTGCTAGTGTTAATGGAACTTAACCAAATTAATGACTTTGGAAGTCTAGAACTGTGCTTTTTCACTAGACCTCAGGATTGCCAAATACTTGCACTTAAAAGCTTAACTAATGCTCTATCTAAAGGCATTTTTGCTGAGACGTCTCATCAGCTGGCAAACAGTGGTCTTCTGATTGCCACTACTCATATCCCTTTTAGAATGATAAGGTGAAAGTGCAGCTGAAGTTTAATACTTAATATGACTCGTTAAAGATTCCTTTTCACTGCTGTTATGAATTTAATTGCCCACTTTTATGAAACCAACTTTTGGCTTGGTCTACTAATACATTAGTATTGTGTGGATGTCTGTAGGGTGGAACGGTTGACACTGTGGACCTGACACGCTATACATACTTCAGGGGTATTTTACTTTGGACTACTTCTAATGAGGTGCTGCAGACTGAATGCTTATGTGTGGTTGGATTGCAGTCGAGGAGTGCGGTAGATAATCTCATGTTCATCTTCAAATTTAGCTTGTTCTGAAAGGGAAGCTCCCTTTAGCTCCGATGTTAAACAATGTGAACCAAAAAAGGAGTAAGTGGCAGTAATTGGGAGAGTTGCTTCAAAAGCTCACCTGCGGTCCAAATTAAAACACTCATAATACACCCATAGTTTTCTAGTGAATAAGGGGGGGAAAAAAGAGCTAATAACTGTAATGGTCTGTATTTGAAAACCCTCCTATAATACAGAAATGTAAAAAATTTATGGTGAAATTTCTCTAGGTGGTGAAAGAGAATTTTATTCTCAGTGGAATCTTTAAGAATACTTAGGGCATTGTGGTCAGTCGATGAATGAGTAAAGGAGATGAGAACTAAGCCAATCCAAAAACTAATCTGATGAAAATGAGCTGCTTTGAACTGCTCACATATTCTACATTTGATCCATGACAACAGGTTGCTATCACTTCCTTCTTGCCCTCTATGTAGTTGTAGTCTGAAAATTACAATAATGATTTTTAAAGAAACATGGTCATAATATTGGTGCATTTTAGCACCTTTTGTGTAGTAAGCCTGGATGCTTTTTGGAAAGGAATGGAGTAGCTTTCTCCTATTCATTTCAGTCAAGAAGCTTTGAGTTGGAAAGGTGGGGAAAGCTATGTCCAGTTTCTAAATGACAAGAGTGAAAGTTACAAGTGAAAGAAAATACTATTAATAGTGTATCCTTGCACATCACCTTGTATACTGTTTTTCTTGGTGGCTGGGAGAAATCTTACCAGGGGATGATACGGAACAAAATGATAAAATGTCCTTCCTTTATGTCAGTATTAACTTCATTGCAGTGTAGTCCCAGTGTTGGGGCTAAGAAACTCAGTTTTTAAAGCTCTTTTTTGTTGAAGTAATTTAAGTAATACAGCAACAGCTAGCTTAGAAGTTCTGCAAATGCTCTACAGGTGGTTGCTGGTCATGTAAAAATCGCTTCCTTTTTCAAAGATTCTGCTAAGAGTTTCACAGTTGACTTCTGTTTTACCTCCTTCGCAGCCCTTACTGTTAAGTTTTATGCATATGAAGCAGTTACTCAGTAGCACAAACACACTTAAAATAAATAAATGCGGAAATTTTATCTCACCTTCACCTGCCACTGAACAACTGGTTTTTTTGCATCGAAGAGCACCATTGTATTTTTTGTTTGTGAAGAGGGCAGCTGGCTCCACAAGCATTGTTTGGGTGCTCCATCTTCTAAGAGGGAAGAACATACTGGCAACCAGTGTGTAGCTTGTTACCTGCTTCCTCTATTTGGTCACGCCTGGGGTTTATTGATTGAGTTCATACAATCGGTGATACTTGGCAGCTTATTTCTTTTACTTGGAAAAGCTAAAAACGATTCCCGGTTGAAGCAAACTATTGTCCTGCATAGCTGGCTGTCAACTTTCTTGGAGCTGTGCAGCTTTGTTGGTAAATAGGGGATAAAGATGATGACTTCGGTTGCATCTTTGAATACCATCTTGCAAGTCCAGCATTGATCAGTCCAATTTACCCTGGTGTACTCATATGCTAGAGTAGACTTGCTTTGCTTCGACGTGCCTTCTCTCTCCCTCCATGAACCAGGAATGTCGGAGGGCTGTGTATTCCATCTGTTTTATTCTTCTTTGGTGTATAGTTTAACAAATGACGAGTCTCTTTCTTCTAACTGAATTCAGATAGAAATTCTTAAGTTACTCTTAGACCTTTTGCGTATTACTTCTCTTCCTTCATTTGGCCAGTCACTGGCTTCTTTTCTGAAGAGGAAAATCTGCTTATCTTTGGCTGCCAGTGTCATGTCCTCTTTCTTTGCTTGCACTGGCACCTCCCAGTGAGGTTCCTTTGGTTGAAAATCATATTCTGTACCTTATAATGGAAGAGCTCTCCATTAGGGACAGGCAGTTGCTTTTAGAAAAGAGCTGTTTAGTGAGTCATTTGTCGTCTTTCTTGAAGTTAGCTGTAATTCATTACCAATGCAGCACTCCTGCTGATAGTTATGTGAAAGTTCTCTGGCTTTGGAGGACAAGCTGAAAGGCTGAGCCAGAACTTGAAAAGAGTGCTACATAGTATTTTCAGTATGAGAAAGGTAAGAGGCTTTGGGACACATTGAAGTCTTATTCTACTAGCTAGCTATTAAAAATGCTAAGAACAGGATAAACACCTGAGGAGATTTAGATCGAGTATTTTCAGCACCTCTATGAAGACATAACGGAAACTGTTCTACTGTTGGAGTTGACATCTGTAATCTTAATGTAGGCCACGCAGAAGAGACATGTTATGTGCAGTAGACATGCAATATATTAGTGCAGTAGAGTAGTGCTGATTTCTCTTACTGTAAGATTGTGACCTTTCACCTTCAAGTGACCTACACTTGAAGAGAGAATTTCATGCTGGACCTTGCACTGTACTCGTGGCTTTTTCTCCAAGAAATGGTGTTGCCAGTATCAGAAGAGAATTCTGTGTGTTTGAGTAGAATCAATCAGCAGAATGGTGCTTGAAACAAGAATTGGAGAAAACCTGAACATTTAAATTGCTTTCTTTTGCATCTTTACAATTTTCTGTCTTTCTTTTCAGTTGATCTGCACTCTTTAATATATCTGACATTAAATCTAGTTTGGTCAAACTGAACGGATGTCATACAGTTTCTTGACAAATGTAGTCTATGGCAGTGGAAGAACTGCACTTCATCTACTCAGTGGCTTTTTTTCATGTGTGGCTTCCTGATTGCCATAAATCAGAGTTTCTTTGTTTCCTTTAGGAAGTACCTGCTTAAAAGCCTGAGAAGCTAAAAACTGAGAAAACAGACTGTAGTTCTGACTGCCAAATCTTAGTATAATGTGGGAATGTATTTATACTCTGCCTCAAGAGAAAAGTCAAAGCAGTATTAATTGCACTTCCAAGATGCTAGTCAGATTGCTCGTATATATTAATCTCTTACTGCTCTCTATGATTTTCAGGGTTAGGATGTTACAGAAGTGAGCCTGGAAAAGCTTGCGTGTGCAATAGGATCTTGAAATGAGCTACGGAAAGAGGCTCTGTAGATGCCTTTTAAGCCTTCCTAATAAAGATACTTTA
Source organism: Chionis minor (assembly GCA_013398295.1). Lineage (NCBI taxonomy): Eukaryota > Metazoa > Chordata > Aves > Charadriiformes > Chionidae > Chionis > Chionis minor. The sequence continues at coordinate 21,550 of VZSF01008152.1, read as the reverse complement.
TAATCTTTGGGTATAGTTTTGTATAAGTTTCTTATTCATGTTAGACTACATTCTCTTTGCATTTATCCATCTGATGACTACTGTTTAGTGCTTTGCCTCCCTAGCATGTGCTCACAGCTCTGTGTGCTCTCAGTGTAGTGTGACATTTTTTTTTGTGTGTCTCGAAGCGCACTTTCTGTGTGCAGCTGAGTGTGACGAAACGGTTCTCATCTTGTGATTCGTAACATAAATGTGGGTCTTTCTAATTATCTTTGTGCCTGAATTACTGGGTGTGAGGCAGTATCCTGTGTATTTTGCTGTGGCAGCTCTTCATGTGAGGCAATTCCCACTGCTTTTGGTTCAATCTGTTTGTATAGAAGTGTTGTTTGGACCTTTAAAAGGACAAAAAAAATGTGTTCTGGCAAAGCATTCGTGAGTTACCAGCCGACGATCATGAGATCAAACTAGCCCAAGATAAAAATAAAATGTAGTTAAATCAGTCATTCATGTCTTAAAACAAAGCTGTAATTCAGTTTTTGACCATTCTTCTGGGAGTAATGTAACATTTTAGCCATGACGAAGTGAGGGCAGTTCAGCTAAGTGCATGGCTGGAAGCTTCTTCCTTCATTATTATTCCCAGTTGATGGTTTGGAAAAAAAATCGGATCTAAGGGGAACAATTCCAGGTGTATGTCTTTCTACAGTGTGAGTGTATATATGTATACCTTATATGTCCAATGGATGGGAGGGCATAAAAGGACTTTTATCTGTAATTGCAAGTGCTATGTCAGCCACTGAATTCTCTTACTGTTTCCTAGCTGTTAGAAGCAGTTATAGTTCAAGTCTGGACTACAGGACTTGTCAGACTATCGTAGAGATGACAATTTAATCTCTTAATCCTTCTTACTCTTTAGACTTTCTCAGAAGAAACCTGAGAAGAAATCCATCCCCATAGTGGTGGCTTTCTCCTGTTATGGTGGACTAAATGCTTCTGCTATAGCTGCCTCCAGGTAGGCTCCTCTGTCATCCTCCGCATACCCTTGCGAATGCTCCATTCTTTCCCCTGTTGCCAGCTCCTTTGTTTTTATAAATGCACTTCACTACTCCCAGAAGTAGCGGTAGTTAAAGTGGAATTGGTCAGCTCCTCGGTTCAGAGCCCAGGTCTAGCTCATTTGTGGAGGATCCGTGATTGTACAATTATGGTTTTAGCAGAAAGCAGCCACTAACTTTTCTGCCCCCCCCCCCCTTTTTTTTTTCTTTTGGTGCCACGCACGTGGTGTATGTGCTTGATAACGCGATTGCTTTTTGTACTTCTCTCAGCCCTTCTTTCTTATGCAAAATAACCCTCTGACGTATGCACACAGTTGAATGCTTAATGTGGCCACTTTTACTTACACTTCAGTAACACTTTCTGCAAGAAACACTGGCGAGATCTTTGGTTTTGTGATTGTTCACAAGAGAGTATAGCTCAGCTTTGGAGCAGACATTTCTTGGCATCTGTTAAAATGGAAGCGTTGAAGGATTTGTGTGTATTCTGAAGCATAATGGTGTGTTTATTGTCTGAGTAGCAATGCACAAACTTGGATGATTTTTTATGTTAGAAATGAGGGTGAGACCCTGTCAGAAAACACCTGCATAAAGGCAGGTGGGTCTGCACTTGTCATGTTAAGTTAGTTAATATCCCTAGAAAGTTTAGCCAAACTTCAGGTACCTTTCGACTTTGTGTTGCTGAAAGATCAGTTGCAGGCAGATCTACTTGGCAAACCAAGCTGAACTTTCTAGGTCGTTCTCAATTAAAATAGTCTTTTACTTTACCTCACTTAGGGAAAAGTTAAGCTCTTGAAGTTAATTCTCCACCCTTTGCTCTCTCAGGAATCCCAGCTGCATCATTAGAAAGTACATTGGAAACTACAGTGTTTGATAAAGGCTCTCACTAGGTTATTCTCTCTTTTGAGAGGCTGACTCGTACAGATCTAGGGAAATTGATTATTTAGACTTTGAGCTGGATCAAAGTTGTTGTAAATCATATAGCTTGCATCCAGAATACGTTGAATCTATAACATCTTGATCTGTGTATAAGTTGTGGCAGTGATATCATAGCTTTGCATTAACTCTTTGCGGCTTGTACTACTCATATGAGTGATTGCTGTTTTCCAGGATGTGTGAAACCACGTTAGTGATACCTTAGAAAAGTTGGATATACATTATAGGGTGGAAATGGCCTCTGAGTTTGTCCCACATCTGGCATTCCACAATGGCCCATTACTAGATGTTTCAAAAGGAAAAGGGAAATGCTTGCAAAGAGCAAATACCAACCTGCCTTTGGGGGGAAAAAAGTTTCTCCAAATGACATACTAGTTAATTTGCATCCTGCAGTATCAGATTACATTCCCATGTTTTCTCTCTCTTCTTTAGCTGTTAATATTACTTATCTAAATGCTTATCCTTTAGGCAACCATACTAAACATCTTAATTCTCTAACATCTTGTTGAGTGAGTTCTGTATCTTAGCTTTGTATATTTAAAAAAAAAAATCCTCTAGCAGTTTTAAGTTTGGTGTCTAGTGATTTAGTTGCTGTTTGGCTTCAGAAATCATCAGTCCAAGTTGAAATAATTCTTTAAAATATTACAACAATTACCTATTAGAATTTTCATCTTGTCCTCATTCTTGTTCTGGAGAAGTTGTCTTAATTCATTCACTGGATCATTATGAATTACATTCTGCTTTGGGAGACCGGGTTTCTCAGAGCTGTATTTACATGCAGTAAGGATCTGAGAGAAGGATTGTGGGTTCCAGTAATTATTTATTCTTGAGCAGCAGAAATCTTTTATATGCAATAATGTAAATTATCGGTTGCTTGTTCAGTTTCAACTGATGGAAAATGGGTAATCCATGGTATACAGAACAAATTTCTTACAGCATGGTCTTTTGCTAAATTGACGTTATGATTTCAGCATGAAATAATACTCATACATGGATTAGTTCTTTTATACTTTCCTCTTACTACTATCTATAATTTTTGTGGGAATCTGTGTGTGTACATTTTTCCACCCCTGTGTTGAAGCTCCGTTTTGAGGGAAGCTATACTAATATCTATAAACCAAAAGAGCTTAGGGAGAGAGGTGCTTTAGTAAGAATCAGGGTGACTAACACAGTTGATGCATTGACTTTGAACCTTTTGGCAAGGTTCCCATTGAACTGATTATACTCTTTTGCATTGTCCCTTAGCAGCAGGAAATCCTATCTGCCTTTGCTGAGGCTAAATTACACAAAGGGATGGAACAAATTTTGCTTTTTAGTGTAGGTGATGGTTTACAGCTAAGCAGAGTTGGATTCTGAACCTTAACCTGGGTGATGTGCTGAACAAAGCACTTTGTCCACCCAGACGAAGAACAGGAAACTTTAACTGGCCAAGCTTTGTTTTATGTCGGTAATTTTTGCTGCATTTCATGGTTTAAAGATTGGATGTTATGCGCAGGGGTTTGTCTCATGAAAATTGATTGCTTGTTTCACACACACACACAAAAATCTATATTGTCATTTAGGCTTTTTTGACCTACAAAACCCTTCAGAAAACAGATAACAATGAACTGGTTTGGGTTATCTTTTTCCCTTTTTTTTTTTTTCAAATGAAAAATTTGACCGCTGTCAAATCCAGATAGCTTTATATGCTACAAACGAAGGCCAATTCTGAGTATTGGTCCACTTTGGCTTGATTTCTTAGCTCATAAATGTTATGATGAAGACAGTAGTTTAACGGGGAGGTCAAGGGGGAGGTGTTTCAAAATACTAACATATTAAAGACTGAAGAAAATTTTTGTAATAAGGAAAAACAGACCTGCAGAAAGCTGAACTGGTACACATGCCTAGTATATGGCACTTCCTTTTTTGGATATGTAATAATATTTTTGTCCTTTATTCTCTGTAGTCACTATGTTCTGCTTGAGTTCTGTAGTTCAGTTGGATAATAAAATATATTAGGATTGGTGAGAAAATTCTAAAAAAATTTTGTTTTCTTTTGTGAGCAGAAAATGTGAGTTCATGTGCTTGGCTAAGGAAGTTTGTGCTTATTTGGAATCCGTAAATAAATAAAAAAGCTGAGTGCTTCTTTGCTGCATTATGGATTGTCCTTACTATATTACTACTTTTCCATGCAAACTTACTGCAAAAGCTTTGATGTCATTGTTTTACATATATTTTGTTGCAGGTATTTTCATGTTTCCTTTTTTTTTCCCTTTCATTAGACATTTGCTGACCAGGTATTTGGTGTCTTGAGCTGGACAATTCCCATTGCTGTAGCCTTTTCTTGTTTTGGTGGACTTAATGCTTCAATTCTAGCATCATCGAGGTAGTGCTTATTTCTTTCTGTTTGACAAATGTTTATAAGTATTTTTAGGTGTTACTGTTATGCTTATCTGTTATGAGTGGCAAAAAATACTTTTGTAACTGAAGCTATAATGAATAGGTACAATAAAATAGCAAACCTAAATAAACTTCTGTGTGTGTGTACATACACGCTCTACACTGCCGTACTTCCCCAAAGAGTTCCTAGCTGCGTGCAGAGTACAATTAAAGATCCAAGTGAGTGTTGTCTGTGGGGCGAGTCCTCAGGCCTTCTGATAATTTGGATTATCTTCCATTTTCCCTGATAACAATAATTCTAGCAAGTTCTTCTTTTCAAAAGTATGTACTTAAAACTTACTTTCTAAAACCTTAGTATCTTTTAAGTAAGTTTTTCTCCAAGTAAAAACTTTTGAAAGTTGCTACTGCAGTCAAAAAGCTTAAAATACAGTATAGAAGTTTTCCCCTGAGCACTGATGATGGATGTGACTAGTGAAAGTTTTAAATAGATTTGTTCAGGCGTTTTAACATCCTTCCTGTCCATTGAATGTATGCGCAGTGCCTCTGTACTGAGAACAAATGTGAATATGATCTGGTGAAGCAGTCAGTATAGAACAATTTGCAATGATAATAAAATTATGTGTGTTTGGGTTTTGAGCATGTGGTAGAGTGAGCTCTTTTTTAGAGACCTGGCGACCTCTTCTGCTTGGCATTGAAAACTATTCTGCTATAAGCTGGAATGTTTTCACAGATAGCTTTCGGAATTTTTAAAAACAATAGAAATTTATTTCAGTTATTACAGATGTTTTCTATTTTACGTGTAGGATTGTTTTATAAAAATGGCTTTCTAAAAGCTGATGTATCTTCTAATGGTTGTTGTACATCTTTACCAGAAGGGTTGAATCCATGTTCCAGTTTAGAGAATGGAAATTCAGAGGTGTAAATACTTATTTTGGCTGGTATTGTTATTTGATTTTATGTAATGCATTCTCTCTCACCTGTGGCCTCAACATCTGTTTTCTGATTTGTGTTTTTCAGGCTATTTTTTGTAGGGTCTCGAGAAGGTCACCTTCCTGATCTGTTGTCTATGATCCACATAGGGAGGTTCACACCTGTGCCAGCCCTGCTCTTCAATGTAATTATTGCTTTTCTTTTCAATGGTACAGATGTGGCTGTATGAATTGTTTAAAGGAAGACTTTAAAAAAGCACAAGACAGAACTTCAGATTTACTGTCACTGAGGTGATTTCCGATAGAGTGAATTTTGAGAGGCATAAAATCATGCCAAACACCAAGGAGTAAGAGGTGTTATTTTCATGCAAAAAGCAGCATACACGGTAAGTTTCATACTTGTGTTGTTCATCTCACTCCTGTTCTTTTTTTGACAGTGTGCTATGACCCTTGTTTACCTGGCTGTGGAAGATGTCTTCAAGCTTATTAATTACTTTAGTTTCAGTTACTGGTTTTTTGTTGGTCTGTCTATTGCCGGGCAATTATATCTACGTTGGAAGGAACCAGATCGACCCAGACCTCTTAAGGTAATACTTACTTGTCACAGAATTGTGTAAAATCCCTCTCTTCCCCATCATGTAAAAGTTAAATCCAAAATCTGGACCATACATGTTATGCCTAAAGGTTACAAAGTGATTAGGATTTAAAACAGGGTTTTCATTTTTATATTGTACCATGAAAGCTAGCTTGTCTCCTAGGTAAGAATAAGTGATGATTGTAATAATATACTCTTTCATTGTATGTTAGTTTAATCAGTATCTCTTCTCTCTGTCAGCTGGAGAGCATCTCAGTAGGCCAACATAGTTGGCCTTTTTTCTTGGATTAGAAATCTTAGGAATGCTTAAATTAATTAATTCTGTCAATGTGGACCACATTTAGCTCTGATGGTGTTTCAGTTCAGTATCTGATCCTCTTACCACCTTCTCGTACTTGAAGTTGATACACTATGTGAAAAAGTCATTCTTCTTTCCAGGGATTTATTGGATTTGTCTAAAAACACCTCATGCTGTTATACAGTTTCTTTCAACACAGCAGAGTTACCGTACTTGATTATTTCTGCAATTTTTAGCAGCAGTTCTGTTCAAGATTAATTCTACAATTTGCTGATGATTCCAAATAGCCACATGAGGAAGAGCAGATAATTTTACAAAGTGGGGCTGGGAGGGAAAAGTCTGTAATTCTCACCAAAATGCTTGTAACTGTAGGCAATGAATATTTCAGTAACATTCTGTTCTGTTTTTTGTCTGCAGCTGAGTGTGGCTTTCCCAATAATATTCTGTATATGCACAGTATTTCTGGTGGTAGTGCCACTGTATAGTGACACTATAAATTCATTGATTGGAATTGCCATTGCTTTATCTGGAATTCCAGTCTTTTTCTTGGGAGTCTATTTACCTCCATCAAGGAGACCTCAGTTTATCAACAAGATTCTAGGTAAGTTTCTATGTAGATGGAGATGATGTTAGGAAAGAGGACAATTAAATAAGTGAATCTCAGTTTGTTAATGAAAAGGGTTGTGGTCAGTTGACCCCAGCCAACAGCTAAGCACCCACAGAACCACTCACTCCCCAGCACCCCACAGCAGAACCGGGTCGAGAATGGGAAGAACGAAAGTGAGAAAACTTGTTGATCAAGATAAAGCCAGTTTATTAAGTGAAGGAAAGAGGCGGGCGGAAAAACCCCCGAGTGATGCGAAGGCAATCACTTACCATCTCCCACAAGCAGACTGTTGTGCAGCCAGTCTCCAAGCAACAGCCGCCTTGGAAGACACCCTCCCACATGTCTTCCTCTACCTCAGTTTTTGTTGCTGAGTGTATTATATGGCATGAAATATCCCTTTGCTTAGTTTGGGTCAGCTGTTCTGGCTCTCTCTCCCCTCTGAACTTCCTGCCCAGCCCCGTCCTGCTGGTTGTAGGGAGGGCAGAGTAGCGGGGGGCGGGGGGCAGGGGGAAAGCCTTGTTACTGCGCAAACACTGTTCAGCAAAAGCCAAAACGTCGGTGTTACCAACCCTGTTTGAGCCACAAATCCAAAACACAGCAGCATGTGGGTTGCTATGAAGAATGTTAACTGCATCCCAGCCAGACACAGTAAAAGGGTATACTGATTTTTTATGTGTTTTTACACTGATTTTACGTACCGTATATTTAAAAGACCATCCACTTTCTACAGATTTTGTCCTTTGTTTTTATACATTTCTCTTCAGTCAGCACACAAAAAGCCTTGGTAATGCGAGAACTGCCTTGCTTTACTGAATCAGTTGTTTGAAGAGAAATAGATTTTATGACAGTCACAGATGGAATTTTGCCTTTTACTGAATTACTGCAGTTAAGTTACACATTTCTCACCAGCAGACAACTGTTGTCATTGTTACTATGTGAGAAAAATGTGGCGAGGGACGTGGAAAGGAAGGTTTATAGCATAATGGTAGAACAAAACAGGATGTGGTGCTGCAGCAGCCAGCGAGTATGTAAATACTCCGTAATCTTGTCACTTCCCTGTGTGTTATTTGAAGGTCTCATTTTATTTTTTTATTCTACCAATTTTACACTCTTAATTATAGAGTTAAAAGATTTTACTTCAGCTACTTGGCGGGGTGCCTAAGGAGAAAAATACCCTAGGATATCAACAGAACAGTTTCAAACATTATCTGTTTAAAAAAATAAAAATAAAAATTGAGTGGAAGACACTTTTTGTATTAACTTCTATTATTTGTATCCCTTATGAGAAGTGAGGCAATATTCTTAACAACTAACTTTGATTACTCAGATGCCTATTGTGTAATTAGAGTTGAGATATGTGGCTATTCTTCTGATTTATCTTCCATTTCTTATGCAGGTGTAGTCACACGAAACATGCAGCTGCTCTGTTACTGTGTTTTAACAGAGATGGACACGAACGACAAGAAGTTAGAAATCAAATCCAACTAAAAATTCAAAGCCATTACAAGAAACAGGAGGGAGGATAAAGCAATTATGACAAGAAAAGGGAAGAGATGGAACTGGAAAACACGGGAAAACTGTTTCCAGTGGTCTTTCAGAATTACTGAAAATGTACTTACTTGCAGCTGGATTCCCACATAAATCGTGCCCTTGCATCACCCTTCTAAACTGTGGCGTATTTTCAGGGCATGTTTTCATTGAATAATGATTACCTACTCATTTCAGGCACACAAGCTACAATACTGTTCCTTCTTCAAAATTGGTATTAAAATGGTAAGAGCTAATGGATCAAATTAGATTTCTGCAGAACCATGGAGTGAAGTCATGCATTTTTAAGTTAAGACTGAAAACCGCTTTGACTCGAAAGCCCAAGAGTCATTTCCAGCTTAATTCTGATGGATGTTTGCATGAAATGATTTGCTGTGCTATCTCAGTTCTTATCCCAGAGGACAACTGGTCACAACGAACTACCTAATTTGTCATTATTAGCAGAAAAATGAATAAAGGTGTGCCACATTATTTAAAGACTGAACCAACCTCTCTCCCTTACAGATAAGTATTTTATTCTGTATGCTATGTGGAAACATGGTATCTGGCTGGGGCAAGGATTTAATCAACAAAGCATTGATTAACATTTGATGATTCTTTCCTGTTAGCTTGTTAGTACTTGGTCAACTACTGACAGGCTTTGTGAAACTTCCAAAATTAAAATGCTCAGTTTGAAGCTTGTAAGTATTTGTTTCTGAACTGTTTCAGCAAACACACATTAACAGTGTTCCCTCAGCAGTCAGAAAACTTGTTTGCTAGAAAGTGACCATCCAGAAGCTCCAAAGAACAAACCAGTTTTTTTTTTTTCTTCCCTAGCAGAAGTTCTGTGGCAACAACTGTATCTCAAAAGCTAAGTACCAGGGAGAGAAAATAGAAATAAGAAGTAGTATTGCAATCCAGGCTGATGCTAATTAGTACTACTTGCAATTTCAAAGCCGTAAGCGATAGCAAACTTTGGTGCAGCAAAAGGTAACATGAGGCCAGCCTGTTTGGCCAGCAGAGAGATATAAAAACATACCTGGAATTTTTATCTTCGTTCAGAATGTTTACCTCAGTTGACCTGAGTTTGTCCACATGTGGGGGTTTTTTGTGCGTTTAAGTTGAACTAAATCTTGTAATCACAAGGATACGGCTGAAGCAATGCATACTTCAAGCGCTGTGCCACATTTGCATCGGCCACTTGAGTAACAGTGAGGCTACCTGGATTCCTGCACGACTCGCTGACCAGGGTTATCTTAAATACAAAGCTGCAGATAATGGCAAATGGTAGTAGATGGTGAAGACTAATCTAAAGGGGTCTTGGGCTACTTTTATGAAACAGCATTGGGATTTAAGATAGGTAAAGTCTAGCTGAGGAACTTTGTGCACAGTCGGCATGTAAACATGTAGCATCTCTTCAGTATTTAATGAAAATTAGCATTTAGCTATTATAATACAGATTTTTAATCTTGCATGTGATTAGAATGAATTTAGTATCTAAGTTGAGACATCTGTTCTGTGGGCAAGCACCATTTTAAGAGGCTAGGAGTTGTGGCATAAATTAAGAGCCCTATTAACCTTTCTGTGAAACCAAGGAAAAAAATATTTGCCTCCACTACCTTGACATCACAAGCCAGAACTAGTTGACCTAAAGTCACTGCGGCAACCTACAGCTCGTGACTGACACAGATCTAACATCCTGTCAGCTACTTTTTACAGACTCAAACAGGAGAGGGCTGAAATACTTTGTGTGTCCAAAGACATAAGATTAAATTGTATTAAAGATGAATGCAAGTTAAAAAGCTAATGTGGCTTCAGCCGTACCACCTCCTCTGATCTTTAACTGAGTAAAGAAAACTTAGTCAAAACCTCTTTATTTATAATTTAAGTACAGAGATGTTGTTCTGCTCCAACAGTAAAATCAGTGGAGAGAGATCCAGCAATAAAATAACACAGACAAGGCATTTCATATGCTCAAACACATCTAAAGAAGGTAACTTATGAACAAGTACAGTAGAAAGCGTTAGGACAAAGTGCCTTTTTCCAGAACTTCCACTTGCCATCACGGCAGACACATTGATCTTGTGAAACCTCACACATTAGGCATGCCAAGAAGGGCTGCTGCCAACAGTGCCTCCGTGTATAATGTGCACAAATGCTTGGGCATGCAGCTTGGGGGACACAAAAAAAAAAGTTCCTTCAGAACCTCGGCATCTCAGAACGGGTTGAAAAATCTACTTTAAAGCATATAGCATCTTTTGCTTGGAACAAAAAGTTGTATTGTCCACTGGCACCTGTTTAATATCTATCAGCTAAACTGGCTGCTCAGAGAGCAAGGTTTTATTATTTATCTTAGTACCTAACACTCAAGCCTAGTCGGTAGGCATTAGGGTGAGCCATACTAGTCACCAACAGTTTCAGAAGGCCAGACAGGCGAAAATTTAGCTTAAAGCTCATCCATGGCTCCCTACTGTCCCAACAAGCACAACTTATACCAGAAAGTGGTTTTCCAGGGGATTGTTTGGGGGTATTTTGTTTGTTGGGTGTGTGGGTTTTTTTGTTTTGGGTTTGTTTTTTTTTAGTTCAACATTCTTATGAATAGCCATCAGCAGCCGTCTGGATTTTCAGTTCTGCTGCAACAGTAGAATTTCATCTTCGGCATGCATTTCACCTTCAAAAAAGGGCTGTTAGTCAGAATCCAGATCCTGGATGTCATCATATCCAAATTCCCATAGAACCTCCTGTCGGTATTTGTTCCATGTTCTTCTCCTATAACATTGGTCCTCATCACTGAAGCTCTCGTCAGATTCTAAAGAAAGAGCATCAATACTTTCAGATTATCCCTTCTTTTTAATTAGACACTGAGGTTAACCAGCCTATTATAAGCTTCTCAAGTAACTCACATTAACAAATATAAAGTCTGAACAACTTCCATATTAGGTGAAGTTTGAGTTGTGCTTGGAGTGCACTGGGATGGGGAGTTACGAAAGCAAAGGCTGTTTCACAAGCGTATGGAACCAAGTCATCTACTCCTCAAAACAATCTTCTGCAAATGCAGCAGCCTGAAATGGAGTTCTTAATTTTGACTTTGCAAACAAAGATCTCTTGTAGTTCCAAGAAAGATGATCCTTCTCTAAGCATATTTAACCCATTATAAGAGCAGAACACTATGTCAGCAGTGTTCAGTTAGTTGCTTTTTTAGAGACAGCATGTAAAAATGGGTGGTATTTATATGTGCACAGCATGAAAGAAAATTATAACAGGCATACCTTTTTCTCCATCACCATCTTCCTCGGGTAAGAATTCATCTTCATCAGGATAATCATTGCGCCAGTTATTTTCATCGTTTTCATCATCTTCATCTTCATATATTTCCCCTGGAACATCATCATTATCTACCTGCATGTCAATAGAAAATGTAACGTTCACTATAAATACAGACACCTGGCATCAAGCGGTTTTTCATCCACTTACACAATACTATACAGATCATAAAGAGCCAAAAGATATGTTGGTGCAAGCGTAGTTTACTCAACAGTTGCTCAGAGCAGTTGTCAGTATGTTCACCATAGCACAGCAATCTGCTTCAGGTGAAAAAAAAAACCCAGTGAAATCACGCATTTAAATGTTCCAGTTCAGCATTTAAATGCCACGGTTAAGGTCTAAATTAATCCTATTTACTTCAGCAGTCGTGTAATGGATCAAGGAACAGAAAAAGTAGCTTCAAGTTCCTGATCACAGTATCTATACAATGAAAGACTGAAGCTTACATTTAACTTCTAACTCCACAGATGCTGAAGGACAATTCTATTACACAAAAGTATCTCATATTAAGATTAAAGTCGAGTCCTCAAATATCAAGAGTTGTGTGTCCCTCCCTTCCTCCTTTTTTTACCCAATTTTATTTACAGCTACATTTTAATTGCAGCCTCCTAGTCACAAGCGAGTCGTGAATTACTTCCAAGTTTATATTTGCGTCCCAAAATGTATTTGGCAATTTGAAGCCGCACAAATTCTTCAGAGTACATGAGCACTATCCCTTCAGTTTTCATTGTCGTATCGCCATTTGCTTTAATCAACAGTAACCTGGAAGAACACAGGATGGGCAGTTACAGCCTAACACAGAAGTCACTGAGCAGATGTGTAGCATCTCGAAGGATTTTTCTTGGCATGGTAACTTCTACTGATGGGACTTAAGCATATTTATTTGTCACCTTTCTATTTAAGAAAGTTCTGTTTTCCCACATCCTTACCAACTCGTATTCTTCTCTGTAGGGCTGTACAGAAAGGATATTTTCGATCCAACCAGGGGCTGATGTTTCCATATAGTAGATGTCATAAACATACTCATCTTCTGTCTCACGGTGTTCTTTTTTACTGTCTTCAGAAACATTTAAACGCTCACGGATCATCTCTACTGCGTTGCAAAGAATCACGTCTGGATCAGTCTTCTGCTGAGAAAAAAAAAAAAGCGCATATTTCCACTGAAGTCACGCACACAGGCTTTTAGTTACAGCCAACTCCCTTTGTAGACAGTAGCCAACAGCTAGCCAAGGATGACATTCTGAAATCTTCAACTGAAACACCTGCCCATTGGAACGCTGCTATTTGTTGCTACATTAGCAACCTAGAACAGAAAGACACCAAAGAATTTTCCAATTAACGTAGTACAGCCAGTCATGCCTTGTTTCAGGTAACGGGAGAAAACTCCTGGGACAAGTTCATTAGAAACTCCTGAAGGGGATATGACTAATCCCATAGAACTGTTCATCTGTTTCTGATGACACGTTGGTTGAAAAGACAAGTTTTAAGACAGCCTGTGCTTTGTAGACCATTACTCTTGCAACACTGCAGGAAAGATGTGCGTACAGTAGCCGTGATAACATGCAAGCACATCACAGTATACAAAGCGTGCGGGAGAAACCGTGAAAATTAACAGAAAAAGGCTGACGGGTCCTAGATACACCTTTTATTTCCTTTATTTCCTCACTTCAACATAAACACAGAAGAAATTCCTTCATGCTTTCTCCTTCCTAATAAATCATTTCCAATGTATTTGTGTTAGTAACCTGCACTTGAAGGTCTATACAGGCAGGTTTTTGCTGCCAGTTTTTCTCTGCTAGAGCTTTTCAGAATATCTTGTACAGTGCTGTCTCCTAAGCTATTTAAGTAATTCTGAGGAACCAGCTACAGACCAGCCTTTCACTTCTAAATACCTACAGAATGAAAAAGAAAGCTTACTTCTTACTTTCCATACTTACTGTTAGTACTGATGCTACCTCAGTTTCATTTCTGTTTTTCTAATCAGCAGAGTGAGAGATAACAGTTAACTAACAGATCTCAAATGTCTGGTTGAACTGCTTGCTTAACAGAAGGCAAGAGTTCACACTAAAGTTTGATGGCAAAGCCCCAAAATAACCTGTAAGAAACGGTGAAGGATGACAGCTGGTTGGGCTCTTCCTCACCCTGGTATCTTCTTTAACATTAAGCATCTAAGTTTTCCTGAGCGCTGCGATGGGCTGCGTAAGTAAAGCATCCAGGTGTACTTACATACAGTGAAGGAATTCCTAAAGAAAGCATACACAGCCCTCACCTTTTCCATACGGTTGCGAGTCTCTGACGCAAAATCTTAATACTGTATGCAAGGCAACCCTACACAGAAGGCAGAGCTTCTTCTGACTTAAAACCATGCTAGACATTGAACAGATGTTCCTCCAGCTGAAAACATACTTAACTCATAATACCAATGAAAACATGACATGTTGAACATCTAGAGTTCTGCTAAAAACAAAATATAGAATAAAACCTTATATTGGAATTGTAAGAACAGGAGACTCCAAATATCTTTTCCTGTAGTGAATCTTGCCTACAAGTGACATTCCTAGGCATCTGAGTAGATGAGAGGCACTGAATTAGATTTTTTTCTTTCCTAGGTAGAGAAGTTAATAAAAAACCACAGAGATCCACCTGACAGACGAATAAGAGAATTTATACATCAGAGCAGGGTATGGAAAAAAGAGGGTGGTAAAAGCCCTTCCTGTAGCAGCCACCTCCACACAGCTGTCTGTCTCAACAACATTAGTGCACTTAAGGATCCTCAAGAAAGTCACTCCCTGTGCGATATTCCAGCTTGTGGATACCTAGTTAAAGCTCCTATCAAATAGTGGAATACTTACAATGCAGCAAAACTTCCACAGCGGTCAGTTTGCCCACACACCAGTCAACAGTGATACAGAGTACTTCAAGTACACTAAGCTCATTTGCTGACCTGTGGGTTTGCAGCAGTTCCACTGGCGTCTCCCACCACCTCCTCTTCCTGTTCAATATCAAACAACTGGAATTTCCCACAGCAGTCCGAACTCTTATCTGCAGCACCCCTCTCCCTTTGTGGAGCATCTTCTGTCGCTTCAGAGTCCGATCTGTCACCATCAATCGATTCCTCGCCATTTACGACAGGCGCAACTGTTTCGGTACAGTTAGGTCGATGGCTGGCGATCACACGGTAACGGTTTTCCTTCCTTTTCACTTGCTTGGAAGAGCGGAGTTCCTGAATGATCCGCTGAGCACTCCCTAAAGAGGGTCGCAGACTTTGAGCTGCTTTGTCTCGTGTGATCACTTCTTGAACGTATTTCTGAACCGGTTCGTTCTGGGGACAGGAACAAAAAGAAGGAGGAAGATAATGCCACCACCAACACACTAAGTCATACTCCTTCCTAAAAGTGATTAATAACTACTGTCACTGGTACTTCCTATCTGAGGAATGCAGTACCAACACTCCTAACAACGTTCAAGTAACTTCTACTACTGCTTTCAGCAACACAACTATCATAATAGTCTTGATATGGGGGGAAAAAAGTATTAAGACATTTGTAAACTATAAGACTGCTCTAAACTGATTTTTAAACAGTATACTTTGTGTTACAGAGTAACCCTCCAAACAAACACACATACCTTTGGAAGACTGTGATGGTCCTAAATTTAAGCCACAACATCCTTTACAGTCTCCTGGGAAGACCAGTTCCCAAGAAAGACCAGTTTTATTCAATATAAAAGGCTGTAGGGTGGATGGACACGGTTAGCTTTGTAGGGTAGAGATTCAGCACCTCAAACACCAGGAATTTCGGCTTTGCTTATTGACTGTTGTGTAGCCTGTATGTATGTCAAGAGCAGTCTGTAAGCACGGAAGAGTCCCTCAGCGCTGAACGCAGCTTTTCATGGTGGTTACTGCGCCCTGGTCCTCAACCAGCAACCCTAATTACCTCACAGCCTGCTTTGCCTGCAGATACCCCGCCGCACAACCGGCCGGTGGCTCAGAGCAGGCCGCTGTGCCCTCTTTTATCACGACAGGACGACATCCCGCAGCCAGATGCTGTTCTCTGGGATCCGCAGAGACCGCAGCGCTGCCATCCCGCAGAGGGCTCGCTGCTTTCAAAAACACCGTCGGGACTACAAGGAAACGGCCCGGCGGGATCAAACCGCCCCCGCCAGCCTGAGGAGCAGCCGCAGCCCCGGCCCTGGCCTACCCCGGCCCGCCCCGGCCCCGGCCCCGGCCCGCGGCGGCACCTTGGAGGACACGGTCGCCACCAGCTTGAAGAGGTTCCTCTCCACGGGCCGGGCGTCGCCGCCCTCGGTGCGCAGCCGCTTGCAGGCCAGGAGCAGCGCCTCGGCCGGCTCCGTCCCGCCGCGCTTCCGCTTGACGCGCAGCACCGCCGCCCGCTCCATGGCACCCGCGCCGCACGGCGGGAAGGGGCGGCCGCCGGATGGCTCCGCCTGACCGCGCGGAGCACGCCGGGAAGGTGGCGGCCCGCGGACGGCGCGGCGGCCTGAGCGGGTAGGTGCCGGCAGCGGCCGTGTCGGGGGGTGCTGAGGCGCCACCGCGCCGGCTCGGCGCCCTGCGGGGGGCGATGGGGCCGCGGCTTGTCGGGGCCGCCGCGCCGGTTCGGGCAGGGGATGGTGAAGAACGTCCTCGCCGCCCTTCGCCGCGGTTCCTTCCTGAGGCGGGGGGGGGGCCGNGCGGGCGGAGGCCCGGGCCGAGGCCGAGGTCCCAGCCGGGGAGGGCGCCGCGGCCGCCGGCCCCCTCGGCTCTGCCGTTGCCCCTGAGGGTTTGCGAGTCCCTCCTCGGGCAGGGTGTGGGCACCCCTTTCAGAGGGTGCTGGGCTTCCCTCGCCTCGGGGGGAGGTGTTTTTCCTTGAGAAGTTACCGGTGATTTTTTGTTTTTTCCTTTCCCGGACTGAGTTCATGAGCAGGGCTAGGTGACAGATTTGAGCTTAAAACATACTTGTAGAAAAAGTGTAGGGTGGTCACCAGTGCTTCTGGCCAAGGCAGGTGTGATAGGGAAAGTATATAGATGAGTCCAGAGCTAAAGTGATGTCTGTTGTTTTCAATGGAAGTTTTATGTGTTTGTTTGTTGTTTTTTTTTTTTTCCACCGCCAGTATTTTGGGTATTATACTGAAGCCACAGCAGCAAAACTGCACAAAGTACCTAAATAACACAAACTGAGATCGATCATGAAAACCTTTTGTGGAAGAGCTAATCCAACCACTGGTGCGATGGAATGGTTGGAAGAGGATGAGGACTATGACTACCATCAGGAAATTGCAAGGTATGCTGGAAAAAATAGCTGCTTGTTCCACTAAAGCAACAAAAAAGAGCAAACCCAACTTGTTTTTGTGACAATTTTTGGGTTTATTTCTGTAGAATTTTGAAGGGTATCAGGTGAACAGACTGTATGACAGTCTAAATGCTAGTGCCCTGTGTTGTACAGGGCAGAATTGTAAATGTAGAATTTTGTGAGGTATTCTCCAAGTAGTTTCGTTGTAATTTTTTTTAAAATGTTTTTGAGGTGCTGATCTTAATATTGATAGTGATTGGGTTGTGGCAAAATGCACTGACTACATTTCTTTAAAATCCCCAGTGCAACAAATAACTGTCAATTGTCTGTTCCTATAGTAACTTTTTAAGTGCTTACTGTCACAGCCAGAGAAGCTGGGGAGATTAATTTTGAGGTATTTTAAAGTAGTGTGACCCATGAAGAAACGGGGCCCAAAGAAATTTAAGTCTTGGTAACAAATGATAGGCTGTTAGTAGGCTGTATTTCATTGCTGTGTATTGCTCTGTATGAACCTCTGTCTGTCCCAGCTGTTATTTCACAGCTGTTTGTCCATAGATCTGTGCTGTTGGGTCCGTTACTGAAGAAAGGATATATGCCAGCAGTTAAATGATTCATTTATATGCTGATGACCAGATCACCGAAATAACATTATTCCTTAGATTTGGGAAACAGTTCAGATCCTCAAAGAGCACGTCAATTGTCTGTATTCATGGGCTATGGGGACCAGTTGCCTTAGTAAGAGAAAACAAAGGAGGCTATATAAGAGCTGGTGGTTTTTTTGTGCTTTGCAATATTTAGTATTTTGAATTTTATTTTTTTTTATTGTAGGTCACGCTATGCAGATATGCTTCACGATAAAGACAGAGTAAGTATAGAAGCAAAAATGTTTTGAACGGTGAGAAAATACCCATTTCCTTTCTCTTGAACAGCTGTCACCTCATAATTATACAGGTTTCTCTGAAAGATGAAATGATCAAATTTGTACCCTTTAAGATACCAGACTGGTTCTTAGATCAACAGATGCCTTCTTACATCTGACGTCAGTGTTCTGTTGTTTACTGCAGAACATGGTATTTACATTCAGTAGCTGATTTTGCTGTTGTATGTTTGACATTTTTGACAGAGAGAGCTCATTAGATGAAATTTCAAAGGCTGTAAATGTGAATCTGGTCTTCTTAGTTTTTTATAGGAACATAAGTAAAGTCTGTCTTCATTCTTTTGTGGTATTTTTAGCTCCTATTTACAGTTTAGGATTGATAATCGAGATACTATATCTACAGGCATGATAAAGTCTGGAGTGAATGATTTAAATGTTCTTTCTGCTCTAGTCATTTAGTCAACTGTTTCGTCAATAGCCTTTTTAAAGACTTTTATGGTGCCTACACTATGAGTCTTAAATTCACATTGACTTGAAACATGCCAGTGCAGTCAGGCATTTAATAAGCCATGTAGAGATGGCAAGTTGTGTCTAAGTAATTAAAACAACTCTACTGGAATTATATATCAAAAGTGGTAAATAGAATTGTATGGAAATGGATTCAGCAGACCTTCCAGATTTGTAATGCCCAAAGACAGTGTATTCTTTGGGAAGGCTTGATAAATCTTTTGGAAGGATCAAAGGAATGTCTTACAGTAGGCTGTTACGGAGTGACTATAAACATATATTTCAATATGTATACTGTAGCTGACAGGTGACAGCGTTTGGATTTTTTCCCTGTTGTTAAAGCTGGTACGCTTGTACCCCACTTAATGGCACATAACCAAAAGGCAGTATTTACACATGTCGCTTCTGATGTATTAATGTTTTTCAGTAGATGTAGAGAGGAACCTAAATCCAAGGTACTTGAGCTCTTGTGCTGTCATAGGCACTGAATGACTATTTGAGTGGTGCTGCAGGGGAAGAGCGATCAGAAACCCAGTAGTATCTCAGATGGATCTTCTTATTTGCTCCAGAAAATGTATTGCATTTGTAAATTATGCAGGCACTATAACTAGCTGACTGACCAATGACGATTTGAATAGTGCAAGAAAAATTTATGTACTTGAAATGGACTGATCCCTGCAAAAGAACTAGGTTTGGCTGAAAATGGCTTTGGTGTGACTATAGCATACAGAATGTCTGTAGGCCTTTTTCTAATTACAAATTCACAGTTGGAGAATGCAGGATTTCTACACAAAAATTCAAAGTATAAATGGATAGAAGTTTGATGATCTCGAGTTTTTAAATTTTTTTTTTAAATTTGTTTTTTCCTTGCTCCACAGAATGTGAAATATTACCAAGGCATTCGTGCTGCAGTGAGCAGAGTAAAAGAAAGAGGTGAGAAAGCAATTGTTCTAGACATAGGGACTGGCACGGGACTCCTGTCTATGATGGCAGCTTCAGCGGGTGCAGATTTCTGCTATGCAATTGAGGTAAGCTTTTGTTACGGGTTGTACATACTTCCACATGCATGTTCATAGCCTGGTTTTTAGAGCTTCAGTGCAGTTGTTCTGTCTGCATGATGAGTGGAGTGCATGTGTTTGCTGTTTTGTATTAGGGCTTCTGAAGTGCAAGCTGGATACTTTTATGTGTCAAAAAAACATAGGCCTTACAAAAATATAGTTGAAAAGGTATAGCACCTTTTTCATTTGTAGGATAGTTTCTGTAAATGTACAGATTAAAACTACTAAGTCAAGTTTTACAGTATTCTGTCTTCTCTACTTCTTATTAAAACTCAAGTGTAATATGGAAAATTTTAACCAGCTTCATGAAAAATGTGAGATTCGCTAACCATTTTGCTGGTCTTCATAAGTTTCAGCTCTTAGAGGTGGGTGCTCAGACCACTTAATCATAACGTGGACCACAACATAATAAAGAGACTGTCTCATAAACTGGTTTTTCCATCTCTTCATGATTAGATAGAGCATCTCCTTTTTTATTGGCATCCTGATGGTCATTAGCAGCCATTACTTACACTACGGATAATAACAGGAACATTTTGGCCAGTTTAGCTTTTCTCTTTTTTAAACGCATTTGAAGAAACAAAGAGAAGACTCACTTGTCTCTAGGTTGTAGTTGAAAGAGTACTGTGTGATTTTTATCCAAGTAAAAATCTACATCTTTTTTAAATTTAGGATTTTATCCTATCATCATCATTTTTCAGGGACAGTCCTCATTCATGTAGATACAGGAAGCAATCAGAGAGGGTTGTGGTGGTTTCCAAAGTGTCCACAAATGTCTCATTTTAAGTAGTTAGGTTGTATGACTGAGTAGAATATTTAAAATTTTTGAGTTTAAAAACTGGATATGGACGTTAAGCCCTTTCAACACATTCTTCATCGTTCTGTTATTTTAAAGCTATGTACTCTATTCTTTTCTTTGGTGTGAAGGAAACAACAATTCTCTTCACAGTTATGCTGTTAATAAAAGATTTTGGGCATACTTCACTGACTATTTCGGTGCTGGTTGTTTTGGGTTCTCTATTTATTTTATGTCTTGAGCACATCAAAGTCTCTTGAGGCCTCTCAATGCATATAGATAAGGTGTATTCTTGTCTTTTAAAAGTTAAATTTGGGTAGCTTTTGGAGACAGCTGATACTCAGTTTGTGACAGGGACAGTGGAGCTCTATGAACTTGTGAAGTGAGCCTTGCTGTCTTGTTTCATGGTAATGAACTTCAAATATAGGAAGAGATACAGATGTTAAATTTTTGCAGAACTAAATGTATTGCATTTTGTGTTGCTTTCCTTTGATTTTGGAAAGCTAATGTTAGCTTAGCAGTTTGTTATACTCTTGCTATTTACAGGTTTTCAAGCCCATGGCTAGTGCTGCTGTGAAGATAGTGGAGAAAAATGGTTTTGGTGACAAGATCAAGGTAATCAACAAACACTCCACTGAAGTCACAGTTGGCCCAGGTGAGAAAAATAGGGTAGGGTTAAAAAAATTGGCAAATAGCTCAAAACCAGGAAGGAATGTGTCTCATTCTTATTTTTTGTAAGTTTTTATTTAAAACAAGCAAATCCTTTACTCTCTAGAAAGTAACATTGGAAATTTGCCTCAAAAGGAGGTGGTGTTATAGTATTTCAGTCATCATTTGTTTTTCATAATAAACTTCTAAAGGAAAATAATTTGCAGTCTTCAGCAGGTTCTCTAACAGGAGTAAGTTGTTATTTTTTAATTACTTGTGTTTTCAGGATAGCATATGCTTGAAAGACTTGTGTAAAGTCTTACTATTATGACATTAAATTGTGTCTTTTAGATGGAGATATGCAATGTCGTGCAAACATCCTGGTAACAGAATTATTTGATACAGAGCTGATAGGAGAAGGAGCTTTACCAACCTATGAGCATGCACACAAATATCTTGTACAGGTAAGAAAATAGAAATTGATAGTGTCTCACATTTATCCCTAGAGAAACTCTCCCTAGAGAAATTCTTCTGTCTTTTTTGGAATAGGATAGCGATTATACTTGGATTTAGGCTTCTGTATCCTTTTTAAATATAGCATCAGCTGTGCTGATTTCTTATTCAGTGAATAATTTACTAGATTCATTCCTAGAATAAAGCTATTGGAGTTCATATTGTAAATCACAGGCTCTGAAATGTGACTTAGTTGCTTTGTGTTAAAATCAGTAACTTGCTGGTTAATCATAGAATCATAGA
>VZSF01008151.1:793314-819755 GCA_013398295.1 Chionis minor | reverse complement strand
TGCCCCGGGGCCGGCCGGTACAAGCGGTGCCAGGGTCCGGTCCCCGCCGCGGCGGGCGGTGCAGCGCTGTGCCAGGCTCCAGCGCCCTGCAGCTGGGCTGGCAGGAGCTTCTGCGGCGCAGGGGGAGGCACCGGGAGGGTCGCGGGGGTAGGGAGCGGGGTGGGGGTTGCCTGGTGCTGCTCACACCAGCAGCTCCAGAAAGGTCTGTGTGGACTTCGCCCTGATCTCTTTTCATTGATGGGTCTGTGCTGGAGCTGCTTCCAGCTTTTCAGCTGCTTTCATCTGTTTCAGACAGTTCCCAGGCCGAAGGAAAAGGAACTGGACCAAAGGAAACTTGAGGCTGAAGCCCCTGTTCTGTTGCTGTTGGATTTGTTTTGGAGGCCGTGGTTACTGGCTTGGTGGTGCCAGCAGCAGTAGCTCTACGCCAGCAGATGGTGACTTCCAGGGGCATCTCTCCACTTCTCTGATGGAGGTGAGATCGTCTCCTCTGGAGCGCTTTGCAATGCAGATTTGACCTGACTGCTTATAGCTTCTAACCCAAAATGCTTACTTGATCCTGTTCACGGTGTGGACCTGTGGACCATCATGCTGCAAGAGGTAGAAGTGTGATGGGGTCTTCAGATGGTACAAGAGGTCCTTATGCTAGTACTGCCATAAAAGTCCCAGCGTCTGTTAGGGAGAGTCGAGGCTGCTGCTTCCTGCTAATGATGGTTCCTTTGTGACAGGCAAAATCAGCTTGGAAATGAAGCTTTTGGGTGTTTCAGAAGCCTAGCTGAGGCAGCACCTACCTTCATGAAGGGTGCTTGTTCCTGGCATTTGTGAATGCATTCAGCAGCAGGGTCCATGCTGTCAGGGGAGTGAACTAAAAGAAGTTCAGTAGCTTTCCCAAAAGAGTGAACATTGTCTATAGTTGTCTAAAAGGTTAATATGGGAACGGGAGTGGGCAGCAGTGATGGGGCTTAGCCAGCTCCAGGATGGGTAAGCTTTCTTTCATTCATGAGGATAAGTCATTCCTAAGAGTGTTAGCCTGGGCAACATCTCTCTGTGCTCTGCTGTATTAGCCTCTACTGACTTGCTGTCATGCAGCTGGCTGTCATGTTCAATAGTTTTGTGTCTGGAGTTGGTTTCCCGCTAATTTAACACTGCAACAATTTATTTGCCTACGTATTTACTTCAGATATGTTAGTGTCCGAACTGAAGTCTCTCATATTCGTTTCACTTATTGACCTTAAAACCATGTTTTTACTTGAGAAAAATGGGTAAGAAATTATTTATAGGTATTTTTCTGGAGTGTTGTTAGCTTTCTTTATACAAGGGCCATGGGAGTCTGCAGCTCTGAGCAAAAATTCATACCTCCTGTATGCTTAAGCACTTGAAAAAGTGCCCATAGAGGTGTCAGAATTGCCATCCTTGCATATGATCAAAATTCATCTGAATGTGGACCGGCGTAGCTGGCTACAGCTTTGAAGTCAGCTGCTTCTCTGAGAGGGAAGTCGGACTAGAGATCTCCACAGATCCCTTCCAGCCTTATTTTCCTATTTTTCTCTTGCACATTGCCTTCCTCTTGGGAACTCAGCAGTTTACTTTGGCCACTTGAGCAATAAAATCTGTCATGCAAGGATCACAGAATTACTTTCTCTGGTGCATAATCCATTACAAGAGGCCTACTGGATGGAGACCTGACACATACCATGCATGCTTATTAACAGCAACCCTCAACTGACACAAATGATTTATAAGGATGCTCCAAAAGGCTGGATTTTTCTCCAGACACCATGGTTTAAAATACTAGCTGAATGTTCAGTGGAAATGCCAGGATATACCTACCTGAAATCAGATATATAGAGGTCATCTGAGTCAAGGAAGGCAGGGAGCAATAACCAAAAGTGAAAGTTAGGGACCTTGGCTGGGTAGTTTGAAAGCTAAGGAATGTTTTTTGTTGTATGCCAGACCTCCTGAGCTTATTCCTCCTTTTTCATTTGCTGCAGGTTCTATAATGATGGTATAGTTTGGATCTGCTGTTACTTATTTACCTAGAGAAATTCCTGTTTCAATTCAATTCTGAGTGTATTTCCTGAAAGAGATGAAAAAGAGACCAGAAGGCAGAGCTTGTCCTCTTGCCGCTCCAGGCAATTCACTGGAGTCAAATCCAGACAATAACAGCAGCAATGGAGCCTCAGCGAAGGAGAAAGACATGCTTTCCTCTTCTGGAGAACTGGAAAACGTACAGCTGAAGCCCAGCAGAGAAACATCGAGAAAAAAACTCTGTGGCTATTTAAATAAGCTGGGCATCAAGGGGCCAATCAAGACCTGGAAGTCTCGCTGGTTCTTTTATGATGAAAACAAATGTCATTTACTATACTACAGAACTGCACAGGACATCAACCCTTTGGGGTCTGTTGATATCACCAGCGCCAGCTTTGACTGCAAGGTGGAAAATGGGGAAGGGGTTTTTGAGATCAGAACACCAAGCAGAGTTTTTACCTTGAAGGTAAGGGGCAGCATCTTCTTGCGGGGGCTGTTATGAAACATTCCCTATCAGGACAGACGCATCTCTGCTGAAACACCTCTTAGCTTGAGTTTCATTTGGATGTAAATTACTTGCATCGTTTTGGCAAGACCAGGGCTCCATTACCTTTGAGATGGCCATTGTTTAACAGGACTAAAAGCCAAATTGGAAGCTGAATTAAAATCATTGAGGAGTCCTGCAGTCCACATGTAATTTGCTGAAGAGAAGTGAGCTTCCCCGACTAAAATGGTTGCTCCAGCAGGAACTTTGGCTAGATTTTTATCTCTCTGAAAATTGCTGTTAAGAAGCTTAGTGGGTGATTCCTGGCTAAAATAATCATGACATTTCAGCTTAGCGTTGGAGCATAGTAAACCAAATAACTTTTAAAATAAGGTCAGTGGTCCACTGAGGTTTTGTTACTAAAGCCATGCTGAAGATTTACTCTGTCCTCCTAAATCAGTGTTAGGACCAGAGGGTATAGCATAGGCTTGACACAGCTGGCCTTTATTTCTGCTGACTTGGACAGTGAAGTGATGGTCAGCCCTTCAGGATGTGTCTCATGCTGATGAGATTGCTACCCCTCCTTCCTGTTTTGTGTTATGTTAGGCAATCAGCAAACAGGCAATGATGTACTGGCTGCAGCAGCTACAAATGAGACGTTGGGAATTTTGCAACACTCAGAGCAGATTTCCTGTGGGCAGCTCCCAGCTTCTGAACGAACCTCTGGCTGGCAGAACAAGTAGGTGTCGCATATGTCAGCCCTTCTTTTGCTTTCAGCCCCCCAGTGATGAATGGTGCTCCTCATCTGTAAGCGGGCAGAGTTTTTCCCCAGCGTTTTAAATGCAGGTGCCGACCATCAGTGCTTGGTTGATGTTTGCAACTTCTGGATGAATGTGAATGGGCTGTCTCCTAATCCACAGTATTTAGTTGGAGATGCTCAGGTATCTTTCGATTATGAATTCCCTCTTGACTTTCCTCACGCATGTGAAGTGCGCACATTTGATATATCCAATGCAGTTCCTCTTACAAAGCCCATGAAATTTACGGCAAGCAAGTTTTTTTTCAATGGCGGTGGGATGAATATGTGTATTGCTAGTGGTGGGAGTACACATGCCGGTGGATCAGAGGACACAAGCAGAGTGTCCACCTGTTTAGTTATGACTAGATGCACATTTTGTTTGAAACAAATGACTCCCTCCCTAGTAAAGGTCTGTTCTCAAAGATTCTGGGTACCTTGGCATTTTGCTACAGCAGGCAGTAATTTGGTAACAGACTGTGTTTGTGGAGTGTTAACTGCACATTAAAACTATCAAGCAGTGTTTGCGATGGAGGAGAAAAGAAAAGCAACAGCTCCCTTCCTTGTTCCTTTAGATAGTTAAAGTTTGATTGTTTAGTGTTAGTCATTCTCATATAAAAATGTTTTCGGTCTCTTGATTGTCCTTGAATGGATCACTCTATTTGTATATGGAACCTTCTGTAATTTGACCTAAAGCTAAGGAAACCTGCTCTGCTGTCTTGTTCCACCTGGCCAGGTGAACACGGAATGCATACCTGTAGTAAAATGCTGTGGCTCTCAAGTTACATGAAGGAGCCAAAGTCCAATGGAATTCTGCCTTGCTCACTTGCTTCTGTGTCCTGGTTTGTTTTTACATAGATGTTGTTGACCATGAAGACTTTCTGCCTCCGGTGAAAACACCAACAGAAGCAGTTGGTTTAAAGGCAGCGTCCTTGCCTGCACCCCAAACATGTACTGCTTTGCAGAACATCTCCCTTAAACACCCTTGGACAGAGATACAGTAAGTGCAGGAGGAGACCTGTGGTGCAGTTGACATGCTGGCCTGCCACTTTGTGCCTTCCTTGCCTGTCACATACTGTGTGAAATGGGACTGTTGCCTAGGTGGAAGAACCACGAGGCAGCTTTTTGAAGGATATTTCAGGCTAAAATAAACTTCCTGCTAGAGGGTCTTTCAGGTCTCCATGTTCCAACACATTTCACATCATCTAGCTCATTTAGCAAAGATCCAAGTGGCAGACCTAGGGGTTGGTTAAGCTGTCTCCAGTTTAGTGGTTTGCATGCCTACTGCGATGCATCCGCACATTGCTCTTGGGAGGGCACACAGGCAGGTTGAGCTGTACTCTGCGGCTAGCAATAGAAGCCCAGGAGCACTTTCCAGTGGTTTCAAAGGACCTTGAATGTAGCATGCTCTCTAAAGCAGGAACTCCAAGCAGAAGGCACTGGAGCCTGTAATACGGCCTGACACTGCACAGGTTGTTACTCATTGCTAAGTTTCAAGTATGTGAATATTCCCACAGCCTACAATGGTGCTGCTGTCTGCAGTTGCGACTTTTAGCTCCACCAGGGCTACAGATTATAAGCCTTGGGCAGTTACAGTTGCACAGAGACAACCCCCATCAATATCTCCTTAAGTGTGTCCTAGTCACTTATTTACATATAACCAGAAGTGAGTAACGGGCCTGGGACCTGCCAAATATTTTGGTGGGGAGGTTGGCTATAGTTTTTAACCACCACTACTGTGGCTACAATCTGATACCAATAGGAAGAAAGATCCCTCATGGGACCGAAGAGGATCAGTCAGCCGAACTATTTTGCAGGCTGTGCATTCTCTCCTCCTCACTTTGATTAAAAATAATACGATCATATCTCCTCTCCCCCTCCCCAGCCTTGCTTTTGCTAGCTTGAATAACAATTGCCTCTTTTCAGCTTCAAATTGTATTGCTCCCTTGGTGCTGCAAACATTTTTTCAGGCTCTATCGCTATCCGGCTGAGTCTTGTGAGAGTAGTGTGTCTGACTTTAGCTAAGTTCATCAGATCCCTGAGCTGCTGCTGTTTCACAGGACAAACAAAGTGCAGCCTGAGGTAGAGAAAAGTAGGAAAGTTGCAGACTACAGGGAATGAAGGTCCGCTGATCGCATGTGCCAGTATGTTCCCTGTGATCAAAAATGTCTGCTCGTCTGCTGTGGAGCCTTACAGTAACAAGGCAAAAGGAGAACAATATCTAAATGCCAATTTCATTTACAGTTAGGAAGTAGCTGACACTGAGTCTTTTGTAGATCTCAAAAGAAGGGGCTTTTTTGTTTTAGCTGGTGGACAACATAGGAGGAGCGTGGAAAAGACCTGTATAGAGATAGGCAACTGTCTCCGTTTCCTGTATAGGTTATACAGAAAATACTTGTGCATTTGTGCTTCTGCATGATGCTGTAAAGTAATCTTGTAGTGCTTCTGGCATCAGAAGCTGCTGCTTCTGATAGCAGCAGCTGTAACAAACTGGTTCTGGGTCTGATTATAGTTTTGTTCCTCTACTGCATCAAAGTGTATTGAGTTTGTTGTGGCAAGTTATTAAATGTAGTTCAGAGCACAGGACCTATGGCTGCTTCAAATGTCATCATTGTGGCAGTTTTGGCTGTGCTGTACGTAGCTGAGCTTTTCTTGGCACCTGGGGATTTCCACAGTGAGCTAAGGGAGAGAGAGAGGAAGGGGAGGAAGGAGGAGCAGGAGGAGAGGGAGGGAGAGGGGGAAGGGAGGCACGTGGTTGATCTACTTTTACCTTTGATCCCTGTGTCCAGCCTGATGCATTTCTATACAGGGCTCAAGCACACGGGGAAAGAATCTCCAGCTGACTTACATTGTTGGGCTGGTACTGATTCTGTGGCACCTTCCTGATTTACACTAGTTACAAGCTTGTTCCCATCAGATCCACCTGTGCCACAACAGTTTGTGTTCTCAGCACATGAAGGAGATGATAGGTTTTGGGAGTAGGGGTGGGATATGATGAGAGTTAAGGTTTGGAATAGTTTGAATGTGCTCTGACTGCAGTGATCATTTCTTCTCCTATTCACTAGGCTGTCTTGATCTCTTCTTGTTTCAGAAACACTGTCTACAATATCTGTGGCTCCAAGCAGCTCTGGGGGAACAATGGGAACGTCTTTAGCTTCAGTGAATTCCAGGAGCATCCTGAGAACCCGGATGAGGAGCAAGAGGCAGAAGTGGAAGCAGGGTGTGCAGGTGCTTATTACTGAGCTGTGTGAGCTGGTTTGAGTATGATGCCTTCTAGCAGGGAATCAGACTTAGCACGAAAGGGAGGGAGAAGGTGGCATGTCATCACGGGGCATGAAAACTTTGTCACATTGTCTGAGGTCTTTTCCTGAGTTGTTGGCATGAGACTGATTTTTTTTGTCTCTAATTCAATCTGCATCCGTCTGTCTCCTACCTCTGGAATCTTCTGCAGAGACAAAAATACCATCCATGGTGTCAGCCCATACTGGTATTTCTTTGAGGTAGAAGTTAAATTGCTGCATGGTCACAGGCTAAGCTCAGCAGCTCCACTGCATGCTTGGGAAGTTACCTCTCCACGAGCGTAACTTTTATTTGCTGTGTGTAAGATAGATGGGCAGGGTGCAAGGTGGGTTAACAGGTACCATAAAACACCACAGCTTTGTTTATTCTGGGGGTACGTGTAGCTGATCCCTACTCTGTGCTTCAACTCTGTGGATCCCAGCAAGTCAATTTTGCTTGTCCCGTGTGTCACTCTTCTCTGCTGTGCTGTTGTGAGTCCCCCCATAGCAAGACTCAGGAGTCCATAGTAGCAACCCATTTCTGTGTAAATTAACCCTGTTTCCCTTCAGTTAAGGAAGGGATCCCAGAGGATGGAAGGGTGGAGCCCAGGCTGAACTGGATTAGGAAAGCTAGGTGGATGAATAGTAGCTTCCCAGGATTGCCTGAAGAACTGTCCAGGGAGAGGAACCCAATGGATAAAGTGAGTGTCCTACAGCAACAGATCCTGACACTCACGGAGGAGGTCAAGTCACAGAAGGTAAGTGTGGCAAAGAGCCTGCTGCTTCTAAGAGCAGCGCCCCGAGACTGGCCACAGGGACTCCCGTATACCTTGCTCTTAGGCTGAGAAGTGCTCAGCCCGTGTCACTGGGGACTGGTTGAAGCTCCTGGTGTTACCCCTTTGTGCCTGATTGTGCCCAACAGCAAGGAGAATGGGCTGTCCTTCAGCCATTGCTAGGAAGTGCAGCTAGCAGATGGGCTGGTAAAGGCAGGTAAACCAAATCCAAGTGCACTCGGCAGGTATCTTGCCGGTGCATCTTTATTGCTCAGTGAATGTACAAAGTACAGTCCCGAATATGTACTGTGACACTGGCCGGAACCACCAGGCCGAGTCATACTGTTAACAGCAGATCATTCTTTTTGAACAGTGATCCAGTATTAAGAGTTAATGGGACTGTAGGAGTCATGGGTCACTGCAAGGGCTGTCTCTCCTGAATGGTACTGTTCTTCTTCACAAGCATGGGGCAATGCCAGGCTCTCCACTAACGATGCTGGTAGCTCTTCGAGCGGAAGAGGTGGGAGAGCCAGTTCCATGGTGGGCAACCAGTTGCGTCCTTAATTTGCTTCCTTAGATGGCTGAGGTGGCAGAGCCTGAATAAGCAGCATGTTGCTGGTGCAAGCTTTTATGCCTCCCTGTGGGATGGAGTGAGGGAGGACTCTGGCAGAGGGAAGGTTAAAATGGACACAGCAGTTTCTTTCTGGTAGTGCTGATAGATGCAGACTGCATTATTTCCCTCCCTTCTGTTTTACCACACTGCTGACCAGATCTCTGGCTTCTCTGCTCTCTGCTGGGCCTTCCAAGGGGGATGACTATAGAAAGTCAGAATTCAGACAGTGTGAGCAGCAGCTTGTCTGTTAGCAATCCACCTAATGTCAGGTCATCTGAGGCCTCCTGCAGAGACCTTTCAGGCCCAGCTCTGAGAGCAGAGCTTCTCTGCTGGGGAAGCACTGTCATTTCAAGATTGCTGCATTCAGTTTTGCTCCTGAAAGGAGTCAATTTCAAGATCCTGAGGACCTTTCACTGTTCGCTCATTACTGGTTGGCTCTTTGCTGTCTATGCTGCCATTGCCCTGGTCAGCACGGTGACGTAATGGCTTTGCATTCACTTCCCAGGAGCTGGTTAAACTTCTCCACAAAGCTCTGGAGGCAGCCCAGCAGGAGAAGCGAGTATCTAGCATGTATCTCACTGCAGCAGAAGATAAGGACAGGCTGGAGCTGGTGCGCCACAAAGTGAGGCAAATTGCAGATCTTACCAGTCGACTAGAAGCTCTTGAGCAAGAAAAGAAGGAGCTGGAGCAGATGCTGACTCTGAGAGACAGCCACATCCAGGAACTCAAGGAGCACGTGCAGCTTCTGATGGAGAAGAACCATGCCAAACAGGAAGTCATCATGGCCTTGACGGAGCAGATGGCCCGAGAGCTCTCTGACCCCCTGCAAGAAGCCAACACTATTACTGCAGAGACATTGTATAAGCAGCAGGAGGAGATTCAGCACCTGAAGGTGTGTGACATGGCACAGGTCATTTGGGGGCTCCCATTTCTGTGCTCTCTAGTTCAGTGGGAGGGTGTTCCGGACGTTCCTTGTGGGAAACAGCATATACTTCTGCCACTTGCTCCATCTGTCCCCAAACAAGAAGCAGGCTGGAGAGGACTCAGCTGGTACCAGCAGCGTGCTCAAAGGCATTTGGGTCAGTTTCAGCTTCAGCTCAGGGCCTGTTTTGTTTGACATTGTGTCACCAGTTAGTGCTTGCTCCTTTCTTTGCTCTTTTGTTTCACAGCTGCAGTCTTACTTGTTCCCTTTGCTAGCTCTGCTCCTCTGTGTTTCCCTCTTGCAAACAATTTCCCAATACAACCTGGTTCTTTCAAATCCAGCCTGTTGTATGTCACTATATGCAGTTACAATGACCAGTTAGCACAGGGTGGAGAATTGCTCAAAGAGCCACTTACTGCAATGTGTGTTTGGTTTTGCTCCCAGCCATGGGGCTGAGATTTGTGTTGTTTTTTTTTAAAATAGAACAAAACGCATATATTCTTCATCCTACTTAGGTACTCTCCTCTAGCTTTATATCACCTGGATGTCTCCGTGTTTTCTAAGCATGTACATGCAGCGCACTTAGCGTTTTCAAGTGTCTTGTCTATGCATGACATTTCAATTTAATGTTTTGCCTTGATTTGCTTCTTAGGCAATATTTGTCCTGGGGAGTCCTATCTTCTCCCCAGAACATGAAATTGTTGAGATATTTTCTTGTCCTTAGCACAATCTACACCTGAAGACCCTCTTGGGATTTAAAAGCTGAACTGGGAGGGCGTTCCAAGCCCCTCAAGAGCTCTCCTTATGTGACTGTTTTTCTTCATGGCAGGATGATATTGAGGCATACAGAACCCAGAACCAATTTCTCAACTCAGAGATCCACCAGGTTACTCGACTCTGGACGAGTGTTGCTGAGAATGAAAAAGCCCTTCTGATGAAGGTAAGACTTTTTTCCCCTTGGTGAGTGTTGTTACCAATTTCTTTCCAAAGTCAGCACTGGAATGGATTTTGGTCCAAAACACACCAGGAGTAAGCTTCCTTCCCAACGTGGGTTTTTTTTTTTTTCTAGGTTCGTCTTTTTTTCTTCTTTGTATTGTTTTCAAATTAGACATGATTATTTTCGTTGTACCATAAAGGAAAATGCCTGCAAAACTTAGTCTTAAGGATGCTGACCATGTTTTCCTTAGAGCTAGCAGACTGACTGAGCCCTAGCTCCATCTAGTCTTGATTTCTCTACCAGGCTTGGCTCTGCTAGGTGGCAGCACTCTTAGGTCCTGCAACTGGATCAGAGTTCATATGTTTTCTCAAGGTCTGTTTTTACTTCTAGCTTTGTAATTGCACTTAACCTGGTTACTTGCAGACTTGTCTGATCTTTCCTTCTGGTTCTGAACCACTTCCCCAGGCTGGTGGTGCTTGCTGGTATTTGTTCTGTGGGTTTTTCCTGGGTTTTACTTCCCTGGGTTTTAAGAGATGTCTCCACAGTCTTGGATTCTGGAATAGGGGAAAAAGCTGCTTCTGAAGTGTTATTGGCATTCTTACATCGGTTTACTTTCTAGTCCTTTGAAACTCTGCTTACCTCCTAACTTACTGCCCTTCTGTGATCTTGAAACTGCTGTAACCTTCAGAAAAGAAGTAATCAGACCAACATGCTCAATGTGAGGCAAAATGCTGATTAAAGTGGTAGTACAACAGTATCCCATGCTCCTTTCTGTCCCCTCTATACGTAGCTTAATTCTGTCTGTGGTTTCTGGTTTTGTTATTGTTTTCAAATGCTGCTTCCCACTGAGCAGGAGTCTTCACTGAGCTTCCTATGAGACATTGGGTGAGTCTCGTCACCTGTGTAGCCTCAGTTCCCCGCTTGTGGAGCAGGGATAACAGTCCTCATTCCTTTTTTCTGCATTGTGTGCCCAGGAGTATGGTGGTGGCAGGGACTGTCCTGCCATTTGAACTCAGCTGTGCTTCCTGTGCATGAGAAATGCTGTGTACCAGTGCCATGGGACTGGGCTTGCTGAGGGGCATGTGGTCACCTTGTCTGTGGTGCTGCTGTGTATCCTGAAAATGGTGTGGTCGCAGCTCAGTCCCAGGAGTGGTGTGTTTTGTCAAAAGACAGCTCAATGTGGGGTAGAGAACTTGTCTGAGGAGCCGGGAAAGAGCCTACAGAGAACTCAACTGGAGTGTTGGCTTTTTGGCTGTGTTCTGATCTGAGCTGGCTGGGATATGGCCACCCACTGATGCAATGCCGTAACTAAAGTAGGTGATGCTGTAGTAGATCTCCTGTTCAATAAAGAATTTCAGCTGCATGCTAGCTACTATGGCTTCTGCTTGTTCATGGTGGTTCATTCCTTGCTGCAGTTCCACAGACTGTAGAAAACTGCTGGATGTGTTTTCTGGGGCTTTGCTGTTCAGGAGCCCTCACTTTATGTGCAGACCAGGCCAGTAGAGAGCAGTGGCAACACAGAAAGAGCCATCAGTGAGCGAGCTCATTCTGTCTTGCTTCCCCATCAGTGTGCCTGCCTGCAAGCCCGAAACTGCCAGATGGAGAGCAAATACCTGATGGTCTTGCGGAAGCTACAGGAGGCTATGCCTGGCCTGCCCAGCTCCCATGCGGAGTTGGTGAGGAACCTCATCCAAGAAGCGCTCCAGTGGGATGTGAAGGAAGGAGCAGAAGAAGGTTTTAACTTGAACCCTGTTAGGTAAGAGGCAAGAGCATGGGGATATTCACACCTTTCCAGGAGTCTGGCTGTGGAGGGGAACACACAGGCAAGAAAGATCCAGGGACATTTCTATAGCAGAGACTTCGATCCATGAGCTAGGAGTTGAGGTTGAGAAGGCTGGTTTAGTTTGGTGGTGTGGACACAAGAGTATCCAATAGTAGTATATCACTGTAGGAAGGGGAAGTTAAAGATGGTACAGCTCGACTTTTCTTGGCGGTGGCAGACAGTATGGCAAGCAACAACAGCCATGGTGTGCCTGGGAGGTAAACACTGGACATGAGAATAAACTCTTTCTGTAGGAGAGAAGGTCAGCTGGGAGGTAGGGGATCTCCATGATTGGGGTTTTCTAGTTCCAGCCATACAAAGCAACAGCTGCCCTGTTCTAGTGCTGGGGACAGTCTTGCAGTGAAGGAGGGCTGCACTGGAGACCTCCAGAGAGCCTCGCCACCAGCGCTGCTGGCGTCCTTACATTTGTGCTTGTGCTTTCCTGCCCAGTTAAGTGCCCCAGTTCTGTAGGAGTTTCCATGTTGTCTGGTTGGTCAAACTCAAAGGTTCTCAGAAGTAGCTTTGGAGATGATATCCCAAGGCGAGGCTTGGTCTCTCTGTCAAGAATATGATGGTATCTTTACAAGTCTCCTGGCCTGTGGACTGATAATGCACAAACCCTCAATGAACTGTACTATCAGCACTCCTGTTGTTTTTGGATCAGTAGGAGATTTGCATTGTGTGCAGTTAGACATCAGACAGGACTGTGGATCTCTGTGCTTTGGTTTGATGCCCCAATGCCTTTGCAGTCCCATACTACAGAAACGTCTCTGCATTAGGACATGGTAGGGAGAAGGTACACAGGTTGAGCTAGGTACTCCCTGAGGGGCAGTGGAGCCGGTGAGGTGAGAGAGGTCTGATGAAGGTGGGCTGTAGCTCCGAGCAAAATTACACTTGATTTTTGTGTGTGTATGCCATTGCTGCAGGCTCTTGTTTTAATTCAAGACTCTGAGACAGTAAGCGTGGCAGGTTCCCACATGCAGCTGCGAGAGAAGTGAAAGAAGAGTACCTGTGCTCTGGCATGGGTGACAGGAACCTGGCAGCAGGCTCTAGTTGACATGGCCCCAGGAGTATCCCTTGGCACAGGTACCAGCACTCTCCTTTGAACTAACCTCTGCCTTATGTCCCTTCAGTGAGTATGACGAGTATGGGTTTATGACTGTCCCTGACTATGAAGTTGAGGACTGGAAACTTCTCGCCAAAATCCAAGCCCTGGAGATTAAGTCCAACAACCTGCGGAGCCAGGAAGTAGTGGAGAAGCCCCTCCGTGACAAGTGGAACAGCGTTGGAGAGCTGAGCCCCTCAGCAGAGCTGAAGAGCCTGATCCGAAGTGGCATTCCAGTGGAGCATCGGCAACGGGTCTGGAGGTGGATTGTCAGCCGGCACTGCAGCCATCTGCCTGACCACTACCAGCGGCTGTTACGGCAGAGCAAGAGCACCGAGCACCCTGCCTGCCGGCAGATTGAGCTCGACCTGCCCCGCACACTGACCAACAACAAACATTTTTCCTCTCCTACCTCCCAGCTCATCCCCAGGCTCCGGAGGGTGTTGCTGGCATTCTCCTGGCACAATCCTGCCATTGGATACTGTCAGGGACTGAACAGGTGAGGAGCCAGGTATGCTGCTTCTTCATGGGATAGCACTGGGAAGGTGTAGACACATGCTCCAGGCTGTGTGATTCAAGCAACCCCAGGCTCCTGCCTCGCTAGAGTTCTGTCCTGGCCCTAGGTATTTTCCTGCAGAATTCTGCATTTTTTCACCCAGTGTTCTTGCTGGGATCAAACATGCAGCAGGATGCGGCACTTGTTCAGCATTTCCATAGTTACAGAATAGGAAGGAGCAGCTATGGGAGGCAGAGTGAGGCAACCCCAGAATAACATGGGCTGGGGCTGAATTTCTAAGTCTTAATGTGCTCAGCAGAAGAAGGCCCTGGTGATTCCCCTTTTTGCTGAGAAGAGTTGGAAGAAATGTTGGTAAGTGTTAGAGATGAGGGAGTGGCAGCAAATGATGTAAGGAGAAGCTGAGGAGACTGGGATTCTGTCTGGAGAAGAGAACGTTCAGGGAATGTAAAAGCTTCTCTCACTTCCCAAAAAAGGCTATAGGAAAAATAAAACCAGACTGATTAGAAGTGTGTTGCCAGAGGCACTGAGCACTAGCTGCAAGAGGGGAATTTCTGGTTGGACCTTTTCACATGAGGGAAGTCTGTTTAAGCTATTCCTGTTATTTGAATGGTCTTCAGAAAGACATTTTCCACTCTAGAGTTGGGGTAAGTCAGAGCTGAAGTGGGTAAGGGCTGTAGAATAACGTATGGGAAGGTGAGCTATGTCACATAATATATGCCACATAATATCAAGTATCTCTGAGTGAGCTCTTTCCTGTGTTGAAATAGCCAAAGTCAGCACACCGCTAACTATGTCAGATCCACAGAACATCCCATTAGCCGGGCGGTGTGGCTTTGTCATGCCAATTCTGTATTTGATGCTTCCTGTTTCCTGACAGAGGCACATGGGAAAGAAAATTACAGCCCCATGGTTCATTCAGAAACCAGCAGAACGTATCACTTATCTCCCTGACCAACTCTCCTGCCACATTTGGTGTTTTAGATGCTCATGGAGCTAGAGGTATGCCAAGAGGAATCTTGGCTTCTCCAGTTCCTGGGGTGTAGTCTCCTCCTGCAGTGTTGCATTGCCTCACCATGTCTTGTCCAACACAGATTGGCAGCCGTTGCTTTGCTTGTCCTGGAAGATGAGGAAAGTGCTTTCTGGTGCTTAGTTCATATTGTGGAGAACCTAATGCCGGCAGACTACTACAGTGACACACTGATAACGTCACAGGTGAGCTGGGCACCCTCACACCTACTTGGGCTCTGATGCAGTGATTTGCAGTGAAGGTTTAAAAACAAGCAGTCAACTTGCAGTGTGTCTGATTTCTCATGGTACAGTGATACGACCTTGCAATGCCTTCCATTGCAGAGGTGTTGTAGATTTCAGGGTACAAAATTGTTACATATGGAGGAGCAGCAAAATTGATCCCCAGCACCAGTAAACTGGGCACCACTCTGGATTAATCACTTGAAGGTCAGGTTAGTCAGAAGGAAGGTGCCCAGTAATTGCACAGTTACTTGTTCTAAGAGGGGCTAGTGGAGGTGAAACAGCAAACTGTGACGTGTAGAAATGAGTATGAAGAAATCAAGATTGTGTAGCCCTTCAGATGTTTCTTTGGAAACTGCACCCTGTCTTTGGAGTGCTAGGTGGAGATGGAAGAAAATACTGAGATTTTTATATTATATTTATGTACTTTCCTCAGTTCATGATCAAATACAGTGTTAGTTCTGGATTTGGTGTTCCCTGCAGATCAGAAAGCCCGCTGGCCTTTTGATGTAAAATGCTGTTCTGAGTTACTTACCTTCCTGGTTCAAAGTCACTGGATTTCAAGGTTTTCGAGATGTGTTGATTTGTATCAGATAAACTACATCCTCCCTGGCAGACACAGAGCCAAGACAAATCCCATATAGTTCAAGGGAATCGTAGTTGTGTGCCCATGCTACCCACACCCAGCAGTGCCCAGTCTGGTAAGCCTGGCCGTGACCTTGGTGTCTTTATTGTGTGTGGTCCTTTCAGAGAGAAGAGGGTTGCATCTGTGGGCCCACAATAGATGAGGCTACAAGTCTCAGTAGCTGAAAGTGACTGATTGTGCCACGGAATTGGTTGACTGATGTTTACTGGGGCAGTGGTGTGCTGGTGGAGAGGTCAACCCACAGACTGGGGAAGCAGCCACATCACTCTGCAGATAGCAGAATGTCTATCTGGAGCAGGTGGTGTTAGCTGTGAGATTTAATAGGCAGCTCTCAATACTTGACACATAGTGATTGACAGGGAAAACGCGGCACACTGAAGACACAGAGGCTCCCCGACATTTGGTGAGAAAAGACTGTCAGCTGAGGGAGCCTTTTTTAGAAAGACTTCCTGATCTCGTGGTTGGTCTCCGAAAGTCTAGCCAAGACCTATGTAAAGAGAAAGGTCTAGGATGATGCTTTGTAGGTTGGCTTGATAAAATGAAAGCTCCGAGTTGGCTGGAAAACTTAAGGTTTAGCTCTTGCAGATTTTAAAGACCAAGCATATCACCTCATCTGGTCTCTACTACTATGCCGCAGCTAAGTGGGCTGACACAGCTAATGCAGTACTGTGGTATGGCATAGGGGAAGACCTAACCATGGTCTTGCTCCTAGCACTTCTTCTTATGAAGTCACAGCTTGCCTGAGATGAAGACTTCACAAACCTGGGTCAAGGATCTCACCAGCTGCATTTCTGTATCTCGGCTCGTACAACCAGGAGAGCACAGACAGTACTCAGACCACAATGAGAAGCTAAGTGAGAAGGTCACATCTGCTTGTAAAGTCAGAAGGATTCTAGGTGTTCATTCTGTTGGGCCACGTGCAGGTTCACACCTGGGCAGGTTTTAATCCTTGTCATTCAATTGGATGCTCATGACATCACTGAAAATCCCAGTAAGACCGATGGAGGAAGATGTGTCAGTATTATCTTATCTTTGAGGTTGGGAAGGAATATGATCCTCTGGGTGAGAAGAGTGTATGTATCTCTGCTCACGTGTTGGCCCTGTTTCAGCTCCATGCCTTGCAGTGGGTACAGCGTACAAGTACGCTGCCCAGTAATTCTGGAGAGACAAAGGTTGCTCTGCTCTTCCTAGGGTGTGGTTAGGTTGGAGGGCAGCACCAGTGACTACTGCGGTATGCATGGGCCACTGTCCTGTTGTGCCGCTCTTCTCCTCCAACACCAGGGCTGCTCGTGACCAAGACTTCATTGTTTTCTTTTCTGTCAACTTTAGGTAGATCAGAGAGTCTTCAAGGACTTCCTGTCAGAGAAGCTGCCTCGCCTCATGGCTCATTTTGAGCAGTATCGGATTGATGTCTCGCTCATCACCTTCAATTGGTTTCTGGTGGTTTTTGTGGACAGCCTGGTCAGCGACATCCTCCTGCGAGTGTGGGATGCCTTCTTGTACGAGGGAACTAAGGTGCACCTCTCAGTCTAGGCCTTCCTCCCATCTACACCACCTCTGTGACATGATGGCAGGGCAATGGACATACACGTGTGTCAGAGAGATGTGGGGCTGAGCCTCTTGTCCTGTTCTGCCTGTTTGGTGGGGTGCCTTCGTGCCTCCCAGCCTCTGTTGTGTGTGTACTTGCTGCCAGCGGGCAGACCTAGTCCCTGATACTGTGCACAGTATCTCTGGCACTTTTTAGCAGCTAGTCCTGCTATGAAACAGCTCTCTGACAGGCCATGGTGTCTTCTGCTCTGTGACCCGGACACTGCTGAGAGTATTACAGATACAGGGAGCAGAAGATGGGCAGAGAGTTAGTATCTGAAAACATGAGTCTTGCATTGCCCCTGTGTGTAGCGAGAACTGGAGAACCCTTGCGAAATCTCCAGGGGGTTCTTTTGGAGGACCAGGTGTTCTCTGGGGTTGTAAATTAGCTTACAGAGGGTCATTCTCTTGGGATTAGCTCTGTGCTTCTTTAGGCCTGTCCTAATGCAGCCTACTAATAGCAGGAGCCCGTCTTCTAGCCTGTGCCGTACTTCTGTGTGCCTCACCCCATGTTTTATGCCAGGAGGGTCTGGTCACTCAATTGCCTAAGACTTTGTCAATTCAAATACCTTTCCACCCTCCAGGTGATTTTCCGCTACGCTCTTGCAATTTTTAAATACAACGAGGAGGAAATCCTAAGAATTCATGACAGTGTGGAGATCTACCAGTACCTACGTTTTTTCACGAGAATGATCGTGGATGGCAGGTAGGACTGTGGGTTGTAGACAACCTTCCATCCTGGGTTTGTACTTGCTTGCCTGTTAGATCAGCCTAAAAAGAGTTGTGACGAGTCTGTTAAGAGAGATTCGTGCGCATTGGCAGGTCCATGGGACATGGACCAGTTTGTCTTATTTTGACTTTGCCCTCATGGTGTCATTTAAAGTCTCTTGGGCTTGGGCAAAGGCATAGTACAGCAGAGGAGGCTACAAAGTCTGCAACAGCCTCCTTTTCGCAGCAGCAGCCTGAACTTGCACTGCTGCTTGCTGGGTTTCTCTCAGCTGTAGTTGGGGTATTTGGGAACGCAGCACCACTTATAATCTTTAGTGACAACATGTGTCTGAGAGGAAGATTTCTGTGATCAGAAGAGCTCAACGTCAGGAACATTCCTCCCCCAGGAGCTATCAGAATTGGCATCTGATCCACCGTCTCCTGGCTGGTGGCTGCACACCGATACCTTAAAAGACGGTGTGGTGTGTAAGACTGTTTAAAGCATTAGTTGGGTTGGTGTTTGCATGAGAAGGAATCGTCTGTGATTCCTTTAAGACACAGCTGCTTGGTGACTTTTGAGCTGAGAGCTGAAATCTGAGGCGCTGCTCTTTGCCTCCCCCAGGATGCACTTGCAGTGTTACCATCTGTTACTAGCTGGTAAATCAGTTCACCAGACCTTTTCTTTTCCATTGTAGGAAGCTGATGAACATAGCATTTAATGACTTAAACCCCTTCCCCATGAAACTGCTGAGGAACCGGCGGTCAATGCACAGAGAAGAGCTGGAGGCAGAGCTGTGCGAGCTGGAACAGATCAAGGCAGCCTATGTAAAAGAGAGAGCTGAGCAGGGGCCGCAGGACCTGGAGGAGGCTGTTAGTGAAGAAGAAGAGGAGATTTAATAAAAACAGAGTTCCTCATCGCTTCCCTCCCACCTTGCAGAAGATCTTCAGTAGCAACTGTCTGTAAGAGGTGGAGCAGGGAGGGGAAACGTGGTCCCAGCAGGAGTTCATCTGCCCCAGGAAGCAAGGCTGTAGGTATAGCACCATTTGGGGACCGAGACAGATTTTGTAATGGATAGGAAGGTGTCAAAGGATTTTTATCCTCTTCTGTGCTTCTCTCCATTCAGCCCACCCTGCCCTGTGCAGTTCAGGGTTACAGCTGAAGGTCCGTAGGAAATAGCTGCTGTGGTACCATGACAGAAATTGACATGGTGCAAAAGACCCAGCAAGGCAGGTTTTTTCTAGCTTTTCTGATGGAGGCCTGAAAGAGATCTTTATGTACAAGTAAAATCACCAGAAGTTATGAACTAAGAGCCCTCCCTCATTGGTACCTAAAGGTTCTAATTGGTCAGGAAGAAAACCGTCTCTTCGAAGGCATGGTGCCTTCAGTGGCTAGACTGCCAGGAGACAGTGTGTTTAACATTGCAG
Organism: Chionis minor; assembly: GCA_013398295.1. NCBI lineage: Eukaryota > Metazoa > Chordata > Aves > Charadriiformes > Chionidae > Chionis > Chionis minor. Next base: position 800,869 of record VZSF01008151.1, on the reverse strand, counting down.
TTACTGAGTCATGCCCTTGTCTCCAGATGAGTGTTGGGCCTGAGGATTGGAGGGCATCGTCCCATGGGACTCCGACTGGGACAAGTGAAATGGGTTGTGGGAGAGTGGAGTTGCCTCTGCAGTTTATTTTGGTTCATCTGGAAGACCATGGGAGCATAAGGTGTGTCTCCCTGCCTGGCTGGGAAATGCTGGGAACTACCTCTCCTCTTTGCTTAGCTTTGAAGGAGAGCCATCTGTGGGTTGTCCTGACCCTGGCAGCGCTATGCCTTCCAGAGGCGAGTTTGCTCAATAGAGGAACTCTCATCAAAGTGTGAAACCAACAGGAGCCTGGCTGCAGGCAGGGCCTTATGTTATGGAGACTATGACTGCTGGGGACACCTGGGCCTTCTGATCACCTCACACTTGGCCAGAATGAGTCTCTGGCCATCTCTCTCTGCCTCACAGTGATGCTCCTCTTATGCCAGGTTTCTATGTTGATATCCTTGTCTCTGACTCCCATTCATAATGGGAGGGAGGAGCTTTTCTGCTTTTCTGTAGCAGTTTCCAGTATTGAAGGTGTTTGACCCATGGAATATGGCACTCTGTGAGCAAACCTGCAAACCACTTGGACTAGGTCACAAAAGGTGGCTTGATATTCTTTAATGATTTAATTTCCCCTGAATCAAGGAGCTGACCTCCACGGTCTAGCACACAGAGGTTCCCTGCCTCCGTCTGGGAATGGGATCTGATAGCCTTCTCCCCTGCCTACCAGGCTTGCCCATCCCCTGGGCTGGATGCCCTGCCTGTGCAGCTCCTCCAGACTCTAGTGGAAGCAGCACCAGCTTCTATTCACCCGAGACACGTGGTCTGCCTCAGCTCTGCCTTAGGCACAACTGGACAAACGAGCCAGTGCAAAGAATTATAGAAGTCTGAGTTGGGAGAGACCTGTGGAGGCCAACCACGCAGTATGGAAGTAATCAAGGTGGAAAAGAGGTTCTGGAGAGAGTGGGTAGGCAGACAAACGTGAGGTAGATCCCCTCCATGTCACTGACAGCTGTGCACATTGAAAGTGTGGGGTGAGAAGAAAATGTTAGTGGAGACTTAACACAGTATGTCAAAAAAATGCACTGGTTTTAAAGTGGTGCCGCCTAGCTAGAGAAGCTCAGAAGGCAGAAGGTTTTTCTTTACAAATGATATTGCTAATCTAATTTACTCATACTGTTATGTGCATGGGTGCACACATATACAGATTTTTGCTACTGTTACGGAGTTTTGAAAGGCATTATCTTTTAAATCAAGACCGCAGAAATCAGAAGTATACTTACAATTGTATTTTTCCTTGACCCTTTTGCAACAGTTTAAAAACCTTTCCTTCCATCCTGCCCTTATGTTTTTAAAAAAGGCATTTGAAACATGCATTAGTCCAAACCATAGCCTGATGTATGTCTGCAGTATGTAAATAAACATGGGTCTATGTGGTATATAATGACCCGTTAAAAAATAAAACTTTTCTGAAGAAGACATAAAGACCAAGCTGTTGTCCCTGATGGGAAATTCTGAAAATAAATTTTAATAGAAATTAGAAGGGAAGGACAGCTGAGGGTTGTTAGAAGTTTCTCTTCTGTTGTGTCTTCACCAGCTCTTGGTTTTGCTCCATGTGTGTATTCACTGAGGGCCATTTCCTCTAGTCGTACCACCAACCAGTCACCTGTGGTCACTCTTTACTAAAATGTGGTGGATGCGGGAATACCTGCGTACCAAGGCCTGTGCAGACCTGCACCTTGGAGCCAAGCTAGTGTGTCGTCATGGGCCCTGCTCCCCTTCTGCTCCGCATGCAGTTTAGGGCTACTGAAAGGCACTGAACTGGTGTCACAAGATGCCAGCTGCGCCCAGAGGTTAGCGTAGCCCTGCGCAAGACCCTCGGGCCTCTGCGAGACCTGCAGTGAGTATCAGTCAGTGCCGGGGGTGTTTTGAACGGAGGTTCCCCCTGCATGAAGTGCACAAGGATAATTTATGCTGCCACGATCAACTGTTGTGGTTGGAGAACTGTTTGACCTGGTTGCACAGCCCAGTAGTTCCCTCTGCTGGTGCTGGTGCCAGTGGATAAAACAGATGTCTTTCCACCCCAGAGTCAGCCTTTGCTGAGCTCTGCTGTATGCATAACATTACTTTTTAAATTAAGCCTCCTGCCTCTGCATTAATCTAAACCTTGTGATACCAGCTCCAACCCTAAAAAGGACGGTTTCTATTATATTTCTCCCAGAATGTGCAGTTGATCTGTGGATCGCCTTGTTGCAGGACTTTGGGGCCACCAAGTGTTTATATGGCTTTGAGAGGACAAATCAGTGGAGGGTGGCCAGACACGCAGGAAGCCACCACGGGCTCAGTAAGTCCCTGAGCTGCAAACAGGTAGAGGCTGGGAGGCTTCCCTTCTTCACCCCTTTTTGGCCCTGGGCGGTATCGGGCTGGAAGGATCTTTGGTCTGAACCACTGTTACCTTTATATGCTGCAACTAAGCCCTGGCATGCAAAAGAGCAAGTGCATGGCAAAGACACTCAATCCACTCCTGTATCCTGGCACGCTGCCCCGGAAAGAAGTGTTTCCAGGGAGGTTGTTTCTGTATTGGGTTAATGTTTATCCCAAGCTTGAGCTTCTCATCCAGGGTGAAGGAGAGTGCTAAGGGACAAGGCATTGCCCACGAGCCAGAAGCAACAACACCCCGTAGCTGGAGCTATGGCACAGTGCTGAGTTTCTCCTCCAGCTTGCAGGCTGGGTGACCTGCCCACCATCACAGACGCATAGACCTGGGGGTGGCTCTCTTCCCATTTCAGAGCTCACTTTGGTGGCCTGAGCCAAAGCTGGGACTTCTCCAGCTGCTTCTCTGTGCTAAGAGGACCTCTGAAGAACCTTAGCTCTGTCTGATCTGGGGACATGCCAGATGCAAGAAGACAAACCACTTTCCCATGCCAGGGTTACAGTGGTGGAGCTGACATCATTTAATGCCCTCAGAAGTAATTCAGCCCCTTTCCTGGAGTTCAGTGAGAAGCTGTGGGTCTCCAGAGAGGAAAACAGCACAGCAGGTTAGTCAGTGGAAAAGGAGATACCACTAACTGTGGCAAGAACATTTGGGGGGAGGAGTTCCCTGTCCCACTGCAGCCAGGTGCTTACCTCAGGTGCATGGTCTACTACCATTGAGACAAAGTCCATGTTTCTTCCTGCTGTTAACTGATGGCTTCCTGCCAAGTGCAAAGTCTGGCTTTGACATTCCAGCTAGTGGATCAGTATCTGCTCTGGTTTTAAGCTTGATTTTCATAATAGAGAACCTCTTTGGCACGTTCTGGTGTCAAGCTGGTAGGAACCTTTGAGACCTGAGACAACATCCAAGATAAGCAGAACTAAATTTCAAGGTCCCTTGGGAAAAAATAGTACTCAGCCCAACATCACAGCCTCCTGCTGAAAATAATACTTTTATTTTTTCTATTATGAGGTCATTCTGTTGACACAAAAGTATTGTTTACAGCAGCATTTTGCAGGGAGGAAAAGTTCCAAAAGGAAATAAACCTCAGGTGATATTTTTTGCTTCATCTTCTGATAATGTAACATTTTTCAATGTGATAAAATCTCTTGCACATTGAAGGGGAATGCCGATGCCACAGACCCTGGAAAGACTTCCAGTTTTGACACTGCCATCACAGTGGTGTTTTAAATCAGTCCCCGAAGCTGGTGGGTGTCTCGTGGGCCCAGCTTCCACCCTACCCCTCCGCGCCACCCACCCCCGAACACATGGCACAGTTGGTGATCTTGAAATTACAGCAGGAGAGGTGGGAACTAAGGAAGTTCTTGTTAAATATGATGCGAATTGGGTATAACTAAGGGGCAGTTTCCTCCGCATGGCTCCATCCAAACCTACCACGGGCACATCAGGCCCCTTGTCCTCAGGAGGCTGGGATGAAGCCACGTACAGCGCTTGCTGCAGCCCCTCCTCTTCAGCGCAGCTGTGCCGGGCTCTGTGCCGCTGCGACACAGCTTTGAACTAAATCTACCTGAGGATATTGCATCTGCAAACTCGTCATGCCGTTCTGTCCCGGTTTGAGCGACACAGGATTAATTTCTCTTTCAGTAGTTTTACTTTTCACTAAGGCCTCTTCTAACGCTTGGGAAAACTGCACTTTGAGTCTCGTGTTTGAGTTTGTGAAAATATTTACTTTATAGCCAGCTGTGGTGTGTGGGTTTCAAGGTCTCAGTGTTTTCGAGCTCACCGGGTGTGGGAATGAGGAGGAGTGAGACCCAGGCACTCGACCCAACCTGGCCAACAGTATTATTTCACACCATGAATGTCACATTCAGTATAATTCAGAAAGTTTGCTGAGGAGTTCTCTTTCTCGCTTGATGGTGGTGACCCAGGGAACTTCTTGCCTTGCTGCCGGACCCATGAGCCTTTCTCCTGAAGCCGCAGCGCTCACAGTGTCTGACATTTGCTGCCCACTGCTGGGAGTGCACAGTTTCCTACTGATAGAATAGGCTGAGTGTAATCCTTGTGTATTTTATAGTGGCATCAGGATCAATATTGGTTCTTTAGTATTAATGTTAATTATTTAGTCGTATTGTATTAAATATGTTTACATTTCAACACTCGGGTTTTCTTGGTTTTTTCCCAATTCCCCTTCCCAGGTGGGGAGGGGTCACCAGGTGATAGACTAATCATCTAAACAGCAATAAATTGTTGTGGGTTCCTCAAACCATAACACCTCCCTAGGGATGCAAGGAATATCACCAAGCAGAAAGCTGTTTTCCCTCATCTCATCCACTTCTGCAACTGCTCCCCACAGGACAGGACCCTGCTCCCTGTGAGCCACCCCCAGCTGGATGAGAGGTGTTTTATCCATAGCTGCACAGGTACCATGGACGCGGCCACAGTGATGTAGTTCCTGCAACACAGAGCAGCCAGGGCAGGTGCCAGCTCTACTCTGGCCTGCAGCTCGCTGCAGCATGCAGTGCTGCAGGTGGTTTCTGGATAGCAGTGGGCCAGTGGTGGTGTTCGATGGCACTGCTGTCAGGCTCCCCTCCATAGCAAACTCTGCGGTCTGTGGTGGCAGCTTTCCACTTCCCATTAATTTGCACAGGCTGGGAAGAAGTATCTAGGGGTGACACTAGCCTGCCCCTGGCCCAATTTCTGGCACTTAAGGGTATGGGATGGCAGAGACTTACAGGGCACACTGCTCCAACTTCTGCTTTTGGATCTCGAACTTTACAGGGCAGGACAAGTGTTGTGCGAGGGTGCTCTTTTCCACAAAACACCTCCATGGACACAGGCTGTCAGCAGCCATTGCTCAGCCAAGCCCTTGCTGTTGGATGACCAGCTGAGAAGCCCCAGGAAAGAAGACGGAGGGTTCACCCCAGTCACCGAGGTCACCCCAGTACAGACACTAGTCCCAGCCACCCTATCTTAGACTGTAAAAAGGAAAACCTTTTTGGTTGCAAATGGCAGCAAAACCATTCATTCTGTCAGCACCTAAAACAGCTCTGAGGAACGACACTTGTACGTGTAGGCATAGCTAGATGCCTACAGTGGACAAGGCTGGAGGCAATAGAAATGTTTCCTGCAAATAACCTCAACGAAAGACATCTTTGTCCCCCCCTGTCAGTCCTGCATGCAATCTTCTACAGTTTAATCAGGCTGGAGCACAATATGTGTATGAAAGGAAGCACTGGAGATCATCTGTGCATCCACACCTGACCTGTCTTGTACTTCTCCATGGTGAAGACGTGAGCACAGCTCCCAGGATCCTGAGGCGTTCCAGGGGTCATGTCAATTCCTGTAGGCAGGGCAGGTCCAGGACAGCTGCTGCACAAGCAGCCACAATTCGTGTCCACAGCTGGATTGCTTCCTGTGCTCCATCCGTGGTCAGTGCTTCCCAACAGCCATGTCTCTGCTCAACTGCCTCAGCCTCCTGGGTTGTCCCAGCCTGGCACCTGGCAGCAAGGCATGGACGTCACTCTCGGGGGCTGCTGGTTGCTTCTGCAATTCTGCTCAACTCCCTCAAAGGGTTTGGTGGGACTGTAGAAAACTCGTAACAATTTATTGCCGTTTAGACAATTATCCTCTCATCCAATGACCCCTCCCCACCCAGGAAGGGGAATTGGGAAGAAAACAAGGAAACATGGGGGTTGGAAGATTAACAGATTTAATAGGATAGAACTGGATAATTAACAGTACCAACACCAAGGAACCCATATGGATCCCAATACCTATATATACTATACAAGGATTATACTCAGCCAACTATATCAGTTGGAAGCTGTGCACTCCCAGCAGTGGACAGTGAATGTTGGACACTGCGAGCGCTACAGCTTCAGGACGAAGGGAGGGGCTCAGGGGTCCATCACCAGGGCAAGAAGTCCTCTGGATCATCACCATCAAGGGAGAGCCATCAAGGGGCGGAGCGAACTTTGCAGCAAACTTTCTAATTTATACTGAATGTATACTGAACATATACTGAACGTATACGTTCATGGTGTGAAGTAATTCTGTTGGCCAAGTTGGGGCAAGTGCCTGGCTCTCGCTCCTCCTCATCCCTGGACCTCGTGACCCCAAAAACACTGAGACCTTGAGACCCACATACAATAGCTGGCTATAAAGTAGACATTTTCACGAATTCAGACACAGGAGTCTTCCAGAAATACAGTTTTCCCAAGCATTAGGAAAGAAATTAGTCCTAAGTTGCCCAAACCAGGACAGACCGTTCTTGTCAAGGGCCTACTTTTCCTTCCCCAAAAGGACTTCAGCTGGCTGGAAGGACTGGCAGGCTCCCGTCTCACCACCACAGAATCAAAGCAGAGACACCTGACCTGCAGCATCCCACTTGTGGAGGACACCGAGTCTCACAGGCTCGTCACTCCTGCTGACTCAGCACAGAGCTGCCACTGCTGCCCGCAGGCGGGTGGGACCGCAGCATGGAGCCGGCTGCCCTGGGCTCTGTTCAGCGAGGACCAGAGTGGTGTAAGCTGAGCGGGTGACCTGGCCAAGGAAATCTCCTCTGCCCTGTGCTCTCGGGCATCACTGCCTGTTGGCCAAATTCCTCACCCAGGTTACCAGGTGGGCTTGTAGCCAAGGAACCAGCTAACCCCAAACTCTGCGTGTGAGCTCTGCGGCCAGGAGAAGCTTTGTGGGGCCGTTTGCCATCGGTGAAGGGCCTCCAGCTTTGGGCCCACGTGGGCCAGCGCCCTGCCATGTGCCGGGGACGGCCGGACCAGCCAGCTAGGGCCGGCACGGTGGCACGGGTGGCGTCCAGGCTGTGGTGCCCGGGACCCGGTGGCCACGCGGAGGACACGGGGACGCGCCCCCATGTTCTCAGCAGCTCTGTGAGCCGCGGCACGGCTCGTGGGTACCCTCCGCGCGGACGACGGACAAGTCCCGCTGCCGTCAGGACGGTCTCCCGGGAAGATGCACGCAGCCACCTGCACCGCTGATGGTGACGGGGAGCCCCGCATGGCGGCCCAGGCGGGCTGGCCCCGCAGCCCGCGCAGAGGAGCGGTGCGTGGCCGCTTGGCCGCGGTCACGGCGGGGCTCCCCCCG
>VZSF01008151.1:748651-793132 GCA_013398295.1 Chionis minor | reverse complement strand
CGCAGCCCCCGCCGGCCCCACCCCGCTTTGTGCGGAGCCGGGGCCGCCGCCACCCGCGACCGCGGGGGTACCGACGGCCGGGGGGATGCGGGCACCGGGCATCCCCCGGCGTGCGCGGCGGCGGCGGCAGCGGGTTTCCCCGGGCAGGGTCCTCGCTCGCCAGCAGCGCCCTGCCCGTGGGGTGTTCCCGCAGGTAGCTGCGGGGGGGCGGATGTTCCGTGCGCGGCGTGACAGACCGAGAGGCGGCCCTCGGTGGCATCCCGGGGGGGGGGGGGAGGCCGGCGCGGGCAGCAACGGGGGCTTCTGGGCGCCTCGGGGCAGGGGGAGTCAGCATCATGTCGCCTTCCCGGGAGGGAGGCCGCTCATCCTGCCAGCCGGTGTAACGGGCGGCAGGGTCTGGAATCGGCGTAACTTTGCGCAGGATACAGAGGGAAGACGCGCCTCCTCTACGGCTCCGTGCGTGCGTGCGTGCGTGCGAGTGAGAGAGGGGTCGAATTTGGCCCCTTTGTGCTGGGGTCAGGGGGATTTTGGGCGCTTGATGTCAGGGGCAGGTCGCATCTTGAGCAGGGCACGATGACAGCCACATAAGCGGTATCTGGGCGGTGCTGTCTGGCAGCGGGGTCTCCTGGTGCCACTTCCCCCTCCAGGACAAGCCCTTGACGGGCTCGTACTTTCAGCCAGCGCGACTGCGGAGGACCGCTTCTTCCCGTGGGTCCAGCTTTGATGCCATGGCTCTGTCAGGGGCGAAGGCAGGCTGTTGGGAAGGGATGTGTAATGATGACAGCACTTCGCAAACAAGTCCCCGGTGGCCTGGGGCGGCCAGCTATGTGCAGTGTCTTGCTGAACATCCATTGTTCACCCTTCAGGGAGTGGTGTCGTCCTTGTCTTGTTCCGGAGTGTGGAAAAACAGCCCTGCAGCATCCTGCCTATTCCTGATTTCCCCCCATTCACTTACACCTCCTAAGAAGGCACTGTGTTTGCTGCAGTCCCTCCAAAGGGAATTGGCCTGGACAGGCTTAACCTCCTCTGGTCGCTTGGGTTCTCAAGGGAAGTGTATTCTGCGGAGGATTCAGAGAACACTTGTGGGGAGGTTGGGTGTTGGTTGCCTTTTAAGCTTCCCAACGCAGGCTCCCTGGTGGGTTAACAAAGGAGCAGCCTGTGTAGCCCTGCTGTTCCCTTTGTTCTCCCACTGTCTGTACCCTCTTTGGAGAGCTCAGATCCCTCCTGGTTTGATCAGAGATAGAGAGTGACTGATGGAGACATGGAGGGAGTTCATGCTTTGTTGTGAGCATTTCAGGAAACTCTAGAGCAAAGCTTCAGGAGGTGGGATAGGGGGGAGCTGGTTGCTTCTTAGAGGCAAGGCGAAAAGGAAGTGTTTTCATCTGTGCTGATGTTGTTTGGTGAATTAGCATTATTGCAGACAAGCTACAGCTCCATCAATGAGAGTTACTTCAAATTCAATCAATCCATTAGGCCATAGCAACAAACCAAACCCCGTCATCTCCGTAGAGCTGCTGTAAACCCAGGAAACGCGAGGCTCAGGCACTGGAGGTGTCTGGACAAGGAGCCAGCCAATTCTGCTGCCTGCACCCCATCTCTGCCCTGAGCTCCTCCTGACTTCTCTTCCTCAGAGGCAAAGCAGCTCTGCTTGAGTGTGCTGGTTTTGCCAGTCCTGGGGGGAGAAGGAGGGCTGTGCCCTCTGTGCACCAGCTGCACCAGGCTGGCGGGCAGCATTGCTCCCCTCCACGCCATTGATCAGACAGGTTCTGGCTGTGTCTGTGCAGCAGTTGGGTTTCATGATAGCAGGTCAGGGTATCGCCAGCTGTGGTGCATTTCCCACTCTTTTTTCCCCCCACCCTGGGTAATTTCTGCCTGTCTCTTGAGTATGTTTGTTTGTCCCCAGATTTCTTGCTGAGAAAATGTCAGTAGTGGATAGTATTTTGAATGTTTCTGTCTGCTGCATTTGTTAGTAGCTGGATAGTGAGTGGATTTTGGGTTGCCTGTGGTTCTGTGAGTCTCCTAGGTAGGTTGGCACTGGGCAGGCTGCTGGTCTCTAGAACCAGGTTGTGGTGCCTGTGCAAGGGCAGCTCTCCCTTGCCTGAGGGCTGTCTGGACTGCCAGATGCCTGAGAGCTGTGCGGACTGTGTTTTGGGGCTGTACGCTTGAGTAGGGAGCAGGTCCCTGTGCTGTGAACTGTGGAAGCCCAGGCACAGCAGCACTTTGGTGTTACAGAGACTTAGGGAGAGAACTCAAGGTTTTGGCAAATCCTCAAAAGGTGATGTTTTGGAGTGAGAGACAGCTACTTCAGTGGCAAGCTAAGGTGGATTTTGCACGTGACCTTGCAGGGTCCTCATGTGTTGTGGTCAGTTCTCTGCCTCTGTTTTCATATTCCTTGGCCCACAGTGGCTGTGCAGTGTGAAATCTTCATCCCACCCTGGAGGGCGCTGGTTTCCACAGCAGGGATCTCCATGTGGAAATTGTTGGAGGGTGAGTTGTGACAGGGTGTGAGAGTCCTTCTGTGAAGAAACAGGATGGAGGGAGACTGTCCCAGATCGGTTCCCCACCGTCTGCTCTTGGTTGGTCCAAGGGGACCTCAGCAGAGTCCTGATCCTTAACGGCCAGGCCCTGTCCTCCACTCTCGTAAATAAACCTTCTCTAACAAAGTTTGCTTGAAGTGTTTGCTTCAATGAGAATGAACCCCACTACCTTAAATCTTGAGTATTCCCATCCGCCAGGTATAAACAGCAGGAGTCTTTTTTGGCAATGAAATGGTAGCCAGAGTTACACTTGGCCACCGGGCTGATGCCTGGGTGGCTCCTGCGGAACGTGGTGCTAAAGCTCCTGCTCAGACCCAAGGGGAGCTGGGGACCCGTCTCCAGTGAGGCAGGACAGCAGCTGCTCTTCGGAACACCCGGGGCCGGCTGCCTCTGGATGCACAGTGTGACCACAGAGGGTCTGGTCTCTTGCTCCCATGGCAGGAGGACACCGGGACGATAAGGCGGTGAGGCGTTTCGCATGTAGTCATTACCTGGCTTCCCCTAAGTGCACGTTAAGCTGCCCTGCCTGCAGAGCGCTGATTGAGGCAAACAGCCTGCAGCACACAGCAATTACGCTGACGCGCCTTCTGCCTCTCCGCAGGAGAAACAGGAAAGGTCTTTAGATCATCCAGGAGGCTGTACGGGCTGAGGGGGTTTGAGACGCACAGGGTTATACCGGCTTGCAAGTAGAAGCCAGACTGGCCTGGTATTTCCAGGGATTTCCCCTCTGTGGTATTACAGGCTTGCCAGCAATTCTCCATTTTGAAAATGCACCCTGCAGGGCTCTCTTAGGGTAATGCTGATGCTTACTATTTCCAAAGCACTTTGAAATTCACAAACAGGACTTTCTGACCCTCAGCCAAGCAAAGCCCTTTCTAAAGCTTGGAGTCATGCCGCTGCCCGTAGTAGGACCAACGACAGTGTGCAGCTCCGAGCCCTGTTCTGTCTTCCCCCGTTGACCTGCTCCCTGCTTCCCATTCCCATTCTCCCTGCCTCCCTTTCACATGGCTTCCCATTTTCCAGAGCAGTGCCCAAAGTCTGGCCTCTCTCCCCCTCCCTCTTCTGAGCATCCTTCTCGTCTCCAGTTTGTCCAAGGTTTTCTTTCTAGTCTGGTGAGTCACTGTGCTCTTTATCTCTGTGCCAGGAAATACGGACATTCCTACCTGCAGAGAGAAGGTCTTCTGCACCGACGACTCTGCGCTGCCTCCCTCCCTCTGTGGGACAAAGTCAATGAGGAAAACGATAAGGAAGACAAAGCAGCAGAAACTCCCATAATTTGTGGTGTTATTATCACTGAGATTGAGACAAAGTCCATGGAAGCTGATTAGATAGCTTCCAGGAAAACAGGAGAGGCCAAACTCTGTCTTGTTTTTCCTCCCGCAGCTCTGGGAGCTGTGCTTAAACAGGAGAGGAGGCAACGCTGGGGGAGAGCTCCTCCCAGGAAAAGGTGGCTGGGAAAGGCTCTCCAGGTTAAGGTTACACTAGTAAAGTGAACATGAGCCTCACGGCTCCAGCCTGTACGTAGAGTAGAGCGGGGACAGACAGAAAAATTGTGCAGGCAGGAGCCAAGGCACATACTGGGCCTGCTCCCGAGAGCAGAACTAAACAATTCTTGCCCTACAGATACCATGATTTAAACTCTTCTCGCAAGGTGCCTGTGCAGGGGGCAGAAATCCTCCTTGGGAGAGCCAGCAAGCTCTGGATCCCATCCCAGGTTTTCTGGGAACCACAGGCAGGATGCACAGGTGCCTTTTTCTCAGACACGGCCCCCTCCCTGGGCTGGGGTATAGATGGATGCAGCATGTGCAAGCGCGGGACTGGGAGCAGCAGATCTCTCCTGAAGCTGCCCGTCCTCCTCCAGCCTTGCCGGGGTCTCGTTTACCCAGGCAGCCTTTGCACGTAAAACGTTTGCCTGTCTCCCAAAAGTACCCTTGAAGTGGTGCTGCTCCTGAATGCCGCTCAGTGTCATTGTCACACCAGTGATCGGCACCGAATCCAGCCATAGGCTTTCCACCGCCCCCTGCGGCACGGCAGCTCTTCTCCTGTCGGGTATCTGTGGAGTTTTGCTTTCCAGGCTGTGGAAGGTTCGGCTCTGCCGGTGCCGTTCAGCTGTCAGCTACCTTCTACATGGTTACATGTGAGGTTATTTAAAACCAGTTATTTAAACCAGTGTTTCACACTGCTTGCACTGAGCAAGGACACACAAATCTTAAAAAATATAAAACATACTGCCTTAGAAAAGTGTAGCAACCGTTTTGCCTGAACTGCTGGCACAGCTGCAGTGCTCCTTTCCAAGGAACCTTGCATTGATGTTACTGGGATCACTGTCCGGTAACGTGAACCATGCCAGGATGGACTAATCTTCCTTTTCACCCTCTGGTTTCTCCTATTCTATCTGGGCCATAAAAGGAGCCTGTGCTGGCAACAAAATTGCAGGGTAACAGGCACAGGGAATCCGGACAGCTCTTTAATTGCAATAGACAAATAGAAGTAGTCAAAGATTGTATTGCTAACATCTACTTAAATGTAATTAGTTCATATTATTTTCCTCTGCCATTTTCTCTAATTTAATTTGAATACCAAAATACGTACACAGAGGAACAAAAACAAAATCAGTATAGCATTGCTCCAAGTTCCTGGTCTCATAATATTCAGCTCTTCCTACATATAGAGGCTCTTTTCCTCAGAGTCAGGGAGGATCAGAGTCTCTCTTCTGACCCCTCCTGCCTGTGGTCATTGGCTGCAGCTCATGTTTCTCTTTGAATTTGCAAAGGTCTTGATGTCAGTAACTGATGCCTGAAGTCTTAATTGAAAAGATTGATTTTGTTAATGATAGCCTGGCATCTGACAGCTTCCAGAGAAATCAATAGGATTTCAGTGACTCACAGTTTTAAAAATCATGGCACTCATTTAAAAGCTTAATAGAGATTGAAGGGCTTGACTTTACGGCCCCGTGCACCTGTTTGAGGCTTGTGCTCCTCGCCCTGCATTAAGCCCCGTGCAGTAGCTGTAAGTGTGATGCACCATGCCAAGCAAACCAGGTCCTGGAGCAGTAAAACTCAATCCCTCACTGAGATTTTACAAGTAGAAGCTCAGTGGAATGTTGACACTTTCATCTTTCTTGGCATCCAGTTTGTGTTTTCATGAACTCTTGGTTCCTGTGGACTTGAAAAGATCAGAAGCCTCTTGTATCTTTATAGATAGGGGATTCTTCAATCTGTCTGACAAACCAGAATGAGAGCCAGTAGCTGGAGGCAGAAGTTACTGTTTGGCAAAATAATAAGATAGTTGTGTTTTTAGCAGCAAAGACGAGGAATCGTGGGAAGAGCTTCCCAGGATTATGCATTGCTAGAAACTTGGGCAGGATAATCTTCTAAATAATGTCACTCAGGGCAGACAGCAGTGTTCTCTGGAAGTAGATGACATCTCTCAGCCTGCCGAACAGCAGCTACCTGCCATCCTGCAGAGATGTCTTTCCCCAGCTTGTCACTCCCAAGGCATCCTGTCTCACCATGGTGGAGAGCATACACTCCTCTCCCCAAGCTCTCAGCCTGTTCTGCGGGGCTTTGCCTTTAGGGCCCCAAGGTGGTATGCTTGTTCCCCAACACAACAGCTAACTTTCTCTCCTGAGTTTTGTTTTATGGTCACTGAGAGGGATGACAATTTGAAGGCAAGAGTCCTCTGAGCCGCTTTGGACATTGACTGCAAGTGGAGATGAACTTCACTGACTGTGTTGGCTGGAGAGGGAGGGGTAGGTGACTCCTCCTCATGGAGGCAGAGCACTGTATAGGACCGGTACCTGCCCCTGCGGTAGTACACATATCTGCTTTATGGGTCCGTCTGCTTGTTGTGGTTTAGGCTGGGGTGGCCACTAATCGAATGACAGAGGCTCTCTTTTAACCTCGCTCCTTTCCCAAAATAAGGGGGAGAGAATACAGGAGAGAGACTTACAGGTTGAAAAGAAAGCTGAAACTACTTTAATGAAAGATTAACAATAAAAAGAAAAAAAAAACATTAACAAGAAAATAATGAAATACATATGAAACCAATATCGAGCTCCCAGGATGATGATCAGTCCACAGACAGGAACTGGATTCTAGATCTGGATTCAGGAGAACAGGATGCAGATGAACAGACAGTGTCCTCCTTGGACACCAGCCACTGAAGAAAGAGGCTGAGCCCTTGGATCCCTCAGCTTTTACACTGAGCATGAGGCAGCTGGCATGGGATACCCTGTCGGTCAGTTTTGGGTCACCTGTCCTGTCCCCTTCTCCCCGCAGGTGGGGCCCCTCTGTGCTTTTCCGCTTCTGACCCTCCAGTGGCACAAATAACAAAGCTGGCTGCCCTTGGCTGTTACAGCAATAAGGATAAGGAGGAGCCTCTCTGCATACCGTGCCTTGGTATTCACAGTAAACATCAGGTCTTATCTGCTAGAAGTGGATACTGCCTGAGAAATAAGCTGTTGATTTCCTAAAATGCAGTTAGAAGAGATTTAACAGTAAATTACCCAAAAGAAAATTGGTTCTGTTTTATCTCAAACCGGACAAGGCTGGATGGAGGCAAAAGGATGTCCTTGAGTATACTGTGGTCAGCCTTGGGGTTTCAAAAAACATTTCAATAAAGCTCATCATGCTGTTAGCTTGGGGAATGTCTTACTGTTCAGGCTTGGTTTTGGTGCCCAGGCCTTTGTGGACCCTTTGTGGAATGGGACCTCTTAAGCTTAATTGATCTGTCTGATGTGTAAAGGGGGAACTAAAGTGGCAATTTCTCTACCTTCTCTTTCTTTCAATTTTGAAAAAACATTGAAAACCAGTCATTATCTTGTGTACGGTTTTGTGTATTTCAGAAGAGTTTTATGGTGTCTATTCTTCCTTTCTTGACAGCATGACTTGCAACAGGAATGTGTTTGCGGCTTTGTGACAGTTTGTGTCTTACATATTAAAAAAAAATAGCAGTGTTTATACTCCTGTTTCTGGCTGTCCTGCAGTCAAGCTCGGTTGCAGGGGTTTGGAGGATTAATGGCACAGACACCGTATGTGGCACTAGAAGGGTTTCACACACCATTCAACGTTGTGGGGTTCTGCTGCCACTGGTGCCACTGGCCACCAGCAGTACAGGCAGATGATTGCATGGTGTCTTAAAGTCTGGAAATCTGCAAATGTCTTGAACTCCTGCAGAAATGCAAGTCTTCCCCAGGCAATCCAGATCTTTATTTTGAGCTCTTTCTAGAAACCTTTCCCTTTCTTAACTTCCGTATCTGACTGTGTCATTGTCTGCTGTCCTTCCCGTGTCTGGAGTTCCCTGACATCGCGGGGTGGCCCGGGTGTCACGGGGGGCAGCGGTGGCACTCATCTGCCACCCTCACGCCTGCTCGGGGACCCCTCTGTGGGACTGTTCCCACTTGCTGTCACTTCTGGCTGCACAAGAGCTGGGAGCACGGTGCTGACTCTCCTCTGGCTCTGAGCAGTCTGCAGGAGCATCCTGGAGCCTGAAGACCTTCTCTGGTACTGAAAAGCCCTAGATGCAGATGTAATTTCATTAACACATATAAGATATCCAGAGAAAACTGCATATTCAGTCAGGTGCAGCGTGGCCCAGTGCTTTTCTTTTCACTGTTCTTCACACAGACAGTCTTTGTTTTTGCTGTCTAAGGCATGGAAATCTTGTCCCAAGCTGCCTGGCCTGCATTATGTCAGGAGTTCAAATGCTGCTTTAATTCACAGCCAGTCTTCAAGGGTTGTGCTACCTTTTCTTTTTTTTTTTCCTTTTTTCTTTCCACTGGCACTGGGAAAAGATCGAATACTGTCTGGATACACCTACAGTGCAGCTGTATCTTGAATGCCTCATGCAATACTAGCTTTCTGCAGCTCATTGAGGGCCTGGTAGTGCAGGAGAGAAGGCGGAGAGGGACAACTGTTTAGCTTGGAAAAGGTATGCCTGAAAAAGGATATGACATATGGCCTTTGACATATGGTAGGATGATGGGATGGAGAGTTCAGATAGGGAGTGATTGTTGCTCTGTTTATCACTGTCCAGGAACTACAGGATACAGATAAACAGTGGAACTCATTGACACAGGATGTTGGGGATGTGGTTCAAGAAAAGCCATTAGATGAATCTGCAGTCGGAAAATCCATTAGGGCTGGCTAAACAGACAGATAAGCCTTTGGCTCAAAAAGTCCCTGAGGCACAGATGCCCAGAACTGACTCAAAGGGAGAGAGAAGGTCTGCTTGTCGGTGTGGATATCAGCTGTGCTGGAGAAATAGGCTGGCATGGAAAGTAGCAGTGGTAGAAGGGAGAGAGAGTGAGCCTGTAGCAGGGAGCTCAGCTGGGATGTGGAGGTTCTGCCATGGGTGCTGCTCAGCTGGAAGGGTTGGAGAGAGGGGTGGTGCAGAGAAACACAGATGGAAGATGATCAAAACTCGTACTGGAGGAGACATGCAAAGAGGCTGGCAGGAATGAAGTGTGTAGGAAATAAACTACCATATGGGAGGAGAGGCTGATCTTCATTGGTGATAGACAGGAGGTGTGAAGAGGGGGACCGGCCACAGAGGAGAGCAGTGATGCTGAATGAAATGATGAGAGATGGGAGAATACCCAAAACCAGTATAAGACAGCAATACTTGGAGGAGATTTCTTTAAGAAAATAGTCTATCAATAGTCTATCTTGAAGACAGACAGGGCTGAAGGTCAAACAGAACGGGATGTGTATGTTTAGTTAAGCGGTGGTTTTGGTAGTGTTATGTTCATCGTTAGACTTGATCTCAAAGGTCCCTTCCAACCGTAGATGATTCTATGGTGCTATGATTCTATTTTATGAAAAATATCTGTGCAGGACTGACCTCACCTCTATAACTATAGCCAGATCCACCTAAGAGGAGCAGACCTGTGGACTGAAAGAGGTGGTACCAGGACTTCATATCCATGGACATTTTGGAGGCTTTAATTTGACCTGGCTGGTCCCATTAGCAGATGGAGAGCATTGCATTCTGATCCTGGAATGATTTTAGTTTAGTCTGGAGGGAATCCTGTCTGCATCCTCCAAGACAACTTTGCGATGCAAACTGGAGTGTGGTAAATGGCAGCAATAAGGAGATTTGCTTCAAAAGCGTGCTTATATTCTGAATGAAACACTACTTCTGCACTTGCACTGATGAATTTTGTTCAGAGTGATGCCACTGGTTTCCCAGAGACTCTGCATTTGCCAAGCCCAGCGGGTGAATTAATGGGCACAGAATCTCATTTCCCTGGCAGGGAAAGCATGGATAGTCCTCTCAGTCAGCATCAATCAAAGCCAGGCTAAGAACCAAAAAGAGCAAAACTGAACCCGCTCTCTCTGCTCTAAATGGTGAATCGATTTAAAACTTGCTATGTGGCAGAAGAAAGCATTGGCTCTTGTGTTTCTAACACCTGCCTTTGCCACACTCTCTTGCTGGCTTGTCATGCATTAGGTAAATGGGTCCTGCTGTTAGGGAGCTCAAAACTGCATTAGGAGTTTTCTGGAGAAGAGAGAGATGTCAATTTTGATTTAACCAGCCAGTCAGAGAGAAAAGCCTCAAGTGGAATCATAAAGCAATTCCACAGGTCCTGCGTGGATGTGGGAGAACTCCCCTTGCTGCTGGGTCACGGCTGGGAAAGCACAACTGGTTCTTCTCTAGTCCATGGTAGTAGGTACCTGTGTCTTTTGCTGCCAAACTGATTTACTAACAGCAGGATACAACTTCTGGAAGGGCAGTTACAGAGCCAGACCCTTCTTGGCAGTCACAGGTAGTGAAATAAGGAGAAGAGGACGCAAGCTGCAGCTGGAGGGCAGTAGGTCAGATGTTAGGGAGAGCTGCATCCCCCGAAAGGCAGTGCAGCCCTGGGACCAGGCAGGTGGAGGCCTTCATTCTTGGGGTTTTTGAAAGCTCCACATCTGCACTGGTTTAGATCTATGGGCAGGTTCACTGTGATGCTGGACTGGAGACCACCAGAGGTGAGGTCCCCTAGCCTGTGTCCTTGCATCTGTGCTTGCGCTTTCCTGCCTGGACAGTCAGAGCCCGGTTAGTGCCCCAGCTCTGTAGCAGTTTCCATTTTCACCTGGTTGATCAGACTCTCAGTTTCCCCAGGTAGCTTTGGAGACGAGATCCTAAGGCCAGGCTTGATCTTGCTGGCCAGAATCTTACCGCGTTCTGCAGGCATTCTAGCCTGTGGGCTGGTTAGCACACAAACCTTCAGTCAGGGGGGAACGTGGTTGCATTAGATTGCTTTAGGTGTCAGGGCTGTATCTTTAGACATTGAAGTGAACTGTATAGCCTCCAAACCTCCACAGAACTCAGGAGAAACATCTGCACTTGGTGTATTTCCAGTGCCTTGCCATCCTGCTGGTCACTTCATATTTCCTAATGTATCTGCGTCCTGGTGGCAGCCACAACTCCTCAGCTAGGCAGAAAAGGTTTGGGAAGAACTCTGGCTAGCCCAGTGTACCCCAGTTGGGCGCCTGAGGAGAACTAACCATGGTCTTGGGATTTCCTGAAGGTTCCCAAACCTCTAAAACCAATGAGGCTCAGCTTTGCTGCAGGGAAAGCCTTCTGTATGGTAGCCTTTAGCAGAGAGACCCCGTCTGCCAGATGTCTGGAGGCACACTTAGACCTCACGACAAAGAGCAGTGGGACCAAATGTCTTTATCTTCCCAAACAACACGGCAGGCTACTGAGACCCAGCTGCAGCTTTTCAGCGGGTAGCTGAACTTGATTTCCTGAAACTCAGAAGCTGGCTTGGCCTTGAATAGCAGGAAGCTTCTCCCTGTGAAACAGACTGAAAGCAAGGTGTTCTGGTTTCAGGAGAAACTGCTGAGCTTGCAGAGGGTCAGATGATGAGTTTTTCAAGGCTGCTTTTCTGACAAGAAATGTGGCAATGTCTCTTAAAGTTTGTGCATTTCACCATTTCCTCTTTGTAATGAGTTTTTGCAGGGTAGGGGGGTGGAGGAGGCTTCCAGTTTTTATTGTTCTTTGAACTAGGATTGTTGTATTTGCTTTTCTTTCGTAACAGAGAAGGATCTTGCCAGGGTAGAAAAGCTCTGTAAGGTGGAATTTGCCCTCTCATTGAATTCAGAAGCACATTAGTACTCACAAGGAAGTTGATAAGCAATAATATTTTCTTTGCTGCCCAGGTAACCAGCAGAGTGAAAGAAGGTATTGTCTCTGGAGAGTGAAAGCAAGTCAGCTTTATCTTTCTGCCAGAGTACGCAGGCTATCTTGGAAAACTGGAGGTAAACCAGGGGAAGGAGGGGCTCACTCTCCAAAGAAGCTGGGGTGGCCCCATCCTCTGCTTCAGTCATACTGCCTCCTGCCCTTCCTGGGAGCTCTGATAAGCATAATGAAGCTGAGTTCAGTTTCAGGGTCATTTTCGTTTTTGCCAGCCTTTCACATTGCCCCAAACCACCACTGTATTTTTCAAGGCCATGTTGACTGAAGCCATTTGTGTCCTCAGCACCTCATCTTTCTGTCAGAGCTTGCAGAGTAGGGTCACCACATGCAGCAGACATGGGACACATGGTGAAGGGGGAGGTCGAACTGCCAGAAAATGGTATCGCCACTGAGCGTGGAATCATCCTCTCCTGGGGTGCACAGACTGGCTTTGCATTGACTGAGCACAGCTTTCTTCACACTCGTTGGAGAATGGGCTGTGCCCTTCAGCTTGATTTCTAGATGACGTTGGCTTAAAAATATTTCTGAAGCAACTTCTCCTGCGGCCTCGGGGAATTCATGTGCAGTGAGGTGGTGTTTCACTCCCTGTGCCTGCGTGAGAGGTGCAAACCTTCAGGAAGTGGAGCTCCAGGCGCCGTTGGCAGCAGAGTGATAGTGATGGTGCCACAGGTGCCTCAGGCTCTGTTGCTCCAGGGTGAATCACTTCGGTTGCTCATGGGAAGAGTGATTGCTTGCCTGGCTGTTGCAGGGAAGTCCAAGTTCTGGCAACAGACCCTCCATGGGCACTTCCTATCCCCTGGGCTTCCTAAGCAACCTGGAAGCTCCCAGCCTACTTTATGCCTCTCATGAGGAGAAAACCAGCCCCTCATGAACTTTCAATAAAGATAATTTTTGGGCACTGCAGTGTCGGAGAGACATTGAGGTGCTGGAGCGTGTCCAGAGAAAGGCAACGAAGCTGGTGAGGGGTCTGGAGAACAGGTCTTATGAGGAGTGGCTGAGAGAGTTGGGATTGTTTAGCCTGGAGAAGAGGAGGTTGAGGGGAGACCTTATCACTCTCTACAACTACCTGAAAGGAGGTTATAGCCAGGTGGGGTCAATCTCTTCTCCCGAGTAACAAGCGATAGGACAAGAGGAAATGGCCTCAAGTTGTGCCAGGGGAGGTTTAGGTTGGATATTAGGAAAAACTTCTTTACCGAAAGGGTTATCAAGCATTGGAACAGGCTGCCCAGGGAGGTGGTGGAATCGCCGTCCCTGGAGGTATTTAAAAGACGGGCGGACGTGGTGCTGAGGGACATGGTTTAGGGAGGGTTTTTTGGCATAGGTTTATGGTTGGACTCAATGATCTTGAAGGTCTCTTCCGACCCACGTGATTCTATGATTCTATGATAAAGGTCAACTTCTGTCCCTGATTTGCAGCAGCTCCCTGCAGCAGTGCAGGCTAGGTCTGACTGGCAAGTGAGCAGCTCTTCATTGGAGGCCATGAGGGTCCTGGTGGGCAGCAAGTTTGACCAGAGTCGTCTGGGTAACTTTGCAAGCCCTGCAGGCCAGCTGCAAATTGGGCTTCTCCATAAGGCTGTAGGAAGTCAGGTTTCCCAAGGAAGCTGTGGGATGTTTGTCTGTCTGTCTTCCAAACTCAGCCGGACAGTCCAAGCAACTTCACCTGCGTTTGTAGTGTGCTTTGCTGGGGGCTGAGGATAGGACTCGAGGCCTCTAGAAGTGCCTTCTGGCCTAATTTTTCCCCTGTGATTCTGCATGCTTTATTGTTGTAATTTCTTTTTGCTTCTCCCACTTGTCCCAGGGGAGGCTCAAGTATACGTTCGGTGTCAGGCTTGGAAGTGACCCCAGCAATAAAGTAAAGAATGGGTGACAATTCAGCCCGTACTTCATGGCGTGGCTTCACTTTGCAGCGTTCTGGGGGATCCTACCGAAAATACAGTCTTGGGCTCCTCGTCAGGTCCGGTGATAGGAGAGTCTGAGCCTCTCAGGACCTGCCTGCGGCTGTGGTCTCTGCCAGTTTTTCTCTTTGCTTTCTTCCCTGCTCCTGGCTGTTGCCGCTGGCTGTGCTGGGATGACCCAGTTAAAAATAACCTGGCTGAGCTATTTTTGTGAGGCACATATGCTCCCTTGTCCATCTCCCTGCTGTGCTAGCGTGACAGAAGAGCACAGTCACGGAGTAATACCAGCTGGGGGAGATGTGGCAGTACCGTGAGCAGATGTCACCATCAGGGAGTTTTTATGCTGGACCTGGGTGGACGTTGCTGCCTGCCTCGGGGAGTGCATTGCGGTTTCAACTTTGATGGAGTATAAATGCAGTCGTAAAGCTCATCCAGAATGGCCAGTGGATTTTTGCTGTCTCAACCTTACCTTGAGGAGAGTGGTCTTGTTTCACTCCTGGGAGCCCTAGCCTTCCCCTGGATATGTGTGCTTAAAATTACTTAGAGGTTCACAACAGTTGGTGTATCTTCTAACGTGAACAAAATTTGCACAACGTGCTTTTTGCCAAGTTTGTGGCTTCGGTATGTCCTTGGGCCTTGGTATGTCCTTGGGCCTTGGTGGTCGCTAGGAAGATGCTCTGAGACGATGTGATACCAGCTGGTGATGATGTTTGTGGGATGCAGAGCTGCAGTGGGCCAACAGAGTCTTGCTGTTCAGTGCAGGCCAGGTCTCTATGCAACATTTGGCCTCTCCAACCCAAGAACTGGAACCCTGTTCTGCTGGTGGTCCAAGCTGATGATGCCTGTGTCAGTGGAGGACCCCACTGTCACATCTCCCCTGGGGCTGTGTCCACTTGATACCCTTTGGGTAAGCTTTGACCTACTGCTAGCATGGGGGAAGGTCTGATAATGCCGTGTGTGAGAGCTCACATCCTGCCCTGTCCAGTGTGCACCAAAAACAAGGGGCAAGAGGGGCTGCTGTGCCTGGTCTGAGAAAGGTTTGAGCCTCGCTGTTTTGTGGATGAGGAAATCAACTCATTTCCATCTTGAGTGACTCCTTCACTCCCTGCTTCACGCCCTCTGTATTTGTGCAATGTTTATACTACAGGCAGAGGTGTTTCTTCACAACCAACTTTCCAGGGCACGGTATTTAAGTATCTTTGCCATGCTGGAGAACTGCAAATATTTTGGAGTGTTATTTAGAGCTGAATTTTCTGATGAAAGATAACAGCCCTAGAACATGGTCTCCTCTGAGATCTTGCTCGCTGTTGTCATTTTTTCCCACACCACCTCTCCACATCCTAATCCATCCGCACCAGCAGCACCTCCTCCCTCAGGTAGCCAGTAGCTGGCAGGTTGTCCTGCAGAAATGAGGTGACAGAAGCAGGTCCCACAGCTCCCCGTGGGCTGCCAAGGAGAAGGGACCATCATGCTTCTGCAGAGGACTGATGTTCAAACTGGTGCTAGCGATGGAAATGGACGAAGCACCGCTTTCCATTACCTGCTTTCCCTGTTCGAGCATATGACGGAGGCTTGGTTTGGTGAAGGCTCTTTGCCTGTACCCCCAAATTTGGGGAAGGGTACTTTGATCAGGAGGCTGCTTTGCAGCACAGGAGAGAGATGTGGCATGTGTGCCATGTGGCTGGTGGGGCTACCTTGTCCCTCTGGGGAAGATGAGGGCACCTGGGCAGGCTGTAGGCTGTGAGCTGTTGCTTCTCCAGGGTGGCACGTGTCTGGTAATGCAAGTGGACTGAAACCTTAGTCTGAGGTCCCTTAATCTGAATCCTGTGACTGTGGGTGTGGATCTCTTAGGAACAAAAGATAAAGAAAGGCAATGATAAAATCAAGGCCCATCGCAGGATGGCTGATTTAAAAGGCTGGTTCCCAGCTGTCCAATGTAAAAGGCTTCCAGCTCTGGTAGCAGATAGGGTTGTTTTTCCAAGGATATGCCTCTGAGCAGCTGTAAAAAGGTCCTGCTGCCTGATAGAAAGGCGTGCTGAAAGGTTTTTATTTGCTGCTGTGGATTGATTGGAGTACAGATGCTCTGGAAGACGTGCTGCATTATTCATGCGGTAGATACCTTTGCTAAAAGCTAATGCACAGCCTGGAGGCTGTGAAAAGTGGTACAGTTCTTTGTGTGGTTTTGTTGATTCACTGGAGAGCCTGGACTGCTCTTAAGCTTTTTTTCTGAATACTGAGATTGATAAAGCAAATCGAGGAATGCGAGATCACTTAGCTAATGGCTCTCCACCTCCTTTGTTGTTTACAAACTATTCCCAGCTTTTTTTTAATTTATTTTTAATTTAAATGCATTATTCATACAAAACTGCTTGCTAGACTGGTCCTGTTTGTGAGATTTCACTAGTAACACAGTTTTCTGGTGGCACCAACTGCCCACAGTTGGTGGTATGCATGCCAACCTGCGGTTTGAAAACTGAGCGTCTGCTCAGTGCCTCATGTTGGATTCTCCATTAATGCCTATTTAGCAGTCTTACACATGAAGATTCCCGCTGTCGAACGCAGATGCGGGGGCACCACCAGCAGCAGGGCTGCGGGAGGCAGCTCCTGCCTTTCTGTGTGCTGGCCGCGGTGGGAGGACCTCATGCAGGGCTCAGGGATACCACGCTGTGAGAGACGGGGCCTTCTTTTTGTGGGAAGAGGCACGAGTGCTGCAAGCATGGCTTGTGCCTGGATTGCCTGAGCCCCTAGAGATCCCATTCCGAGCTGCTGGCAGCCAGCAGTGTGTGCTTCTTGCAGGAACAGCTTTAAATTACACTGCAGACCCCAGAGTCAAAGATGGGAAATGCTTTTCCAGCTTGCACCAGATCTGATGGGGGGAAGACCTTGCTGGGCTCAGCAAGGCAGACTTTGTTTCCCAGTTGTGGCCACTGAGTGTAGTTAGACTAGTCTGCGGTCCGAATGCATAAAAAAATCATCCTGGGAACATGTCTCTTTCTGTAGCTCCATTAGCAACTGGCTGTTGAGTGACATGGTCAAGGCCATGGTCCAGTAGTCAGGTTGTCCGCCTGGGGACTCTGAACTGGCAGGATTTTGCTTCTCAGACTACGGCTGTGGAAGAGGCAAATGCCTCTGTTTGCCCTGTGTTAGCTGGAACCAAGCTGTGAACCAAGAGGTGAAAACCACCATATCTGTACTGTTAATTACTCTTGTAACAATAAATCTGTAGCCTCTGAGCTTGCAGTATTGTTTGAGATGGCACATACAGACAGTATTTAAAGCTCTGGCTTAGTGCATAATCATGTTATCTGATTGACTTTGGATCCAAAGGAATTTATTGCTGATAATTTCTCCTTGATAGCGTTACTGCACAGCAGAAGTGGAATTTGGACGGGGAGGTGCGTCCAGGGGTGCGTGACATACTTGCAGATGTGCCTGGGGGAGCGGAGCATCCACGGCTTGGAGGGGAGCCAGCTCTGAGCCTCACAAACCATTCAGTGTGGCAGGTTTTAGAGAAGCTGGACCAGCAATTAAATGGTCTGTGCTTATTAGGCACCCGACCTAGGAAGCTGATGGCTGGTGACGGAGTTCTGAGGGCTCCAATTTTGTCTTAAGGCAGCAGCTCAACACAAACCGTGATAAAACAGCTGTAAAAGGCAGTTCAGACCGTTTCATGTGTGTGTGTCTTACAAATTGTAGATAGCAATGACACTCCTGTTTGCCTTCAGGGTTCCTGTTTTGAGGATGCACTCATCTTATACTTTGAAACTTTGAGGATGGAAGTGTGTAGGTGGATTTTTTTTTTTTTTTAAAAAGGAAACTCAAAAATGGAAACCTGAGAGCCTGGAATTAGTGAAAAATGTTGCATGGAGGAGGATTGGAGCCAGGATGCCAGCCAGTGAACATGACTGTGGCAAATCCACACACCGCGGCAAGTGAAATGGCTAGTGCAGACCAGGAGGGTTGTATGGCATAGCTGCCGTGTGCCTATGCCTGTGCTCTGACTGTGCTGCTGGGTGTAGGGAAACAGCTGGCAAACGGCAACAGTCAGACACACTGGACCTAAGGGCTGGATGGTAGGTAACTTGCCAGTGCAATCAAATTGGGAGGAATGCATCAATTTGCCAAAGAAAGTGTTCCCTGGGAACTATCCCCCACCCCTTTCCTGTGCAGGAAAAGACAATTTCTGTTTTGAAGTTAAACAACGATGGCTGGAATAAAAGGAATAAGAAAAGAAAATAGGATTGATAGTGTTACCTACTGAGCTGTAGCTGTAAAGTGTGAGCTGTGATTGTTCTCTCTATTTCTAGAGCTGTTGCAAAGCATAGACACCTTTATTTATCATGTTACTACCACTGGGCTTTCCAGGCCTATTTATGTGGGAATACTTTTTCAGTAGAAGCTAAAGCCTGTAATTACATTAATACAATCACACCAGTGATTGGGGCACCAGTGTTGCTGGTCCACCTTGGCATGCAGAAACTAATCCAAAAGGGTGCTTCTGACAGGGGAAAAGATGAAGGTGCTCTTCATCCCCATCTTGTCTGTAGATAAGCCTGTCTTGCACAGGGGCATTTGTTGATGTGCTGAGCAAAACCCAGTGCAGGCAGAGGTGTGAGACAGCCTGTCCTACAGGGAGCCCCCAGGATGCACCGTGCTGTGGACCTGACTTTTCACAGTAGGAGCAGCAAGGCTTTGTGCAGCCTGAGAAAGCGCCCTGGGACAGGAGGGTTCCTGGATGCCTGATTTTGGATTGGGACTCCTGGGTGTTGCTTCACATCTCTGGTCACAGGTGAGACAGGAGCTCTCCTCCTGCTGCACATAACACTTTCTGTGAGCGACCTGCTGACAATACAGATACTTGGTGTGCTGGACCTGGAGCTGCGTCTCGCGTATTGGAAAAACCTGTTCCCAAAGCCTCATGAGAACAAAAACTTGGAGATCCTGAAGAACTTGAACCCCTGGTAGGCTGTTATAAACAACAAGCAGTTTTCTGTGCCACATGCAGTCCAGTCCCTGGACCCCAGTGGCTACTGGGGTACGGGTTGCTTAGCCAGTTAGTTGCCACCTGGCGGGCTTGGCGTGCCCTGTGATCACCCCATGCAGCACAGTCCTGGCTGGCAGGGCTCACAGCTTCCAACCGTATTGGCTTCTTGGAGGGACAAACACAGAGCCATTCCCAAACCTGGTTAAATTCCTCTGCAACAGCAAGAAGGGATGAGTGATAATCTGGGCTACAGTGGGGTAGGTGAGGTTAGGCAGTGCTCAATGGCAGACGTGTGGGGACCCCAGTCAGTGTGGGCTGCAGGACACCTGAAGAACTGCCCGAAATTAACTCAGAGAAATTAGCAGGTTGTCTTTGAGGACTCTGCGGAAGGTGGAGGAAATTCCTGAGCTCTAGACAGAGGGAAACCTGAGCATCTCCATAAGGAGAATATTAGAACAACAAGAAAAAAGAGGAACACGTGGGAGAAATAATGAGACGAAAGAGGTAGAATGAGCATGGCAAAACCAATTATGTCAACACACACTGATTTCCTCTTGCAAAGGGTCGTGAGACCAGTGGATGTGGAGAAGCAGATGTCATTTACCTTGACTTGAGGAAAATGTTCAGTGCTGTCCCACACGCTTAAGGGAATACACACTAGATACACCTGTCTAGGTTATATAGACCATACAGAAGAGTTTATGTATGTGGTGCTGAATTATCAAAATGTGAGGATTTATTGAGAAAAGTTTTGCAGGGTTCTTTCTGCTATCTGATGCTGTTTGGTGTTTTTGTTAGTAATTAGAACAAAGGAATAAATAATAAACAGGAAACCAGGAGGAGCAAGAAGCCTGCAAAAGGACAGAGGTCTGGTATGAAATTGTCTTGATGAGCTGAAGAAATAGCATGGGAAAATAAGGATGCAGTTCAGCAGTGAGAGGTTCAGATCTTCAGATGGCACAGTACCATCAGACCCAGTTCCATTCTGCAGAAAAGCGTCCAGGGGCTGCAGTTCATTCCAGGTTGAGCATGACCCAGTGACATGCTGTAGCAAGAAAATGATAAATATGAACAGGAGAGTATCTGGTAAATTATAAAGGAAGGATCTGTTCATCCATGTTAGTAAAATAGATGTATGCCAGTTTTAGGTGCAACTGCTCTGGAAAAATACAGATTAGCCAAAGAGAGTGGAAGTGAGGAGGACAAATTCATCACCTGTTGAGAAAGCGTGGCTGAGAGAAGGAGAATGAGGTAAAAACTGGAGAAGACTGGGAAGCTGTGTGTGACCTGTGTAATTTTAATTTTGAAAGCAGAGGAAAGCTTTGTAATTGTAAAGGCAGATGAATGCTGGTATAACTTTCACAAGAAGATGACGGTCTGTCTGTTACTGGGCAATTTTAGAAAAAGATCCTTAGGGAGGGTGTAGAGAAATTAATGAGAAGAGAATAGGGAAGAAGATTTGACTCCCAAGACCTGTGACAATCTGCCTCTGTTCCACAAAGTTATTCTTCCTGGGAGGCACGTAGGCATATAAATAGGGTGGTGGGAATCTGTTTGAACTTAAGCCTGCAGCACTCAAGAAGTAAGTATTTCCCATTTTTCACAAACCACGTATCCTTTTGAGGGCCTTCTTGCTAAGCACATGCTGCATTATCACTGTGGTGAAGAACCACGCTAGTGTTGGAAACTGAGTATGCTGTAACAGAGGTTTTGTCTTTTATTAATGCAGTTTGGCTTTTGAGGCCTGGCAAGGGTTCACAAAAGCGGTGCCGACTCTCCATCTATCTTACTTTTATCTGTGGATCTGATAACTTTATCCTGTTTTTTACTTCTTTGATGTTATTTTCCTTTCCCCAGCCTTCCCTGAAAAACTTGTAGTATTGGTGTCTTGCTTTCCTCATGTGGTTGGATTTTAATGAAAGTATGGACACTGTAATCCAGCTGTTTTTGTTGCTTTAAGTCAGCTGGTTGAGTTGCTGCTCGTTTTGCTTCCCCTGAGCATGGTCTGCCTGATGAGTCCCTGGCAGGCAGCGTTGTGTAACGGGAACTTCTCCCATCTACTTTATGCTGAACGCACAGGGCAAGTTCTGTTCTGCTTTCACCGTATCTGCTCGGGATGCTCTCCCTTGAGACCACTGTGCAAATTTCACAGGGTCATAGCATGGCTGAGGGTGGAGGAACCTCTGGAGATCATCTAATCCAACCACCATCTCAAAGCAGATACTCACCTTTCTTGTTACCCTTCACATCCCTCACCAGATTCAACTCCAGGTGGGCTTTAGCTTTCCTAAGCCCAGCCCTGCATCTTTAGATGGTGTTTCTGTAATCCTCCCAGGACACTTCTCCCCACTTCCAGCTCGTGTGTATCCTTTTTGTGGCTGAGTTTATGAGGATGTCCTGGTTCATCCATGCATGTGACATGCTGCCTCTGCTTGTTTTCTTGCATTTTGGGATGGACCATTATGAACTTGGAGGAGGTGACCCTTGAAAATCCTGCTGTGGTTGTGCTTAAGAGAGAAGTGAGTAGCTTTTGAGCCATTTAGAAATTGTTCCTCATCCTCTTGGTTATGCTTTTCTATATTACATCTGCCTAAACTTTTGAGCCCCTTCTATTTTCTTCATTTGGCTGCAACTTTAACGTTCTTGCTCCCAGTGTAGTGGTCTTGAATATTTCCATGCCACCTGCAAGGACTTAACTATTTTAGCTGCTTCTTCTGTTGTTCCTTTGCAACAAGCTTCCTCATCTTCCTGATGCGGCAGTGACCAGCCTCCTAGGTACCAGAGGACTGGAAGATGGCCCATGCAGTACCACTGCCTGCTCTTGGCAGTTCTGGGGGACAAGATAACCTGCTAAATGTTCATCGCCATCATCAGTTCTTAGCCATAATTCCTCCATAGTGACAGCAGCGTATTTCATACAGCCTTACCGAAACCTTCCACACCCCAAGACAAGGAATGCTTAAAATGAGAAAGGACAGCATGACCCTTTCAACACAAGGTTTGGATGACTGTGTGAGGGTTTGGCTTTGATTTATTGATGTACGTTCTTTTGGGAAGAGGTGTTATAAATGAGGTGTCACCGAGCAGGACAGGACAGGAGAGAAGAGCATTTGCCTTTGTGATAGAGACCTTCATCATGGGGAAGCAAGAGCTGCTAGTAAGATGAGATGAGGATGGTCCCAAATCAATGGAGCAAAGCTCTTGGCAAAGCCTCCACCTGCTCTTGCAACAGTCCGACAGCACAGTAATTCCCTTGGTGTTTTGAGGGATCTCCTCTGGTTTCTTTGCAGGCTGCAAACCAGGGACTTGCCTCTCCAGCTGTCTGGTGGTGCATAGGACTTGGTGTTAATGAGTGCATCCTTAGCATTAGTGACTCTGTCATTAAGGGACTGGCAAGCCCAACCCAGCAGTCTTCCCCAAGGCTGCTGGCGAGTCCTCTCTGGGGGCAGGAGGTGGGTGTCTCTGAAAGTACTCCCTGCTCTGCTGGTTCTGCAGGCCATGCATGGAGAGCTGTAAGCAGAAGCCTCTGGGGGTAGGTCAACCTAGAGAGGGTGGTGCAGGGCACCAGGAGAGCGAGAGGGTCTCCCTCCTGGCAGTTTGCAAGGCACAGCTGGAGAAAGCTGCAGCCATATTGATGCGTTGGCTGTGGGTGGCCTTGCTTTTGAGCCAGAAGGTAGTTCATTAACATCTGAAGTCCTTAACTGCTGCTAATGATGAAGGAGGGAAGAGGAAGGTCGTAACAGGGTGAGGTGTGAACAGCTGACTGCTGTGGTGAAATCCCCTGGGAATAATATTTGTGTGGGGTACAATGAATGATGGCTGGACCAGACCGTGCTCCAGCTGGCTGACTGCTCCTGCCCGAGTCTGGTCCATGTTAGCATGACAGAGTCTGTCCCATCTTCCAAAACCCTCCTGGGGTGAGCTCGTGCTACTTGCAGAAAACTGTATCTTACTACAGTATTTGATTTAGCAAGAGAGACACATTTGCCCACTCTGTTGTTTCTAACCAAGACTCTGTTGTTTCTAACCAAGACCTTTTCATTGCTGTGAAACCGGGTGCCAAACAAGGACACATGGAATGGGAAATGAAAAGCCAGCAGAGGTTGTTTGTAGCTAGAACTGACACCTGCAGACTCGCACAGCGAGCACCTTTCTCGCTGCTTGCTTTGTGATGACTGTGCTCCTATCAGGATTGCAGCCAACAGCCTTTTCTCTGCATTCAGCAAGAAAAAAGGGTGAGAAATGCACGTGGAGTGGTGTGAGGTTGAAAGTTTAAAGCCATCTAGAAGTGAAAAGTTCTTCTGCACACTGTTTTTTTCAGAGGCTGGTGCTGTCAATGCTCTTGTTGAGCCACAGGGACAGGGTGTATTGGCACATAGGCTGCAGTACTGGGTCTCAGGCAGAGAGATCTTTGCTCCATGAGATCAGGATTAGTAGCATTATTCAGAGTAAATATAATGATGTGGCATATTGCTCTTTGCCAAAACCGTCCCAGTCTAGCTGGGTGGACCTGGGACTTAGTTGGCTTGGTTGGTTAGTCAACTGCTAAGAGCAGCTGTTTGCCAGTGAATTGTGCTTGTATGTGTCTTGCCAGTGTACTGTGTCCAGGTGGCAGATGTCTTCTGCAGGAGACTTAAGAAGTACTGACCTTTCTGACCTGATGTATGTACTGCGCTGCTCCCCAGTTGTGCCATGATGCTGGCTAGGTAAGAGCAGAAAGTTTTGGAGCAGCCTGCTCTGCAGCTGTTCCTCTGCTGAGATGGTGCGGCAAGAAGCATGCCTCTCTCTGATCAGAAGAAGGGCCAACAATCTCTCTAAAGAGGAGACACTGAAACCAAGACCTTGTGCCGGCATGAAGATTGCACAAGCCTGGTTTAGGTGTAGGTAGCAGCTGTCTTCCCGCTTCAACGTACATCTATTGTGGGGACAGCAGAGTGAGGAGAGAGGGAGTACTTTTTATGGAGCTCTCTTGTGCGGTCTGCTCCACATGGAGTCATGTCGTGAAATTACACAGTGCATGGCAGAAAACCAGCCATATTTCATGGTATATTAATTGCCTTATTTAAAATCATTTATTTAACTGCTTTCTTTCTACAGGTCCTGGGGTACTGTGAATGGGAACGTCTCTCCTGTTTCCCGTGCGCAGCTTGGTGTTCAGCGTAG
The DNA here is from genome assembly GCA_013398295.1 of Chionis minor. Classification (NCBI taxonomy): domain Eukaryota; kingdom Metazoa; phylum Chordata; class Aves; order Charadriiformes; family Chionidae; genus Chionis; species Chionis minor. The sequence goes on along the minus strand of VZSF01008151.1, from coordinate 769,364 downwards.
GGCAGTGTTGAAACTGACTTCATGTACATCTTGCTATCCTCATCTGGCTCTGAGCATTATCTAATTGCCAGTGGCAGGGACAAGATAGCTGAAAGGGCTTTTTGAGACTCCCAAAGCGACTCTTCTTGTCTTTTGGCAGAAAGTTACATTATTAATTTTTCGTATGAGGAGGAGTGAATTTTGAGGCGATCAGCTGTATGGAAGAAAAAGACAGAGAGGGGAGGAGAGAGGATTTTGCAGGAGAGGAGAAAGATAAGCTGAATGAAACTGAGCTGAAGACGATAGGAGAGAAGGGATCAGAGGAAATCATGGATCTAGGCAGATTTTGGGAAGGCCAGTGATTCTTGCTCTTCCTTGATTTTATTGCTTGGAGCGGAATGAATGCATGTAAAGATTTTACTTCACGGACTGCTGACACAGGACTGAGAAGAGGATGTGTGTCTTCTCTGGAGCCTTCTAGTTGTGTATCACTGTGCCAGTTTCATTCTGCTTATTTGCATGGAGCTGGAAGTTTGAATCTCTTGTGGCACTCTCCTTGGATACTTGCAAACAGTTCTCTCAAGAGACAAGCAAGGCTGCTTGTTGGGTTTTTTGGCCATAGAAACATCACCTAAAAATGATGAGACTGGAATGGGAAAGGCATTACCTGTGCAGTCCAAGTTTAGCATTCCAAAAGAGAAGATGAAAAGGGAAATGAAAAGTTCTCATGGCACTTCAGATTGAAATGTTCATTGTAACTTTCAAAATCCCCCTTATTAGCATTTGCATTCTTTCCTTTCTCCCCATTTTATCTCCTTTTGACCCTGCATGCAAGAGAAGGAATGAGGGTGTAAATTTATTTTTTTCTGTTAGTCCCTCTGCTTTTCAAAGTATTGCTAACCTTGAAGAGATTGAGACCTCAGAAAGTCCTTCAGAACTGTAAATTCTCTTGATTCCCAGTCAATAAGGACAGGGGAGAAAGACTGTCCAACTTGCCAGGCTGGATCACCTGAACATCTGAAGTGCTTTTGAGAGTGGTAGGTGAGGTATAGGCAGAGTTTGGAAATCTGCCTATGAACAATAGAAAACAGTACTTAAAAGTGTTTTGGAAGACTGTCGTGTTATGTGCTTTGCAGAGGAGTGCATTGGGGTCAGGTCTCCAGAGGTATGGCTGGATTTCAGCCTGTGTCTCCTGATGCCAAGGCAGCTTTCATGGAGGCAACACAGGCTGTGCAGAGCACAGGTCTCAAGGAGAAGGGAGGCTTCTTGCGCAAAACTGGGGGAGCGTGAATCAAACATAATCGTTATTAATTCATTGGCATGCGTTTGTACTCTGCTCACAGCAGCCCAAGAGAAGAGAAAACAGTTGTTTGGCAAGGGACATGTAACATCCATGTTGTGCATGATGAACTGGAAGGCTCTTAGCCCAGGCATACGGTGTTCTGAGGACTGTGAGCATCTCAGTGTCTGTTTGGATGGGGAGATGATTCAAGGCTGTCCCTTCAGGAGAAGCTGTGCTGGATTCTGGTCTCCAGAAGAGCTCTGGCTGTCCTTTGATCACTGCAGTAGCCCTGAGATCAGGGGCAGAGACAGGCAGTCTGTTCTTCCCTTGCTTACCTGAAGGCAGGCAGAGCTGGAGAGCTTTCTGTTAGAGCTTACAAACTGTTATTCAGCCTAGAAATTCTGCATTGGCTGAATTGAGTGCTGCTTCTGGTATCCATGCAGCCTTTATGTGCCCTGCTTCCATATCAGGATTGTAATACAGTCGTGTGAGAGATCTCTCATCTAATGTCATGCGCTACAGGCAGTGGTCTTGTGCTTGCACAGGCTTGGTTTGGATGAAAATTATAAAAAAAGGCTTTGAATAAATGTGATCTTATACCTGGTAGACTAGGATGCCTGTCTATGTCACTGGAGTCAGCAGCAAGCCTCGTCCCTCTATAGCCTTGAGTCAGTGAAATGTTAATACGTGTTGGCGTGGGGGCAGAAGGGGCCAAGGACTTGTGTCTGGATGGATGCATGTTGGGTGGATGCATGCTGGGTGCTGCCAGGACCCCCGATGTGCTGTGCACAAAGGTGGAGAGAGGGGCTTAGTTCACGTCTGGAGGCTGGTCCCACAGGAGACGGGTGCTAGGGTGGCCTGGCGGTGGTGCTCTGCACACAGAGAGGTGGTTTCGAGACTGGTTAGCTTGAAACGCTTTCTGTAGACAAAGACCTCAGACACCTTCCCTGAAGGAGCTCCAAGTGGCCTAGCCAAGATGAGAAGTTTCTTGTGCCCACTGGGCTTGATTAACTCCTGTGAGTTCTCCAGATGCTGTTTTGTGCTGCTTTGAATGCTTTTGTGCCTCAGTTTCCTTCCTTTTCCATGACGTCATGTGCCCTGCTTCTGAAGGTTCCCACCTCTTTTGCTCACCATCATCTTCAGCTGTGCATCTGGATGGAACGGTCTCTTCCCTCTATGTGTCCTTTCTGCACTCCCATCCAGCTGTTGAGGTTAATCTTAGGGAAATGGGGCCTGCTTGTTTTCACGAGGGCAGTAGAGAAAATTTCTGCTCAAACGCCACATCAAACAAATGAACTCAAATTAAACTTTTGTCTTTCATCTAGCATTATACCACTCTTAATAGTGACCCTGAAGAGCAATACATTTGGAAGGAACTACTCTGACCTGTTAATGGCGGGAATGATGGCCGTTGGTAACCAACTTGGCTTGCAGCATGGCTCTTGGTACCATAATGAAACAGATTGTTCTGCTATATCTCATTCAGCTGTTTTGCCCTGGATGTTAAGAACTGCAATCCCGACATTAAGTATTGCAATTGAAAATTGCTTAAAATGGAGATACTGGGTACCCTGCTGAGGGGGTTAGTGCAGCCAGTATGAGTGGGTGTAGCCCTGCCATACTCTGGATACAGCAGGCTCACTGCACATGAAAGCACAATATTACATGATTTCTCTGTTCCAGCTCTGTGAGCCTGTCTCCTGTCCAAATCGGGGTCATCTGTAGCTCTGTTGTCATTGCTAGGTTTTTATTGAGTTTGGCTGGGAAATGCCACTGATGATGTCTTTCCCTCTCCCACTCCTGGGACTGTTAGAAAGTTTTACTGCTGTCTAATTGAAGAATTCTCTGATGTGGTTAACACACATGTGTTTTGAGTCTCTGTCTCCCCTAGACTTTGAAAGCAGATGATTTATATCCTCTTTGAAGGAACTTTTTCTGTGTTTGAAGCGTACTGTCATGGCTTCCCTCCCATCATCTCCACCCTGAAGCTTTTAGGATTTCTTAGCAGGTCACACACCTTTGATCACTGGTACGTACCACTCTCCACTGAATTATCTTCTAACTGTCTGGCATCTTTCCTAAGAGCAGTGCCCAGAGATGAAATCTTTTGTCTGGTGCTTGCTGTTCATGTTGCTGATGACAGGAAACACAAACTGAACTGAGATCCCAGTGCAGGCACATGGAGTGGGGCAGCAGCATACAGTCCAGTGTTGTCCTCTGCATACTTGTTGTGCGTCGTTTCTGTCCTGGAAATACAGACAGCTCGTGCCGTGGTTAAGTATTTCTGCACAGAGCCATTCCTTGCTTTTATTTTCAGAGCAGGGAACGTGCCTGGGAGGAAAGAAAATACACAGAGAACATCCAGGTTGGTAAATGATGGTATAGCTCAGCCTTTCCCCTCGTATGAAGTCAGTGGAAAATTGTCGCTGACACCGAGCCAGTTGCTGAATCAGGATGGGTGGCAGTGGACACTCTTGGCTCCAGAAAGAGTCATGCATGGTTAGCCCTTGGCATCTGTTTGGCAGATGGGGTCCTAGTAGCTGATAGTTCTGCTCTGTGTGCCTGGAAATTAGAAAATGAGTGCCCTTCCTGGCAGCCAGCAGTGGGATGCATGGAGGTCCTGACTCCTGTGTCTTCTGGTGTCACCTCTCCCCTCCCATGATGGGGACCCACTCTGACATTTAGTGTGCATGACATGATAGAAGATGCTGAGTGGCAGATGGTCTGTGCTTTGGAGTTTGCTGGTCCCTAGGGACTGGGAGAGAGCAGAAGGTTGGCATGCACTGAAGAGTGTGCAATATAGGAGCTGGGCATGCTAAGTGGGATTTCCTGCTGTCCCCCAAACTTCTTGGTCAGGTTACAAACCCATCTCCTATCTGACCTCGATGTAGTCTAAATTCCTCCCTTCTCTAACTGGGTGCAGCACAGCCTGTGATGCGCATCCCGCCATTGCTGGGGATGTGCATGGCTTTTCACAGGGGAATGAGGGAAGGTCTTGTTCTTAGATAGTCCTCCTTTCCTGGAGTGATGCCATTACACTGCCTGGCTGTGCTTCTCTGGCTGAGCTGAGGGGATCTTATCACTGCCAAAGACACTCCAAGTCCCTCTGCTTCCAGCTGTGATGTGATCCTTATTCGTTTGTGGTCCGTTTGACCCACATCAGATACTTCTTATGATCTGATTCTGCTCAAGTGCGTTATTTCTTCTTTTTTTATAATCTCCCCCACCCCAGGTTGATTTTCTGCCCTTTGACCAAGAGAAAGCCACTCATGGATGGGACTAAAAGTGCCAGAACACAGATAGGCCAGGAGTGCGTGCCTATTTCCAGGTGCGCATAACAGCTCATAACCATGTGTGGAGTCACACCCCAGAGCTGGTTTTTCCGGGAGATAAGGTGCCCATCAATCTTCTTTCAGGTCTGGTTTATAAACCCTCCAGCTGCTGGCACTGTTGATGCCAAGGATATCAAAGGTGGTAAAGGGCAGAATAAAGTGCTGTCAGTGTCTTGATATTCTAGACTATTAGGGCTGACTGGGCTGCTGTGACTCTTTCACGAAGTACTGTGCACCAGAGGAGAATGTACTCTTTGTTGGGTCTGGATTAGGCTACCATGTATCTGGGTTTCCTCAAACATATTTCACTTTTTCCATGTGGTTATTTTGTCCGGGAGCAGGAGAAATTCATTCAGAATACACAGATTTCATGCACAGTGCAAGCAAATCTGTAATCTTAGGGTAAGCGGGATGCAATGGTGCAAGCGGGAACGTGCTGGCCTATGGTGAAGCACATGTTCAGTCAGTTGGACATGCATATGGCCGTTTGTTTTGTCTGACATTTCCTGGAGAGCAGTAAATATGCCATAGTATAGCTCTCTGAAGACAGCTTCTAAGTGCTGCAGACATCCCTAGACTTCACAGCCCTTTGACGAGCTCACACTTTTAAGAAGAGCTAGGACCTTTGCAGTCAGGTTTCACAGATAAGCTATGAAAAGCTCACTTCTCATAAACAACCTGTAAAAGAGACAAAGCAGAGCAAAGTCCCTTCAGTACTGCTGCATCATGGTGGACCTGGATTCTCCGTCTTTTAACTGTCTGTTCTTTAGAGGTCACATAAGCATTTCCACGCTCACGTGTGGTAAGCACAAAAGGGCTGAGTAGGCTACCCTTGAGGGTATCGAAGTACCACAGTGGTTTTCTGGGCACCTTGTCAGGTGCCAGGAAGAGGAATCCCACCCATTCTGAGCACCAGGCTGAGAATTGCTACTGCTTTGCTCTTTTATCTTATCTTATCAGACCCAACTGCTGAGCCAAGGCCATATATGATTGTATCTCAAAAAAAGAAGGAGCAAAAGGTCTTGCAAGCAGCAGACTTAGAGATCAATTCTAGGTCAGTTCCCTTCTGGTCTTCCTCGTGTGAGTTGCTGACTGTGCTTGATGCATTGTGACTTAACCTGTGCCTACACAGAAACAGTAGGGCTAGTTGCAGGCCTGTTTTTCAGTGAAGCGTGCACTCTGTACTGCACATTGAATACACCTCTGGAGGTTTCTGTGCTTACCCTCAGGGCTCCGTTATACTGGGGCAGTTGTCTGAATCCCTGCTGGCTGCAGGGGGGGGACCAGGCGAAGTTTTCACTGTCAGAGAGCTTGGATTCTGGCAAGACCCCTGTTCTTAGCAGGTGGCAGAAGTTGCAGCTGTGACCTCACTTTTTCTGCCTTCTTCTGCTGTATTCTGGATCCTGGGCAAGAGATGAGGATCTTTCTATTTCAAGACCAACTTGCATGAAGGTTCCTCTGCTCTGTAGTTGAAGGTCTCCGCATGGTCGGATCTGCCTTTTAGAGTAGTCCATGTACTACTCTTAGGTAGTCCGGTCCATTGTGTCCTTCTTTCAGCTCAGATCCAAGCACCCAGAAATGCCTGTTGTGAGAGGCTTTAGGGAATAATTTAAAACTATCTGTACATCGTTGCTATATCTCTTGCAGTTGTGTTATTCTACTTACAGAGGCAGAGGTGCTGCTTCCTCTGTTCATGCCAGCAGTGAGGAACTACGAAGCAAATGGATGCGTTTTACTATATGTCATACAGAGCACTGCATATTCTTTCATGAGATAATAATGTTCCCAGGGCTAGGGTTTCACTTCTCAGTGGGCAGAACCTGTCTAGGAAACACTGTCCAACCTGAAAAAGCTTGTGCTAATTGCCTGCTGCAACCTGGGAAGCAGAGGTCAAAGGACTGTTTGCAGGGATCTCTGTGTCCTACTGTAGGACGTCCTGTCAGCTTCAGAAAAAAATCTCCATAATGTTCTTTGTTGGAAGAGGTGGGAATGACAACCGCAAGGTCCCAGGACTTGGTCTTTGAGAGCTAGGTGAGGGGAGGATAGTGTTAAACATGTTCTTTGCACCAGCTGTAGGATTAGAAACATATGGACACTAGTACAGTCTGAAGTGTCTCCCACCACCCCATTTCCCCCTCCCACCACAGAGAGGGTGGTGATACTGGGAATTAGGTCAGGCTGATGGGGAGGAAAGGAAGGAGGCTGATTCTTGGATTGCAAAGTCTGTGCTGCCTTCCTCCTTTCTTTCTCCAGGATGCAAAGGTCTCTATGCCATGCTGGTGGAGGACCAGGCCCTTCCTCAGTCCCTTTCATCCGTTTTGTCAGTTCTGCATCAGTCTCTGTGCTGGGATAGTGGCACTAGAGCCCTGAGCAGCAAGTGAGGGAGGAGCTTTTTACCTGCTTGACCAGATGAGAGGATCCAGACCTCAGGTCCAGCTGCCTCTCAGGATGGGAGTATGCTGCCCATGGGCACTGCCCAGTGTGCAGGGGTGGTCTGCACGCCCCTGCTGTGGGCACCCTGGCTCCTTTCTGCCCCAGGAATAGGTGGGGTGAGCTAGGGATCACTGAGCTGTGGCTTCAGGCCTTACTTAGTGCTGCACACCCAGGAATTACAGCCCCTTGGGCTCTGCCCATGCTGGCTCACCCTGCTCGGATGTGGCTTTGCAAGGAGAGACCCTCCGTACACTGGGGCGAGACCTCCAGTGCAGGGAGAAAGCTAACCCCATTAGTCCTAAAAAACATATAAGGAAAGCATATTGTTAAGGGACTATGCAAAACATTTAATTTTGGTGCTCTATAAAATTCACAAGTATTCCTTTTTTCAGAGGTGATGGTGCAAGTTTTTGCAATGAAAAAACAGTCCTGTCTTGTTGACAAAATGTTGTATTTTCCCTCACTTTCTCTCCCCCATCCCTTATACCACTTGCTTTTTGCAGTTTTGAAAATGGTTGCCCCTCCAAACAGCAGTTTTCATGGAATAGGGAAGAAGTGTGTTGTCATCACTTCCTGTCAGAGGAACAGATGGGAGAGCTGAGCTTGCAAGGCAAACTTCAGGTTTATTGGGTTGAAAGTCCACATCATATGAGTGTGCACCTTGGTATGTTGCCAGTAGCATTTTTAGGGCAGTGCAAGATACACATGGCCGTGATCCAGAGGCCCTAAAATCACAGAATAGTTGAGGTTGGAAGGGTTGATTACCTAGTCTAACCCTACTGCTCCAAGCAGGGTCAACTGGAGGAGGTTGCCCAGGACCAGGTCTGGTCAGGTTTTAAATATTCAAGGACAGAGACTCCACAACCTATTTGAGCAACCTTTGCCAGTGTTTGACTACCCTCACAGAAAAAAAGTGTTCCTTTGTGTTTAAATGGAGTTTTCTTTATTTCAGTTTTTGTCCATTGCTTCTTTTCTTGTTGCTGGGCACCACTGAGGAGAGTCTGGCTCTGTCTTCTTTACTCCCCCTGCTGAACTGTTTGTACATATTGATAAGATCTTCCTGATCCTGCTGTTCTCCAGGTGCACAGTCCCAGCTCTCTCAACCTCTTCTCACAGCAGAGATACTCACTCCCTTTGTCATCTTCATGCACCTTGACTAGATCAGTATATCCATGTCTTTGTTGTACTGGGGAACCCAGAACTGGACCCAGCACTCCAGGCAGTGCCGAATAGAGGGGAAGGATCACCTCCCTCAACCTGCTCACAACAGTCCTCCTAATGCAGCCCAGGAAGCCTTTGGCTTTCTTTACTCCAAAGGCACATTGCTGGTGGCTCATGGTCAGCTTGTTGTCCACCTGGATCCACAGGTTGTTTTCTATAAAACTGCCTTCCAGACGGTTGGCACCCAGCATATACTGGTGCAGTGAGTTATTCCTCCATAGGTACATGACTTGGCTTTTGCCCTTGTTGAACTTGAGGTTCTTGTGGGCCCATTTCTCCAGCCTGTTGAGGTCTGTCTGTCAGCACAACCTTCAGGTGTATCAGCCACTCCTCCCTGTTTTGTATTATCTGTAAACTTGCTGAGGGTACACTCTGCCCCATCATCCAGATCATTAATGAAAATGTTAAGCAGCATTGACCCCACAGTCCACTCCTGGGGCACACCATTCAACAGTGGCCTCCAGTTGGGCTTTGCGCTGCTGATCACAAGCCTTTCAGTCCAGCAGTTCAGCCAGTTTACAGTCTACCTCAGTGTCTGCTTATGTAGCCTGTCCATTTGTCTATGAGGCTGTTATGGGAGACTGTCAAAAGCCTTGCTAATGTTGAGATAAACTACATCCAAGTCTTCCTTGACTTGGACTTTCCACAGGTCTCAGGGGCCCCAGATACCTTAAGGACCATCTTAGCAGTAAAGGTTGAGGTGAAAAAGGCACTTGCCTCAGCCTTTTCTGTGTTCATTGTCTTGAGGGCTCCTGCCCCATTCCTCAGCAGGTCCGTGTTTTGCCTANAGCTTTTTACCTGCTTGACCAGATGAGAGGATCCAGACCTCAGGTCCAGCTGCCTCTCAGGATGGGAGTATGCTGCCCATGGGCACTGCCCAGTGTGCAGGGGTGGTCTGCACGCCCCTGCTGTGGGCACCCTGGCTCCTTTCTGCCCCAGGAATAGGTGGGGTGAGCTAGGGATCACTGAGCTGTGGCTTCAGGCCTTACTTAGTGCTGCACACCCAGGAATTACAGCCCCTTGGGCTCTGCCCATGCTGGCTCACCCTGCTCGGATGTGGCTTTGCAAGGAGAGACCCTCCGTACACTGGGGCGAGACCTCCAGTGCAGGGAGAAAGCTAACCCCATTAGTCCTAAAAAACATATAAGGAAAGCATATTGTTAAGGGACTATGCAAAACATTTAATTTTGGTGCTCTATAAAATTCACAAGTATTCCTTTTTTCAGAGGTGATGGTGCAAGTTTTTGCAATGAAAAAACAGTCCTGTCTTGTTGACAAAATGTTGTATTTTCCCTCACTTTCTCTCCCCCATCCCTTATACCACTTGCTTTTTGCAGTTTTGAAAATGGTTGCCCCTCCAAACAGCAGTTTTCATGGAATAGGGAAGAAGTGTGTTGTCATCACTTCCTGTCAGAGGAACAGATGGGAGAGCTGAGCTTGCAAGGCAAACTTCAGGTTTATTGGGTTGAAAGTCCACATCATATGAGTGTGCACCTTGGTATGTTGCCAGTAGCATTTTTAGGGCAGTGCAAGATACACATGGCCGTGATCCAGAGGCCCTAAAATCACAGAATAGTTGAGGTTGGAAGGGTTGATTACCTAGTCTAACCCTACTGCTCCAAGCAGGGTCAACTGGAGGAGGTTGCCCAGGACCAGGTCTGGTCAGGTTTTAAATATTTCCAAGGACAGAGACTCCACAACCTATTTGAGCAACCTTTGCCAGTGTTTGACTACCCTCACAGAAAAAAAGTGTTCCTTTGTGTTTAAATGGAGTTTTCTTTATTTCAGTTTTTGTCCATTGCTTCTTTTCTTGTTGCTGGGCACCACTGAGGAGAGTCTGGCTCTGTCTTCTTTACTCCCCCTGCTGAACTGTTTGTACATATTGATAAGATCTTCCTGATCCTGCTGTTCTCCAGGTGCACAGTCCCAGCTCTCTCAACCTCTTCTCACAGCAGAGATACTCACTCCCTTTGTCATCTTCATGCACCTTGACTAGATCAGTATATCCATGTCTTTGTTGTACTGGGGAACCCAGAACTGGACCCAGCACTCCAGGCAGTGCCGAATAGAGGGGAAGGATCACCTCCCTCAACCTGCTCACAACAGTCCTCCTAATGCAGCCCAGGAAGCCTTTGGCTTTCTTTACTCCAAAGGCACATTGCTGGTGGCTCATGGTCAGCTTGTTGTCCACCTGGATCCACAGGTTGTTTTCTATAAAACTGCCTTCCAGACGGTTGGCACCCAGCATATACTGGTGCAGTGAGTTATTCCTCCATAGGTACATGACTTGGCTTTTGCCCTTGTTGAACTTGAGGTTCTTGTGGGCCCATTTCTCCAGCCTGTTGAGGTCTGTCTGTCAGCACAACCTTCAGGTGTATCAGCCACTCCTCCCTGTTTTGTATTATCTGTAAACTTGCTGAGGGTACACTCTGCCCCATCATCCAGATCATTAATGAAAATGTTAAGCAGCATTGACCCCACAGTCCCCTCCTGGGGCACACCATTCAACAGTGGCCTCCAGTTGGGCTTTGCGCTGCTGATCACAAGCCTTTCAGTCCAGCAGTTCAGCCAGTTTACAGTCTACCTCAGTGTCTGCTTATGTAGCCTGTCCATTTGTCTATGAGGCTGTTATGGGAGACTGTCAAAAGCCTTGCTAATGTTGAGATAAACTACATCCAAGTCTTCCTTGACTTGGACTTTCCACAGGTCTCAGGGGCCCCAGATACCTTAAGGACCATCTTAGCAGTAAAGGTTGAGGTGAAAAAGGCACTTGCCTCAGCCTTTTCTGTGTTCATTGTCTTGAGGGCTCCTGCCCCATTCCTCAGCAGGTCCGTGTTTTNAGCTTTTTACCTGCTTGACCAGATGAGAGGATCCAGACCTCAGGTCCAGCTGCCTCTCAGGATGGGAGTATGCTGCCCATGGGCACTGCCCAGTGTGCAGGGGTGGTCTGCACGCCCCTGCTGTGGGCACCCTGGCTCCTTTCTGCCCCAGGAATAGGTGGGGTGAGCTAGGGATCACTGAGCTGTGGCTTCAGGCCTTACTTAGTGCTGCACACCCAGGAATTACAGCCCCTTGGGCTCTGCCCATGCTGGCTCACCCTGCTCGGATGTGGCTTTGCAAGGAGAGACCCTCCGTACACTGGGGCGAGACCTCCAGTGCAGGGAGAAAGCTAACCCCATTAGTCCTAAAAAACATATAAGGAAAGCATATTGTTAAGGGACTATGCAAAACATTTAATTTTGGTGCTCTATAAAATTCACAAGTATTCCTTTTTTCAGAGGTGATGGTGCAAGTTTTTGCAATGAAAAAACAGTCCTGTCTTGTTGACAAAATGTTGTATTTTCCCTCACTTTCTCTCCCCCATCCCTTATACCACTTGCTTTTTGCAGTTTTGAAAATGGTTGCCCCTCCAAACAGCAGTTTTCATGGAATAGGGAAGAAGTGTGTTGTCATCACTTCCTGTCAGAGGAACAGATGGGAGAGCTGAGCTTGCAAGGCAAACTTCAGGTTTATTGGGTTGAAAGTCCACATCATATGAGTGTGCACCTTGGTATGTTGCCAGTAGCATTTTTAGGGCAGTGCAAGATACACATGGCCGTGATCCAGAGGCCCTAAAATCACAGAATAGTTGAGGTTGGAAGGGTTGATTACCTAGTCTAACCCTACTGCTCCAAGCAGGGTCAACTGGAGGAGGTTGCCCAGGACCAGGTCTGGTCAGGTTTTAAATATTTCCAAGGACAGAGACTCCACAACCTATTTGAGCAACCTTTGCCAGTGTTTGACTACCCTCACAGAAAAAAAGTGTTCCTTTGTGTTTAAATGGAGTTTTCTTTATTTCAGTTTTTGTCCATTGCTTCTTTTCTTGTTGCTGGGCACCACTGAGGAGAGTCTGGCTCTGTCTTCTTTACTCCCCCTGCTGAACTGTTTGTACATATTGATAAGATCTTCCTGATCCTGCTGTTCTCCAGGTGCACAGTCCCAGCTCTCTCAACCTCTTCTCACAGCAGAGATACTCACTCCCTTTGTCATCTTCATGCACCTTGACTAGATCAGTATATCCATGTCTTTGTTGTACTGGGGAACCCAGAACTGGACCCAGCACTCCAGGCAGTGCCGAATAGAGGGGAAGGATCACCTCCCTCAACCTGCTCACAACAGTCCTCCTAATGCAGCCCAGGAAGCCTTTGGCTTTCTTTACTCCAAAGGCACATTGCTGGTGGCTCATGGTCAGCTTGTTGTCCACCTGGATCCACAGGTTGTTTTCTATAAAACTGCCTTCCAGACGGTTGGCACCCAGCATATACTGGTGCAGTGAGTTATTCCTCCATAGGTACATGACTTGGCTTTTGCCCTTGTTGAACTTGAGGTTCTTGTGGGCCCATTTCTCCAGCCTGTTGAGGTCTGTCTGTCAGCACAACCTTCAGGTGTATCAGCCACTCCTCCCTGTTTTGTATTATCTGTAAACTTGCTGAGGGTACACTCTGCCCCATCATCCAGATCATTAATGAAAATGTTAAGCAGCATTGACCCCACAGTCCACTCCTGGGGCACACCATTCAACAGTGGCCTCCAGTTGGGCTTTGCGCTGCTGATCACAAGCCTTTCAGTCCAGCAGTTCAGCCAGTTTACAGTCTACCTCAGTGTCTGCTTATGTAGCCTGTCCATTTGTCTATGAGGCTGTTATGGGAGACTGTCAAAAGCCTTGCTAATGTTGAGATAAACTACATCCAAGTCTTCCTTGACTTGGACTTTCCACAGGTCTCAGGGGCCCCAGATACCTTAAGGACCATCTTAGCAGTAAAGGTTGAGGTGAAAAAGGCACTTGCCTCAGCCTTTTCTGTGTTCATTGTCTTGAGGGCTCCTGCCCCATTCCTCAGCAGGTCCGTGTTTTGCCTAGTTGTTTTTTTACTGCTGTGGTACCTGCAGGAACCTTTCTTGTTGCCTTTCACATCGTTTGTCAGACTCAACTCCAGGTGAGCTTTAGCTTTCCTAAGCCCAGCCCTTCCTGTCTGGACCGCGGTCATGTTCTTTTGCCTGGTGTCCCTGTATTCTTCTGCACTACGGATGGAGGTAAGGGAGAGGAAGCCTGGAAGGAAACCAAATAATTGTGACTGGCAAAACCTGAAAACAGAGAAGAGGGAAGCGAATGTTTTAAAATGGGAAAGGAGGACCCTACAGGGAACACTGAGCAGAACCCCCTGGCACATCCCACCACCCCAGGACGGGTGTGGTGATACAGCAGATGCCCAGGGCTCTGCCTGGTGCTGCAAGCAGAGGGGGGGCAGATGTAGCCCTGCTACTGTCTCCTCATCCAGCTCCCTTTTCCTCTGGAAGTCGGAGCCTGTGTGACCAGGGTCAGGAGGAGTTTGGTGAGAAGGTCCTGCAGTGTGGTGGGGCCTTGAATGGGGGGAGGTAGGTGGAAAGTACAGTCAGAGCCCCAGCAGCTTTGGAAGAACTGAGCAAACTTACTTGTACACCAGTATCTCTTGCTTGCCACAGAAAAGTCGGGGAGAGGGGAATCCCATGGAGGTGCCTTTACCTCTTGCTCTAGGGAGGACTTTGCTGCTAGCTCCCTGTGGCCCATGGAGCCAGCTCTGATGATGCTGCAGCCCCCCTCCGGCGCCCAGCAGTGAGAGGACCTGCTTCCTAATGTCAGGGTGATAGGCAAGGGTGAGGCACGGAAAGGGGGAGATAAACACAGAAATATGTCAGCGTGGCACAGCTTGGGTGGACTAGTTTGATGTGAAATTAGCTGAAGCGGAGCGTGGGAGTCATCTGGGAGCTCAAAGGTCCTCATGGAGAAGGCGGAGGCTGCTCTGCTGCAGGACTCACCCAAGGTGGGAAAGGATGCAAGGTGGGCTTGCGTCCAAGAGTGAATGGTGGGAAATGCTGCCAGTGGCCCAAGTGGCCATCTCTCCTCACTGCCAGGAAGCCTTTTCCATTCTGCAAGGAAGCTGTTTTGTTTAGCTGGCAGTCTTGCAGGCGTGCAGGATGAAAGAGGAAAGACCAGTTATCTCTGCCTGGTACAGGAGTGCAGCAGATAACATTATGTTGTTCTTCCAAAACAGGCGCTCGGGAGCTGCTCAAGTACAGCCCTGTAGAGAAGTGTTTTGCCCAGCCCAGGTCTTCCCAGCTTCTTTATCTGGGCTGCTTCTTAGATCTCCGTGTGTCTCACTGCAGCTGTGTTCAGAAGTGGCATCTGGCACTTCTGCATTGCAGACGTGTCATGGCACCTTGGGCCACACTGCAGCTCCTTCTGGGACCAGGAGGTATGTCAGAAACTGGCATCTCCTTGTGCTTGTAAGCTGAGGAGACCCTCAACTCCCACACAGCATTTGCAGAGCTGCCTTCTCTGACACCTGTCTAAGGAGGCAAGCACAGCTTTTTTCCAGCTGCACCAGAACAGGTTCTCTGAGACCCAGATGGGAGATGCTGTGAAAACCTTGCTTGCTCCACTTGCCTGGCCACAAGCATTTTTCACCCATCTCTGCCTTTATTGTGGTGCTTTCTGCTCTCTTTTTTTGTGAGGAAGGAGTGGAGATGCCTCTCTTCCCTCTGGCTGGTCCCGAGGCTCCACCTTCAGCCCTGGAGGGTGGACATGGCAAGCTGTCGTATTGTCTCTCCCAGGAACAAATACGGCATTGCGTCTAGCAGAACTAAGAGTGGAGGGTAGTAAAATAATCCAAGTACCAGAGGAGGAGTGAATAAACCATCCACATCCTTCTAGGAAGGTAGAGGGAGGAGGAGGAGAAGTGGTGAGTGGAAAACCTGCTGCTCTACCAAAAAAAACAAGGAAGAGACTTGTCACTGTAGATGGAGATCCCTTCTGTCCTGCCATGCAAGCACAGGAGCTGAGCAAAGAGGCTGGGCCAGGACATAAGGCAGAGTTTGGTGTGTTGAGAGCTCTGGTGGAGAACAACTAGGAATGGTGACCTCTTTCCTCTGCAAGGATCTTCTTGTGGGTGCTATAGCTTGCACTGCCTGATAGCTGAGACCCACCAGAGCCCTGGCCATGCTGTCCTCATTAACAGCCAGCTGGAAGATCGTCTCTTGCTGAGGAACTACATCTCATCAGCTGCACGGCTTCTAGGCTGTACAGGCAGGGGCTTATTTTACTTAGTGAAGATGTGTCCTGGTTTGAAGTTAAACAGAACCAATTTTCTTTTCAGTAATTTTACTTTTCATTTAAATCTCTCCTAAATAACTCTCTGAAATTAACAGCATATTTTTCAGACAGTATCCACTTCTAGCAGATAAGGACTGATGCTTATAGTGATTACCAGGGCATGGTATGCAGGGAGGCTCCTGCTTATACTTATTGCTATAACAGCCAAGGGCAGCCAGCTTCGTTATTTGCCCCATTGGAGGTTCAGAAGCGGAAAAGTGTAGAGGGAGCTGTCTGCACAGCACCTGCGGGGAGGAGGGGACAGGACAGGTGACCCAAAACTGACTGACAGGGTATCCCATCCCATCTGCCTCATGCTCAGTGTAAAAGCTGAGGGATCAAAGGGTTACCCCTCTTTCTTCAATAGCTGGCATCCAAGGAGGACTCTGTCTGTTCGTCTGCCTTTGATCCCAATTTCTGCATTCCTGAACCTAGATCTGGAATCCAGTTCCTGTCTGTCACTGAGTCCAGTCTGGGACCTCCCCAGTGCTTGCCAGTGACATGGTCGTCATGCTGAGAGCTCAATATTGGTTATGCATATGTTGTATATATTTCATTATTTTCTTATTAATATTATTACCTGTTCTTCTTATTATTTTACTATTAATATTTCATTAAAGTAGTTTAGTTTCTTTTTCAGTCGATAAGTCTCTTTCTCTCTCATTCTTCTGTTACTTGGGAGAAAGGTTAAAGAGAGCACCTGCCATTCATTTTAGTGGCCAGTCCAGCCCAAACCACAACAAGATGTGAGCATTTCAGTTGTAAATCATAAGGTTTCAGTATGGTTTCGTGGCGCCATGCCCTTGGTTTCCTCCAGTTCAGCTTCCTGCTCAGAGCAGGACTATTATGAACATTAGATCAAGGAGGATATGGCTTTGTGTAATTGAATCATGAAAGGATTTCCACAGACAGAGACTTATCACTGCTCAAGCAATCTCTAGGGCAGAACACTCCTCCACACTCCTTGCAAACAAGTTTTTCCTCATGTCCATGTGCCTGCTTTATTTGGGATCAGTGTCTCCCACTGTACCAGATGCAGTCTGCTGATGCTGCACCTATTCAGGTTGGTTTTCACCTTATGTTATCCAAGAGTTTTTTCTTTTAATGCCAAGTGTTCTGCTGTGGCTGCAATCGTATCAAGGGGGACACTTCTCCGCTGGGATTTTCTTTGCCCTTTTTATGATATTCCCAGTCATATTTTGCAGTGCTGTCTGAATAGTAGGTGCTCCGTTCCTGTGGCAGTGGAACCTTAATTCCACTAACTGAAATGGGAGAGAGCTGTCTTTCCTGAGCACTGTTCAAACTCGGGCAGTTAATTCCTTTTATTTCGTTTATTCCTTATTTGCCATTAACATTTTACAGGTAGTCTACATGGGACCTCAGTATCTTGCTCTGTGTTCCTGCTGTCCGTAGGAATGATATTGCAATAATTATTATCTCCTGTGTGCCTGATGACTCCTTTCTTCAGAGGAACCTCGAACCTCCAGACTACACACTCTCTCCCACGTCAAGAGCAGTTTAGCTAGAAGTTCATTGGAGCCAGGCAATTAATTTCCTTTTGGAAAGATAATGTTCTTGCTGTAAGAAAGAACTGCTGCATCCAAACAACACAGGGGGTTTTGGTGTTGTCGTCCGTTCCCCCAGTGTGAGTAAACCGAACCACTAAAGCTGTAATGAATGTGAAGCTGTTTGAGAAGGCTGCACTTCTGGGGCTGTTTGGGGAGCTAGCCAATTGCATATGACCTCAGCTTTCTTTCTGCCCCTGAATATCCCTTCTTCAAAGATTACCTTCCCAGGATCACTGCTTTTTTTTTTTTTCAAATAACTTGCATTTCTTCATTTTTGTTTGGGATAGGTAGCTCTCACTGTATCAGAGATCCTTTGCACCTAATGTCTTCTGCAGAAGAAATTGAATCAGTTAAGAATATGGACAAATGTAGGGCTAACATACGTAAAACATACCAAGGTAAAAGGGAGCAACAAAACTGACTGTGAAAGCAACCGGTGATCTGCCAGGACTGACTTTCTACAGGCATGTGTATTTGTCCAAGGTGGGGTTGGCTCTGAGCTGTGCCAGTAGATTAGGGGGAGGCAGGGAATAGGACAGGACTTGTGTCCTAGGACTATTCAAAGCCCAAATCTTCCAGTGTGACGTGGGATGTGAGCTTTTTGGATCTTTGTGTTAATAGGTGCTCGTAAAACTCCAGTTCGACTGCCCAGGACCAAGCAATACGAATGCCTGGCATTTAATAGTCATCCCACGAGGATGCAGTACTGTGCCAGCAATGAGTACATTTTGGTTTAGAATGGCTTAGACCCCTGCTCGTCAGGTGATGATCCACTTGGCTTCCTGCCATCAGTACATACTTCCCTATAAATGCTTACCCACATGAGTGAGCCATCTAAGCCTTGCTGTAGCTCAAAAGCTGCTTGGCTGGGTTCCCCCCTCAAACTGGAGTATCGTTGATTACTGATAGTACCGTTCACCAAATGCACGTTAAACGCGTCAATATAGGCCAAAACCAAGCTGCCTCCCAATCTTTGCCCATACTCCCAGCTGATTGTGTGGTGCTCTCTTTCACGCATAACCTTCTTGCCTGATCTGCATTTCTTTTCCTTTGGGCAGTAGGACCTTCTCACCATCCCCACCATGTGCCTTCTACTGTCTAGGTCTGGTGGAAAGAGCAGGAGGTAACAGTCTGAATTGTCTTTTCTGCCCAACACTGGTAGTTTCCTATTTGAAATCAGTTGCAACAGTTCCATTAAGCTTCACCTCCTGTGGGAAGGGATTCTTTTGTTTAGTATGCTTTATGTATCTCATTTAAACACTTTAAAATGGTGTCTGTCAGAGCGGTGTGGTGCAGTTATAAGCCAGACATGCAGTCAGTGGGAAAAAACCCAACAAGTGACTCTAACTATTCCTATTCCCCTTCATGTGAGCAAAATTGAGACTTGTTTTTGGTTCTAAACCACCTGAGGGCTAAACAAAGCATGCATCCAGACTGGCTTCTTCACTTGTGATCTTTCAGGCTTTCCTCACCCAAGATATTTTATCTTTCATGCCTCCTGAGGTCTGTGCTACCGGGATTCATCTCCTCTTTAACTTGCTGTGATGTGGCCCTGCCCCAGCAGTAGGGACTTCACAGCCCAATTGGCTGGTGTTGCAGAGGGACGTCTTTTCTCCCCTGCACTCTCCTTTCTCCATCAGAGATGTATAACGGGTGCAGACACGTCATGCCAAAGGGGTGAAGATCAGCAGAGAAAAAAGGGGCTGCTGCTTGCTGGCTGAGGGTTGGTGCGAGGAGCCCAAATTGGGAGCGTGAGCCTATGCTGGGTGAGGGGAGTAGGGGTCTGCAAGCCTTGCCGGGGCATCTGGTCCTTATGTCACAGGGTGTTGTGTTTCTCCCCTCGCAGATGTCGTGGCACCCACAGTACCGCAGCTCCAAGTTCCGCCATGTCTACGGCAAAGCTGCCAGCAAGGATAAGTGCTATGACTGTGTGCCCATCACCCGCAACGTCCACGACAACCATTTCTGCGCTGTGAACCCCCACTTCATTGCAGTGGTGACCGAGTGTGCGGGCGGAGGAGCCTTCCTTGTCATTCCCATCCACCAGGTGAGCTCCACCAAGGCGAGGTGGCTTTCATGAGCGTGTCAAGAGGCTGGAGGAGAGCTGGGCTTTTTAGCGAGCTAGATCACACAGACCATATTCAGTTAATGCTCTTGCCTGAATTGCAAAATGATGGAAGGGGCCCCAGATGACCTGGCAGGTGATCCTTGGGATGTGTTGACTTTTATGTCTTACTTTGCTGCTTGAAGTTTTTCAACACCTGCCTTCATTTCGTATCTCATTTGCCTTTCTTGTATAATCAGCAGGAACTGTTCTGCTCAGAAGTTTGTCTCCTATGAAAAATTGCAAATAAAAAAGCAGTTAGTAGATACAGAGGGCAAAAACTAAAAGGAGCTTCAGTGGCATGGCTTCAGCTGTGACCAAAGGAGAGTATGTTATATTTTGCCCTACCTTCTCCTTTGTGAAAGAACAGAGACACAGTTATCAGGCAATGAAGCTCTTAAGCTTCAAGCACTTGATGCTGGAAAAACTTCCCTTTCAGAAACAAATCCCACATTTATGGGTTTTGATGACTTAGGGATCTGATGAGGGGGAGAAGCGAGCTGTCTGATGTTTATTGCTTCAGAAAAATTAGGCATGTACTAATGTGGATTAACTTCCATTTGATATTATGAGTTCTCTGGAATCAGGGCAGAACAGATGAAAGGCAAAAGTTCAGCCTTTAATTAAAAGTTAATTGATGGTGTTATTGCAATGCCACTTTTTCAATATACGTTTGCTAAGGATGAAAGTGAACTGGCTATGCTTGAAGAACCTAGCACAGTTCCCGGCCCTTCTAGACTTTGTTTATTCAGCTCCTTCACCGCTGGTGCTCTTCAGAGACAGCCTTTCTAAAATTAACCACTACCCTGTTTTTCTTGACTGAGTCACTTCTGCCCCCTCAACCATGATCTGTTGAGGCTGAAGAACTTGTCTTTATCCCAGAGCTGCATCTATAAGCAGGCAGCTGGTGACTGGCGGACATGGAGTGGGACCCAGCTCTCAAAGTCTTGGCAAAATGAGATGAAGGTGCTTGCACTGCTTACTATAATTATGTCTTCTCACCTCTTCTCAGCTTGCCTAGTCTACAGTAGCAGTTCTTCCATTCTTAACACCTGCTCAGATGCTCCCCCCAGATCTGAAAAACTGCTTGCAGAAGTCAAAGGCGTGGTAGAACTAGAAGATACAGAAAAGGATAATTAAAGTATAGAATCATAGAATCATAGAATCATAGAATGGTTAGAGTTGGAAGGGACCTTAAAGATCATCAAGTTCCAACCCCCCTGCCATGGGCAGGGACACCTCTGACTAGAGCAGGTTGCTCAAAGGCCCATCCAGCCTGGCCTTGAACACTTCCAGGGATGGGGCCTCCACAACTTCCCTGGGTAACCTGTTCCAGTGCCTCACTACCCTCACAGTAAAGAACTTCTTCCTAATATCTAATCTGAATCTCCCCTCTTCCAATTTAAAACCATTACCCCTTGTCCTATCACTAGACTTCCTGACAAAGAGTCCCTTTCCAGCTCTCCTGTAGGCTCCCTTCAGATACTGAAAGGCTGCTCTCAGGTTTCCCCGGAGCCTTCTCTTCTCCAGGCTGAACAGCCCCAGCTCTCTCAGCCTATCCTCATAGGAGAGGTGCTCCATCCCTCTAATCATCTTAGTGGCCCTTCGCTGGACCTGTTCCAACAGTTC
>VZSF01008151.1:732752-748466 GCA_013398295.1 Chionis minor | reverse complement strand
CCACGTGGACATTGACCCATTAACCACAACCCTTTGAGTGCGGCCATCCAGCCAGTTCCTTATCCACCGAGTGGTCCATTCATCGAACCCGTGACTCTCCAATTTGGAGACTAGGATGTCATGCGGGACAGTGTCAAATGCTTTGCTTAAGTCCAGGTAGATGACGTCCGTTGCTCTGCCTTTGTCCACCAAGTTCGTGGCAGTATCGTAGAAGGCCATCAAGTTTCACCAAGGATTTGCCCTTGGTGAAGCCATGTTGGCTGTCTCCAATCACCTCCTTATTTTCCATGTGCCTTAGCAGAGATTCCAGGAGGATCTGCTCCATGATCTTGCCAGGCACAGAGGTGAGACTGACTGGCCTATAGTTTCCTGGGTCCTCTTTTTTTCCTTTCTTGAATATCGGGGTTATGTTCCCCTTTTTCCAATCCACGGGAATTTCAAAGTACATCAAAGAAAATGTGAAATTGCTTTCATGTGAGGAAAGACTTTGTGGGTTAAGGCCTCAATCAGTCTGGGGAAAAAAGTGAAATAAGCAAGCTATATAAAACTGTGAAATGGGTGGGGAAGAAGTGTAAGGAGCAATTCTTGTGGATTTGTGTGGTGAAGGGGATCCTGGAGACCAGGAGCAGACCATTAGCAGCAGGTGCGAATGCTTCTGGAGTCAGATGCGGAGCTCACTAGTCCAGATGTTGATGAGCCTGGAAGAATTAAGGGGTTCAAAACAATTATGGAGAGGAACTGGTTCAGATGCAGGTCCCCTAGTTCAGGAAGTCTCTTGAGGTTTGACCTTTGATGGTGTATCAGGGAAAGGATCTGTGCATGCTGTGCTACATACAGCCATTCTCGGAATACCTGTTCCTGACCCATGCTGCGAGGGGAGAACAGCCTTGGCCACTCGCAATAGAGGGTTCCCTGAGTCTGGGGGCTGTGATACCCGTTACTTGTTTCATGATACACTTCCAAACTGGTGGCACCTGGTGAAAAGTGACAGCTTTCAACTTGTGCTCCTGGTGGTGCCACTTCCTCTTGTGGCTGTGACCCTTAGCAGACAGTGTACTGGGCTCTTGGCCTGTGCCCACGGCTGCCAGGGCACCAAAGGCATCCCGGTCTGGAGACATGTGCCTAGGACAGTATTGCCTTCTCATGATGGACAGCTGATTCGTGGTCACTTTTGACTGGATTCACAGGAAACAGCTGTATTCCAAGAATGCCACAGTGTGGAGGAAAAGCCCAAGAGCCAGGACGCGTTTAGCCAAAGCAGGAGATGATAGCTGGGACAGGGAGGGATGGGGAAGATGAACAACCTGCTCAGGGAGCTGCTCTTGTCCCTCTGGTCTTTTTTTGAGTTCATTCTGCATGTGCTACTGGAGGGGCTGCCTGCCTCGGGACGTGCTCGGATGCAGGCTCAACCTTGCTCCGTTTAACCATGCGTCCTTCCTTGTTTGTTGTGCTTCTCTCCCGCTGAGTCAGGGACACCAAGCTCTCTCGTGTCTCCTTCAGCAAATACCACTTCTTGCCTTCTGCACCATTCTTCCTCACTGAGGAAGCTGTCACTTTTCACCCGGTGGCACCGAGAACCCTGGCATGGGGTAGGGTTGGGAGCAGCAGGAGTTATGCAGGGAAAGAGCTCTTTGCCATAGATACCCTCCTTTCAGCAGGCCTTTGCATTCAACCTGAAGAGGAGTTAGCTGAATATTTGCCACCACTTGGAGAACGGTCTTCTGTTGCAGGATGTGTCAGTTAGGTCCTTGTGAAGACGTGCTGTTGAATCCAGCTGGGTGGGAGGGAAGTGGCTGTGGCCACGGAGGCTGCCTGGTGCCCAGAAGAGACTGGGAGCCTTTGTACATCTTGCAAGTCTGAGGAGACACGGCTCAGTGGCTGTGGCTGGGAGGTGCACTGCTTTCACACAGCGTGGCCTGGGTGTAGATTGGTGTCTGACACAGGTATGTTGGGGAAGTGCATGC
The DNA here is from genome assembly GCA_013398295.1 of Chionis minor. Taxonomy (NCBI): domain Eukaryota; kingdom Metazoa; phylum Chordata; class Aves; order Charadriiformes; family Chionidae; genus Chionis; species Chionis minor. Next base: position 746,502 of record VZSF01008151.1, on the reverse strand, counting down.
ACTCTCATGCCAAGGAAGGATCGTGACTCAGAGAGAAAATTTGTGGCTTTCCTTTGAAAGACAAAGGCAGGCTCCTGGTCGTTCTCTGACGACCAGACTTGGTTGCGACTGCATCCGTTTCTTCCTTTGCTGCATAAAGCAAATGGATAGCAAAATGAGGACAAAGTCCTGAGAGACAGGGAGATATTTGTGTCCAAGTCTTTGCAGCGTGCAGTCTTTCAATGTATCAGCACCAGGTGTGAAAGGGAGGGCAACTGTGGTTCTCTAGACCTCCTCGACGGAAACGCAAGAACTATGAAATGAAACCTGTGGTGACCCCTCAGGGCTTACCTAACTGACGCCATACGTGAGTGCTGTGCCACGATGTGACAACAAGGCATGTTAGTGCCCTTTGGAGAACACCTGAGAGGTGGGGGCTGACCCATCTCACGGTAATCCACCCTGCACGTATCTACTGGCAAAGTTTTAACAGCTGTCCCACTGGAAGTGGTTTTCATCAAGGAACTCTGAGTTTGGCTACTTTTCAAAAATGCTGGGTGTTTAGAAAGCGAGTGGTAGAAAAATTACTCATATTTGAGCTCTGCAGATAACTGTGGAAGTCGGGTGCATCTCCATGGATGACAACAGATGTAGTTACTGAAAAAGTTTTTGGTCTACAGAATGAGATTTCCCCTGCATGTTAAGACCTTTACTTCCACATGCAGATGTGCGTCTGAGGCTCACAGCCCTACCTGTCACATATGTTTGGTGGCAGATCGGGGTTCATGTGTCATGGGTCCTGCTCTGCCCCAGGGCTGCAGGTTTGCATTGGGGCAGGTGGGATTGGTGGCCAGGAGGGCAAGGGTTCCTTTTCCATGGCCAGTTGAGCCTGCCGGGGATGTGGGGATATGAGAGCCTTGGAAGATGGGGCAGGCAGAGCAGGCTTAGGGCAGCCTGGGAGTCTGCCAAATGGAGTGGGGAGCAGACAGGCAGCCAGCTATGGGAGGGGACAGAGTTCCCATAGGGATCAAGGGGATCCCTGTGGAGCTGGCTGCCCAGCCCATTGAGTTGCCAGCCTGAAACCAAGCCCTGAAGCCTACAAAAGGACACCGTAGGCGGGGAACGCTGCTTATTAAAGGCCTTTTATCTCTATTCTGCTTTCCCAAGTCACTTTGCATTGTCGCTCTTATAAAAGGGAATTGTTTTAGACTGTAGTCTAAAAAAGCACAGTCTTTTACATTTCAAAGCCCTCTGGGTTTTCAGTTTAAAGCAGGTTAGTCCCAGTCTAGGTGACAAACTTTCCAGTGAAGCCAAAATAGTTACACATCATGTCCTGTTCTGCATTCAAAACTGTACAAATTTTCAAGGCTGTGAAAATTACATCCTAGCTACATCCAGGTTAGGGCCATTCCCCTCTTCTGTGCGCTCTTAAGGCCCACCTCTGGAGAGGTGCAGGCAGTACACCAACAGAAGTGTCTGGTTTCCAGGAGAGCATGCATTTGCATTAGTTTTGATTTACAATTCTTCCAGGTGGAGTAGAACTACGCAGGTAAGCATCACAAGCTCGGCACCATGTCTCTCTTCTTAGGTGACTGACATTTGGGCAGATGTCTTGGATACAAGGTGGCTCCCCATACTTCTGGTCCTGACAGGGAGAAGCAAGCAATGTTAATAAATTCCCCAGCACCCTTGTGAAAAATATACTGACTTGCCTTTGTAGCAGAGGCTGTGCCTGCAGTAGGGGTTTATGCTGATGCAACACAGCCCCCGTGTGGCACAAGGCCCTCAATACTCCTTAGTGCACTTCGTGCAGATTTTTTGCTGGTGAAGGCACCGCCCAAACATGGTATTCTTTTTTTTTTTTTTTGAGAGTCTGGAATGCTGATTGAAAGCGGTGAATGGCTGGATTTGAACACTGCCAGAGAGAAACAGATAACTTGTTGGAAGAAAAGCTGCATTTGTAATTTGTGTCACAGATGTCTTTTTGCTTAAAAAAATAAAAATAAATGCCAGCTGATCTGGCTAAAAGATAAAAGCCAAAACATTTTTTTTACTTGCCTTGCATTGCAAGGACAGCAAAAACCATTCTCAACGGATAGACAGCACCAAGGGCATTTGGGGCATAACAAGCAGAAAAAGGTTTCTTGCTGGAGCTGGCTTGGATCTTCTTTGGGAATGTCCTGTTATTCCATGCTCACCTTAGGTTTGATGATATTTGTTTTTTCCAGACAGGCAAACTTGACCCACATTATCCCAGAATATGTGGGCACAAAGGGAGTGTTCTGGACATCAAGTGGAACCCGTTCAATGACTTTGTAATAGCTTCATGTTCAGAAGATGCCACGGTAAGTTTACCAACTTGTACTCTGTGTTATTATCTGACTAATGTGCTTTTTGGGGAAAGACATAAAAAAGAAACCAAAAGACCCATGGATGAGATGTGAAAGCATATATATACACTCACAAAAAAACCCGGTAAGAATAAGATTTCTTTCTTTCTCTTGAGGTCAGACCTGTGTGATCCCTTCCAGATGATATAGCAAAATGAGCTTGAGGAGGAAGATCTGTTTTGTGAGGGCTTGTGTCTTTTTGGGTGTGTTTGCCTGAGAAAACCACAATATGAATTCATAATAGAATGACTGTTCAAGTTTAATCACTGTGAAACTCTTCCTTTAGAAAAAAAGCTTCAACACAACATAATCTGTAACAACTATTTCAGATTAATTCCCTGCAGGCAAGTTTGAGCTTGTTCCTGCACTCAGTTACTATGTAAAGTTGTGTTGGATCAGTTATGGGGTAGCTGAGGAATCTGCATCATACTATTCTGCAAAAGGCCTCAGTGAAATGAGCATTTTCCTACTGAAACCACAGAAAGACTCCAGAGATGCAAAGGTTCATGCTGATGCTAACCTATAAAAATATACCGAATACATCACATCAGGTTTAAGTTTTAGGCAATAAGTGGTTTGGCTGAAGTTAGTATAATTAAGATGCAGTCACATATTTTACTTCAGTATGCAGAAAGAGCAGACTAGTTATTAGGAATTGAAAGAGTCAATTCATGTTTGTAGGGGACAGTTGAGTCCATATCTACCCATTGAAAGGTTGCTTTCCATGTCCTGTCAAATGTGTGGTGTTGACTTCTGTGGTAGTGAGGACATCTGACTAACTACAGTACTCTTTTCCAGATATCCCACATATGTTTTCTCCCACTGGGTATATTCACCCTCTGCCACACAGCATATGGGATGTTTCCCCTGCTGTTTCCTCCAGCCCTAGCTTGGTGAACATCCTCTGCCATTTCAGCAGTGCCAAAAATCACTCTTGAATTGAAAATGTAGGCTCTTTGAATTGTCCTTCTTGTTTAGTGACTTGCCTTTGCTTCTTTGGATGTTAATGTCCAAAGGCTTCTTTCAGTTTCTGGGCTGCCTATGAGGGGTTTATTTTATCTTCCAACCAGTATGCCAGGTTCTCATGCTGTCTCAGAAAGGACTTGTGGCAGAGAGGCACCACCATGACCTCTCTTTTGAGCCTCAGATGAGGAATGAGCACAAGATTCAAAGCTTCCTGCTTTAGTTACAGAATTACAGAACCATTCATGTTGAATGGGAGCTTGGGTGGTCTCTATTCCCACAGCCTGTGGAGGTCTGTGGAGCTGAGTCTTGAAAATCTCCAGGGATGGAGATTTCACCACCTCTCTGGGCAACCTGTTCTGGTTCTTCACCACTCCCATGGGGAATTTTTTTTCCTTATACGCAGTCAGAACCTCCCGAGTGTAGTTAGTGACCACTGTATCGCATCCTCCCACCCTGCAGTTCAAGACAGCCTGGCTCTATTTTGTCAGTAATCTTGTAAGTATTGAAGACTTCCATCAGTTTGCCCTGAAGCTGTCTCTTCTCCAGGCTAATCAAGGCTATCTTCCTCAAGTTCTCCTCACAGGACAAGTGCTGCGGCCTCCTGAGCATCCTAGTGGCCTCCAATGGACTCACTTAAGTTTAGCAGCATCTTTCTTGCACTGGGAAGTGCAAAACTGGATGCAGTATTTCAGCTGTTGTTTAATGACTGATGACTAAAGGGCAAAATTGCTTCTCTTGATCTAATGGCTATCCTCCTGTTGTTCCAGAGCAGGATGTTGCTTGCTTTCATCCCTGCCAGGACATGCTGCTGGGTCATATTTGTTCTATTGTCCCCCAGGACCCTGGAATTCTATGCAGAAGGGCTTCTCTCTGCCAGTTTTCTTTTCCAATATCCTATTGAAACTTGACACTGAATCATTCACCAGGCTAAAGAATGGGAACACTGAGCTTGGCACTAGTCTCAGCACCAAAAGTTGTTCTGAGAAGTCTTTCTGGGTGTGACTATACTCTCTCTTTTGGTACTACCCTCCCATCATCATCCTGGCACCAAGAAACGGGATCTTAGGGGTCACCTGCACAGTGACACAGTGTAGGGACACCTCTTCCCTCTCCGCTTAGTAGTGAGGACAACAGACTGTGTTTCTTAGTGTGACCGTCTTTCCTGGTACCTGGTAGCTAGAACTGTGGAGGTCACTTAGTCCAAGTCCTGTTCAAAGCAGGTCAGTTGAATCAGGTTGCTCCAAGCCTTGTCCAGATGAGTTGGGAAAATTTCCAAGGCTACAGATCGCATGGCTTCACAGGGGCCTTCTTCCAGGGGTTGAGTACCCTTCTGGGGAAAACAGGGATCCTCTGATTTCCAAGGAGTGCCTGTATTGCCATTTGTGTCCATTGCCTTTGGTGCTCTCCTTGTGTACCTCCAAAGAGTCTGGCTCCATCTTCTCTTTGTCTTCCTGCAATGTAGTTGAAGGGCAGACAGAAAAGCTCACGTTTTCCTTCTCCCTCCTGGACTGAACAAATGCTTTTCTTTCCAGCTCTCCTCAGATTTGCTGTGCTCCTGTCCCCTCCTCATCTTAGTGGCTGCTGTTGGACTCACTCCATGGGGTCAACATCTGTCTTACTTGTGCTGGCCTGTACTGGAGAGCTCAGATTAGACATATGGCTGGGACATCTCCACAGCAACACTTTATCCTGAGAGGAGTCTGAGGAAGTTTTTGGGGTCTCAGAGGCGTCCACCACTGGGCTGGACATCAGAGCCAAAGCCTTCCTTGTAGTCTGTTGTTATAAGCCTGGTGCTCTCTGCCATTTTTGAGCATTAGCCTACACCACTGTTCTGGCTTGTGTACAAGGATACATCTGATTGCTCTTACTGGGCTGGGTCTCCCTGGAACTTTTGAGAAAGGCCACAAGCTTCTGTGAAGATGGTGGAAATTTCCCGTCAACCACACTCAGGGGTTTCTTGGCCATTAACCAGCCTTTCTGGAGCTTGCCTTGGTGGTACCACAGCTGTCTTTTGTGGCATGTAGCTGAATCATGTAGAGTAGTACTTTTGGGCATGGGAGGTGGTGGATAGTCTCTGTGAACACCCAGTAGCCTTTCCAGTTCCCACTGCTGCTTCAGGCAGGCTCAGGACTGGGGCCAATGCAAGTGGCCAGGGGCTGACAGTTTGAATGCTATGGGGAGAGGGCTTATCCTTGTACCCCTTCTGTTCCGTCTGGCAAATCATCAGGCATGTATGAATTCGGCTTGCTGAAGATCTTCTCAGAGGTTAGAGAGTAAACTCTGCCTTTTAGTTTGCTTTGTCAGGTTTTCTTCAACATACATCAGAGTAGACGGCTTGTGGATTGTTTCTGCTTGGCCTGGTGGGTCTGGCTTCAAGACCTACTTCTTCTGCACACTAAGCAGCGGCAATTTCTGCCATTTCGTATATCCTGAGATTCCAGCCAGGGGCTCTTCCCTGCTTTTACCTCCAACCATTTCATAGCATGGGGAGTGAACGGTTCATTCTAGGCAGTTCTCACTGTGAACACAACCTATTTCCCCCTTTCCTACTCTGTCAGCCCCATTCCTTTAATGGTAGCTGTTGAAGCTGTAGGGTGTGGATGTTTTCTCTTACTGCTGTAGAAGTTCACCTGGAGGCTACAGGACCTCACAGTCCTTAGGTTCTGATGGGTTTGCTTCTTTAGTGGGATAAACACCGTTGAGAAGAGCGCTCATGATCTTTCCCAGCAGGGCCCAGAATTTGCACTGCTTCTTCTTTGGCTTAAAAAGGTGTGATCCTCATCAGTGAAACAGCAGGAGACTTGGGCAGGTGTGGATAATTTCTACGAACTATCTGCTTCAAAGAGCATTTCCCTTTTGCTTTGGGCTAAGTCCTAGAAAAATTACGACAAGCACAGTAATTTTCATTGATACAAAGGGTTAATCATCTGTTAGCATCCTAAGTAGTTGTGTTCCTAGCGTTAGTGTGAGAAAGACTCTTTCATTTTATTGGCATAGGTTCATCCCCTTTTGCAGATTTCCTCTATTGTCGTCTTCCACCCCAGGAGGACAGAGGATTTTTGTCTTCAGACAGAATCCTTCTAGAAGAACCTAGGGCTGCAGGTAGACCTGTTATGAGACAGCACACTCCCAGTGTTGAGTGACTTCAGTGTGGTGATGCTCAGGGCATCTGCTGTGTGGCCACCTGGGTGGTCTTCTGTTTACTTTGACAAATGTCAGTGTCATTTGCAAAGCATTCAGCACTGGTGCAGTTTTCTATGGGACAAACAGTGCTATGGCTGTCATCTGACCAGGGGAGTTCTCAGTTCTTTTACCAGGTAGTGTTGAGTGGATGACTGCTTGGATCAGCCACTGTTATCGTATCTTCTGTGACTATTTGCTGAAGTTTATTTCAGATTTGCTTGTTCCTGCTCAAAGTTTGTTAGGAGGCAAGGTCTGCAAGATCTGTGGCTTACTTCTTCCCTGTGGGAATAACTTTTTGTAATTGCGCTGACAGGTATAAAGGTGGGATTGCCAAGTTAAAACAAACTGGTAGAGCTGCTGACTATAAAAACAGAAGGTAAAGAGGAGTCTTCAGGTCCACAGAAATTTAAAGATACTAATTTAAAGGAGTGGCATTCAATAAAGCCAGGAGCATTCTGATCCACTACCAAGAGAATAAAAATACGAAGGGAATAATTATTATTATTAAGTTACAAATTAGCTTCTTACTGAGGAATCTCACAAAGACCTGTCCTGTGTCACTCAGGTTAAAATCTGGGACATCCCCAAGCACTTGCTAACAAGAAACATTACCAGTCCGACGAAGGAACTTCTTGGGCATGTTCGAAGAGTGGGCCTCATTGAATGGCATCCCACTGCTAATAACATCCTCTTCAGCTCCGGTTACGACTACAAGGTGAGTCTGTTCTCTGTGGAGCTTTCCTCCTGCAACACCCTGTTTGACAGCATGTTTTGAAATTTGTTGTAATTTCAAGCTCTAAGATAACACTAAATAGTTCAGGAACCTTCTTCAGGGGGAAATTCCATTTCCAAAGGCAAAAGGACATTGCTACAAGTTCAAAAAGACTTGCTGATTTTCCAGTCTCCTGATGAACTTCTGTCTACTCTGCCCTTCTCCTTTACTGGATTGAATACAGTATGCAATGCACTTTTGTTTGGCTTCATTCTTGTGCTAGTGCAAATACCTGCACTGAGGATGGCTGGTTTTATGTATAAAATGTGGTTGCAAAGGATATTAGAATATTGGACATTCTGAGCAAACACTGTGTCCCTGATAAGTAAGTACCAGGAACTATTTGAAAGCTGAAAGCAACCACTTACAACGTTGCTACGTATACATGTAGAGAAGAGAGGAAGAAGTGAACAGGGTACACAAAGTCCCCAGTTGGTCAGGTGGCAAAGGGCTGATTTTTTTTTCCTTTTCTTTTGCCTTCAGATAATGATCTGGAACCTTGACACCAAGGAGGCTGTCGTCTCGAAGCCGGTGAAGATCCTTGATGCTCACAAAGATGTGGTCCTTTCCATGTCATTCAACACAGATGGCAGTCTCCTTGCCACAGCCTGCAGGGACAGAAAGATACGTCTGATAGACCCACGTGCAGGAACAGTCCTACAAGTAGGTTGGGTTCAGAGGTTTGTGGTCCAGCTGATCTCAGTGGGTAGATTCATTGCCATTAAAGAAGACGCATCTGTGCCCCATGTTGCCCAAGGCAGCAGATGGTCCTATTGCCTTCTACTTTTCATGGAACACTTGCTATCATTGTTGAAAACAGGCTTGCTGCATCTTGCTACCATGCTCCTTGCTCCCTGAAACTGTTCTTACAGTGCACTGTTTTCATAGCTCCCTCCTGCAGTCCTCTGTGGGATGCCTTGAGAGGGCTTGTGGAGATCAGGTGGATAGGTGGATGCAGGGGTACATTTGTCCCACTGCCAGGGTTGTTCTTGTGCTGTGCGTTTTATCTGTTGGTAAGGTGAAGCTGACAGCATTTCATAGGTATTTTCAGATTTGTGTACACAGAAAGCCCTGCCTACAACTATTAGGGATTGCCCTCTTGGAAATACGTAAATCAGTAGTTAGAAAGATTGATTGAGCTTTTGGGAATGGTCCTGAAGAGTTTAGGCCACCGTTCTTGGATGCCCATGAAATCCTTCCCACTGTAGTTCAACCAGGATGAGCAGATCTTTCAGATGTGACTGAATCAGAGGTCTCATATAACGTGAAATGTATCTGTGCAATAGGTGGTGACTCTTACTCATGCAGTGTCCTTTCTCTTCCTACAGGAAGCCAGCTACAAGTCTCACAGAGTCAATAAAGTCTTGTTCCTTGGAAACATGAAAAAGCTCTTCTCTACTGGAACATCTCGATGGAATAATAGGCAAATTGCGTTATGGGATCAAGTGAGTTGGACCAGCAATCTTAACACCAGCTTCAGTTTTCTCTCTTTTCCTGTCACTTTAACTTTTCCACCTGCCAAATACCCAAGAATTGCTTATAACAGCAATTCAGAAGTGATCTGTTAAATTCTTAATGGGTGATGGAACACTGTTAACTGGGTATGAGTTTCAGAAGAAGCTCTCAAACCTTTCTGCATAGAAATCCACCAGAACAAAGAGAATGCCCTGCCCACTGCAGGAAGAAATAATTCAAAGGACATTTGGATGGTCACCATAGCTCTGACTTAAAAGCAGCTGTCTTACTGGTCATACTGGCAAATTGTTGCTGCTACTGGAAAGAGAAATGAGCTCTAGACACAGACTACTTGGGTGAAACCCTCAATGGAGAAAAAGATTTGAAGTGGGTTTTTTTGATTTCTGATGATTCCTGACGGGAGAGTATTGAGGTAGCACTTATTGGTCACTTCCAAGATGTGATCTTTTATCATGATGGCTGCTAGCCGTACCCTGCTCTCCTCTACCCCTTTCCTATGTAGCGAGATGCTTTTCTTTGTCAGCATCTCAGTTTGTCCCTCTGTGTCAACCACCTTGCAGCACAATCTTTGGCTTCTTTGTTGTGCTGCCACCCTTTGTATCAGACAAAGCTGGTAGACTAGGTCTATGATTTGCCATTTGACTATCTTTGGACATGGCTTCTTTGCATATGTGAGAGGCAAAGGGCTGTGCTGCTGTCTGAAGGCTTTCTACAAAGCTGAGCGCTGCTCTAGCACACCGTGGGTCTCACATCAGGGTTTCGGTGCCTTCAGAGCTGCTGGAGGAGCTGGCCACGCTTAGTTTGAGAATGCAGTGGGAAGGCCTGTGAGGCCAGGTGTCTATGGCTTCCTTAGGGACAAGCAGAAGACCTGCTCAGCAGGCATCTTTCTGAGGTCCTCATCCACCCCTGTCATCATTGCATCCAAACAGAAGCTCTGGCTTTTTGGAGCCCGCATCTGGGCAGTTCTGCAGGACAAAGTACGTATTAACCCTCTGCTAAATACATATTTATGTGACAGTAGCCACAATGGCAGCCACGGGATGCCATACTCTGCCCTGTTGATCCTCTCGACATCGCTCCTTTCAGCAGCGCAGGGAGAGCTTTGTATAAGACATGCCAGCCTTGTGAATGTAGTGGTGTGCTGTGTCCTCCTATGTGGCTTCTCTGCAACAGACCGACGAGAGCTTTTGCCCTTGCAACGGGCACCTTCCCACCGCAGAGTGTGGAGACTGCTGGGCTGATATGGACTGTTCTTGTGGTGGGTGGTGCACCATCGTGGGGGTATGGCCTTGACTAGAAGTAGCAAGGGGACATGAGTAATTCAGTGTGTGATGCAGACATGCCACAAAGGCACCTCCATCTCCCTGAGTCTGGTGGGCTATATAGAGGCATGCAGTGTTTCTTATCGTGTCTACCTGTCATCAGGTGCCTGATATGTTCTAGTGGTAGGAAGTGATGTCCTGAGGTGCTCACTCAGTCAAGAGCTGGGGACAGGGCGCCCATTTCCCACTCATAGAGCTCTGAAGAAGTCTATGCATGGCCTTCTGCTCAGGGCAGCTGGCCATGGCCTAGGATCATTATAGAGCTGTGCTCGCATGCTGCTGCCAGGAGGGGTTCACATAAGGTGGCTGGCAGGTGATCACAGCTGTCTGTTATTCCTGTGTCCTGCCCAGAATGACCTTTCCATGCCTTTACTGGAGGAGGATCTGGATGGCTCCTCGGGACTCCTGTTTCCCTTCTACGACTCAGACACACGCATGCTTTATGTTGTGGGAAAGGTAAGTGCTTTCTGTGTCAGCAAATGATTCTTCTCCCTGCCTGTGTTGCGTCAGGCTGAAGTCAAAGATGCTCCTGAAGCATGTTAACCTGATATGGGCTGATGGGATAGGGCTGAGGGTGCTGCAGCATCAGGCCACAGTTTCCACTGCAGACATAGCACGTTTACCGTGGGGAGGTACACTGCAGAGCCCTGACCTTCCCACAGAGGAATTTGGGAGTAAATATTTGGTTCATTCTTGACCCTGCATAGCTTCTAGGGCCAGGTGTTCTTCTCAGACCCTCATTCTGAACAGCAGAGCCTGGTTTATGTTAATTTTCTTTGCCTTTAGGGTGATGGAAATATACGGTACTATGAAATAAGCCCTGAGAAACCATACCTGAACTACCTGATGGAATATCGTTCTCATTTACCACAGAAGGGAATTGGTGAGTGGCAGCGTATGTCTAATGCTACAAAAGCATGGTGGCTTCTTTGTTTTAGCGGCTGTCAGAGTCCAGGGCTTCCCAAAATAACATTTAGAAAAGAGAGCGGGTCAGATTCCAGTCTCGACCCAGGTTTACAGGTGCACAACAGTCAGCTTGGCCCAGCTCACCTGTGTGTCACACAGATGGTATTACAGGTTCACAGCTTGGAGGGGTCTGTTCTGACCAGCAGAGCATGGGCCAGGCAGCTTTACCAGTCACTGCTGTGTCCCCTCTCACATACCTCATCAGGGTGGAAGGGAGGATAGTCTGCATTTAAAGGTGGAGGATGCTCCTTGCCCTTTGTGAACCTGCTCCAAGATTTTTGGCATTGAACTCTGCTGACATTGTTTCTACTCTGGGATTTCTCTGGTAATCAGTGCTCCACATCTTCATGCCTTCACTCTTATTGCTGCCTACCTTCTCCTGTATTGGCATTTCCCACTTAGAGGTAGATCTGTTGGGATCAGGTTACCTTTCTTCTGTTGGAGACCCTTGCTCGTTAATGTGTCCATATACTACCCACTGTTTAACTCATTCAAGCTACAGAATTTGTTTTTCAGCACTCAGATGCTATTGGTAGGCCTTTCTTGAACCTTCTCTGGTCTACCCTGTAAGCCATATTCCTCTATAGACTGACGTGCTTTTAGGACCGTTTGTAATCCCTCCACGCTATCTGTGGACACTCTCATTCTTCCAGGACATTGGTACAGATATTTAGCAGCACTAGATTTTGTGCCTGCAGGTCTCCTTCAAAAAACTGTTATTGAAAAGGAGTAAATCACTTAAAACTTAACTGGAAGATCTCTCCGTTATTCAGCTTTTATAATCCTTCCAACGTACAACATCCTGATTTCAATATCGTAATCTCTCTAAAAATCATTCCATGAAAAGTAAGTGTACAAGTGTTTTTAAAAGGCCTGAGTGAATGAAATCTACTTCCCTAACCTCATCTGTTCTTCTGTTCAAAAATACTTCTTCTAAGGTTATTGCACAATAGCTTCTTTCCAAATTTTGCCAAAGCAAAACACGATGTAGAGGAGTGGAGTTTAGATTCACATTTAGATGAATGCATAATGTAAGGAGCAACAGTCATTCACATAGGATCTACTGTTTAATGAAGTCATTGGGTATTAGTAGAAAACAAAGCTAACAAAGCTAACAAAGTAGAAATGAAGTAAGGTCTCCAAGGAGAGGCAATCTCTTTTGTTAGGGGAATTGACATGGCTGTGGGCTTTGGACGGTACAAATTCGTGGGAGAGAAATCCACTGAGGCTACCAGGTACTTGGCGACCTTGTGTGGCCAGTCCCTGAAACACAAATGATGCTGTATGAGAGAGCAGCTGTTCACACTCTGCTCAGGCTCCGTTCTGCTTTGGGACAGTGTTGCAAGAAGGATACTGGGCTGGAGGGGCTTTTAGCCTGACCCATATAGCTATTCTGGTGTTGTTTAGGTGTCCTGGAATCCCTTCCTGCAGATCCTGGTAGTCAAATCCTGTGGTATCACCAGCCAGTTCTGCTCGCTCCTGGTGACTCTATTTGCACTTCACGAGAATGAATAAGGAACGGGAAGCTTAGCACAAGAACCACAGACTCTGTGTAACTCTGTGGCCTGACAGAAGAAAAAATCATTTAGTCTTGTCATTTGTGCCACTGAGCCAGTTTTGGGTGCAGATTTCAGACCATGTTGCTGTGGAGTTGATGCTGTGACTTTTTCTGTTGTTTGGTGACTCTTTTTCCATGGCGAACGACATTAAGTTTCCTAGGGAGATTTATACCCTGTTTCTTTCATGCTGTCCCACCAGGAATGATGCCAAAGAGAGGCCTTGAGGTGTCCGCATGTGAGATTTTCCGTTTCTACAAACTGATCCCAACTAAAAGCCTGATTGAACCCATCTCCATGATTGTGCCTCGACGAGTAAGTTAACCTCAGGTCACGTTCATATCTGGGACAACTGTCAGTGAAAAAGAGGACAGGGCCTCCTCTCTCTGACTCTGGTGGGGGCAGGAGGGTAGGCAGAACAAGGAATTTTCCCTCTCCTGGTCTGAGGGACAAAGCTGGTCAGCTTGTGGGGCAGCCCTGCCAACAAACCCTGGCTGGGTAAGGCAGGAGTCAGGTCTCTGTGTAACGGGCAGCTTTGTAAGACATGCTCAGTGATCTGTGCAGCTTGGGTTCAACAATGTCAACTCGCTGGCCGTAAACTTCCTCAGTTAGTGGCATCGGTTTGACATAATGACAAAAGAGAGAGAGGGGTTGGGGGTGATGCTGGATGGCATTAAAGCCTCCTTGGGGAAAGGGGTGGGTTCCCAGGTCCCCACCCAGGGGGTGCAGGTGGAAGCGTCGCTCCCCGCGGAGACCAGCTCCGGTGCGGGTCAGTCCGCGCTGGGGGAGGGGATCGCGGCGAAACAGACCGGCAAAAGGGCTCTTTATGGGGGCTGCGGACGCCGGGAAAAGCGGCCAGCTCGTGCCGGCACCACGTGGGGGGGCGGTGACGTGGCCGGGGCGGAGCCAGGGCCACCCGCGGCGGCTTAAAAGGGGCCTCGGGAGCGCCGAGACCGGTCACAGCTCCCCCAGCACCTCGGCTCGGGCTTGGGTAAGTCTATGGAGGGAACCGATCCCCTCTTCTGGCGTGAGGGGCGGACTGAGTTGGTGGTCACACAGCGGGGGGGAGGGGAGAGAAGAAGGAGGAAAAAAAAAAAAAAAAACCCCAAAAACCCCAACCAGGGATGGTGGCCACTCGTC
>VZSF01008151.1:559739-732204 GCA_013398295.1 Chionis minor | reverse complement strand
CCAAAAACCCCAACCAGTGATGGTTGCCACTCGTCCAAAAGCTGTTGTGAAAAGGAAAGTGGCGACCCAGACAGACCTCCCAGGCAAACAGGCGGCCGTGCGGGTCTCTGGCGGCAGGGCGTGCCTGAGCCTGTCCCTGGCACTGGAGGGCAGCAGAGACAGCGCCTGTGTGTGGTGCCACCAGGGGAACGATCTGCTCAGCCTGGTGGCGGGGCTGAGAGAGGAGGTGGAAAGGCTGAGGAGCATTAGAGAGTGTGGGAGGAGATGGACTGGTGGAGCCACAGCCTGGGGCAAGGGCAGCAGGGAGAGGGCCCGCAGGAAGCAAAGGATCCCCCTCCCTCTTGCCAGCAGGCAGAAGGAGGGGAACGAAGTGCCGAGGGAGAATGGAAACAGGTCCCCGCTCGGGGAGGCAGGCGAGTGCCCCCCCGGCCTCCCTCACCGTCCCAGCTGCCCTTACAGAACAGGTACGGGGCCCTGGAACTTGAGGGTCAGGCAAGCCAGAACGTCGATGAAGGTTTTCCTGGGGGGGTCGCTGGGATGAGGCAGCCTGTCCCACCTATTAGGACTGCCTCTGTCAAGAAAAAAAGAAGAGTAATTGTTGTAGGTGATTCCCTTTTCAGAGGAACAGAGGGTTCGTATCCACTGCGTTGTGTCCTCAGGGCCACTGAGTTTTTGAGAGTTGGGTTAGCCTGTGTTACCAGCCTCCCCCCAGTCTGTTGTCTGGATGTGTAAAGGCCTCACTTAGCAGGAATTAAAATAGGCCTTCAGATGCAATTGGTCTGATTTGGGCTGGGGAGGACAGAGTCTCAGGGCAGGTGACATAAAATCTCCATGCTGGGGAGGGCTCATGACACTCCCTGTGCTGAGGTGGAACAAACTTCTTTTCTCCACCACAATCCAGTATGGTCCCTCTAAGCCAAAACCTCACTGACATAGTGACTCTGGACTTCTGTTTGCTTGCAGTCGGGGTCATACCAGGAAGACATCTACCCCTTGACCACAGGAGCCCAGCCAGCACTGACAGCGCAAGAGTGGCTGCACGGCTTTAACAAAGGTCAGCACACACAGAGCGCTCCCCAGGGCTTGGGTAAGCTGCCACTGTCCCTCTGGCCTGTTAACTGCCAGAGAACGAGGAAGCAAGGAAAAGGAGAGACGTAACAAATATGGCTGTAAGCAGAAAATAATTTGGTCACTAAAATATTCACTGCTGTGAACTCTGGAAGCCGATCCATTCAGGTGCCTCCGTGTTTATCCCTGCAGGTTGTTTAAATGAATTGCTTGCAGCTGATTTCTGAATGTGTTCTGTGAGTGCTAACCTGTCACCTGCCTCCCTCCCCAGGACCCATCTTGGTATCCTTGAGACCAGGCTCTGGATCTGTGAATTCCTTACCACAGTTTCCTGAGCCAGAGCCACTTGTAAAAACTACTGACATGAGCCAGCATCGGGGTGGAGGAGGAAGGATACTACTGGAGGACATGCAGAAGCCAAGAGAGATCAAAGACCACAGAAAACAGCCGAAAATGGAGGACAAATTGCCAAAAAATGAGCAAATGTGCTTCTCCAATATCTTTGACATATTTGAGCGTCCACCACCAAAAACTGAAAGTGAGGTGTGAATGTCTGGGGTGAAGGGTTGGGACTGCGGGGGGAAGCCCAGGGTCAGCTGGCAAAAGTAGGCTCTTCACAAGGTGACAGAATCTGGGGAGGGTTTATTTTGCAGACCTGGGCTAGCACAAGCTCTGCATGCCCTGGCTACCAGAGCGGAACCAGGAATGTGGCCAAGCAGCACCCCAGCTGAGGTGGAAAGGAGGGACCAATCAGTATTCCTGCTTCTTAGGTGTTCTTGTGGGACAGGCCTGCCTGGTGACTGGCTGTGGACGAGGAGGTCCTTGTGACCTCCAGATTCTGGAGAAGAGAAGGGGGTTTATGCGGTGTAACCGTTCTGTGAGAGCTGCAGTCAGGGAACCCAGTGAGGCAGCAGGGATACCTGTGGAAGGAGTGGGTGTAGCCCCCTCCCTTGGCGCATCCATGCAGCCTTAAATGCCTACCTGTATGCTGGACCCTGACATGGGAAAGGGGCTGGCTCTGCTCCTGCCTCAGCAGCTCACTGCTGGGGGACAGCTTAGCAGTGCAGTGCCATTGAGGCTGGCTGCTGGTCGCAGCCTGCTCCGGGGAATGGCTACAGAAAAGGTCCTGGCAGGTCCAGGATCTGTATTCAGCCATGGCCAACGCCCTCCCTGAATAGTAACCAAAGCTTGTATAGTGGTAGATCTCTATGGATGGCAGGCCCCCCATCATTGGCAGCTCAGGTACACTTTTTAGTACATGCAGCTTGTTTGCCTTTAGGAACCCTGGAAATATTTCCTTGCCATAGCTGTGCTCAGGCACCCTTTTTGGCTCTGCAACATTTCAGCATCTGTAGCTTGATGAGGCAGGAATTTCCACAGCTGAATTTCCCTGTGATGTGAAAAAGGATATTCTTCTGCATGCTTCTGAGCTGGCACCCTGAAGTTACAGAAGCACCCTGTGCAGAGCTGCATGCTCTGGTGTGTACAGAGTGAAAGGCCATGCTAGTCCCAACTGGAGAGGACAGAGCTTCCTATGCTCTGTCCTATGACAGAGGTCAACAGGAAGAAATAAAAGAAGTAAAAGGACTTGCTGAAGGTCTGGGTAGGAGATGTGGCAGATCCAGGAATTTAGGCTCCAAATACTGTGTTTAGTCTTTCTTTGAGTGATCAGTGGTATGAAGGTTATTTTTTCTGATCTTTTCCATTGAATTAAACAGATGTAGCATTACTAAGTGGTGCTGGGAATCGCCTGCACTTATAGCCCAGGCTAGTGAAAGCAGGAGCAGTGCCAACGTTCAGTCTGTTGGTTGAGGGGCTCCTCTTTAGATGCTGTTTCTCTTGGAAGTGATGTGTCAAGACTGGTGGCATGTGACATGTTAAGTCTGCATTTTCGTAGTGTAAAATGTAAAAGTAAAAAGTGACTCTTCTTACAGCTTTTGCAGATGTTTTACCGGCAGCAGGAAGAAATCCGTAGACTACGTGAGCTGGTAAATCAGAGAGATATCCAAATTAAACAGCTGGAGCTGGAGCTCAGAAACCTCTGCTCGGACACAGTCAGTTACTGAGGGTGCTGGCCTGCAGCTTTTTCACTCCTGGCAACTGGAGCAGATTCCTAGGGGTTTTGCTGGGGGAAAAATTGATGCTTCAAGCAGCATGGACTTCCCTGGCTTGTGGTGGTCACATTTCCCTAATTGTCACCAGACAGTTATTGATGGACTTGCTACGCTTCTTCAGACTCCCCTTGCTTGCTCACTCACTCATGTCAGAAGCTCATGCATTAATGCTAATGAGACTTTGGAAAATCTTGCTCTTCTGGTCCTGGAGAAGTCACCTCTTAAGCTCTAGGAACAAGCTGTTCTGCTGCCCCTCCATGTGACATGAGGATGGGAGACTGACGGCAGCTGCCAGCTTCTTTTCACACCCCTGGACCCAGCACTGCAGCTCTTGTGGCCACTGTCCTTCTGTCCTGGGAGACCACTCTGCATCTCAGCTTCAGAGGCACCTCTAGCTCCACAGTGATCCTCATGCATCCCTTTTGCCTCATGGCTTGGCCCCGGAGCCAGGTGGCTAGGCAAAGCTGTGGCTGCCCTGACCTGGTGCTGGGGATAGTCCTGCTTCAAGCGGGAGGCTGCACTGGGGCTGCCAAGGGACAGCACTTCTGTGATGTGTAATGGAGAGCTGGTGTTTGGAGGTCCTACTTTAAAGGGGCGGTGGTGTGGGCTGGTTCTTACCAGAGAAGCTGCAGGTGCAGCAGAGGTCTCTAGGTCCTTTGAGTCAGTGGCCTTCTTTCCCTCCTGCCAAAGACCGGCCACAGTCACCAGCCTGCGGTGCTCATCAAACAAATGAGGACAATGTTTAAAGCTGCTCAGTGTTGGCAGCGGGGGGTTTGCTCTTTTTTGAGGGAGGAGTTGGATTCCCCCCAACCCACTGCAGACCTTTCAGCAATGGTGCTAGAAGCTGTGGCAACCAGAGGAGGATCACAGGACCATGGCCGGTCACAACCAACCATCACTGGTTGCCGGAGTATTGCTCATCCTTGTGCGTGCAGCTGCTGCTTCCTTAGCTCCCAGGTGGCAGCACCTTGTCCCATGCCTTCAGCCACCTACGGCTGCACACCCCCTCTTCCCAGCGGTGTTGCCCAGCCCCCTGCATCCTCCAGGGCTGCCCCATCTTCCCAAGCTGTGCCGCCACACTCCTCTGTGTCCTTCACCACCAGCTCTGTAGCTCACTGCCTTCCACAGCCCTTGCTTAGGGCAAGAGCAGCTGCAGGATGCGGGTCCCATCCTGTGACCAGCTTTATGCAGTCTGTCTGCAGTGTGCAGGTGGGCCAGCCTGCGCCGAGGGAGTGCACAGACCTGCCTGCCTTGTGGGTTCCTGCGGCTCTCCTCTTGTGTTTCCGTGCTGTGGGGCAAGGGAGCACGCTGTCAATTTCCCTGGGGTCTAAGCAGAGCAGCAGCATTGGAGAGGGAATGTTTTTCCTTGCCTCAAATGCAGAGCTTGTGGAGATGTCTTAAATACAAGCAGAGCAAGCAACCACTGTTTAACCTGTAACTGCGCACCTCTGTTGTGACACATGTACGAGTGAATACTATGCCCTGCTAGTCCCTGAAGCCTAATTATTTCCTGAANAAAAACCCCACAAACCAAAACAACTCTGTAGTCAGAAATTCCCACAAACAACTCTTTAGCAAGGGGACTAAAGGCTGTGCATTGCCTGTGCTCATGTGAGTTGCCCCTCTGGCTATCCCTGAAAGCAGTGGCCAGCAGGGAGCTCGCGGGCACTAGTCTTATATGAGAATCACGCAAAGACTTTAGCATCCCTTTTGCTCTGCTGCAAAGACGTCCCCCAGCTTTCAAAAATACTTCATTCATTTCTAAATAACAACAGATGCGGGTGCTAAGAAGTCACAAATACTGTTTTCTTCCTGCGCATTACAGAGAGGGGGTAGTTGTTCTTCAGGAAGAGTCCTGTAGCATCCATCACTTACCTAACACTTCTTTTTGTAAAAAATAAAATACTATAACAAAGTTGTTGCAAGAAACTTCAGCTCATTTCAGATCCTCTAGAATGGACTTTTCCTGTGCCCTGGGAACACTGCAGTATGCAGTTACGTGCAAAAGCAGCTCACCCCAGATGCAGAGCTTTAATCCAGACACATGAACCTTACGCCAGGAGTGGTCAGGCTTTCCCACCAAAGAGAAGAGCTACCTAAGAAATTGAGAAGCTCACAGTTTTTCAGCCATGTCAAACAGGCCTGACAGCTTCAAACTTCAAAGCCATTTTCACAGAGGGTAGCCCCGGGGATACTGGTTTTCAAGATACCATTATCAAGTGCTCAAGGAGAGCACTTGACACAGCCTCAGCAGTCCAGCGGATATGACACTTTCCTTGTCACCATATGTGTTTTATTTGCTGGATTTTTTTTTTTTTGCTTATTTTTCATACACAGTAAATTATTTAAATTATTTCCAAGTTAAGTAATTTTTCCAGGGGATTTTTAAACCCTCTTGAGGGTTGTTTATTTCTTGTCCTGTGACTGGCTGGCATAGAAAATGGTTGGTCACCGTGCTTCTTATCTTAGGGTTGTGTTGATTTCAGAGTTTCTGGAAAAGGAGTTGCTTTCATTTAGGCTTTGCTGGCAACATTTTATAAGGCGAGACTACTTAATCAAAACTACTTTTTCAGACAGTATGCCCGTAAAAGCATAGAGTGTGAAATGTATTTCAATTTGGAGCTTAAATGCAACCATAAATCTTTCACACAGAGAAAAAAAGTGGAGGAAATGGAGTTATGTGTTAATGAACTGTGCCTAAATACACTTACGTGATCATTTGAACAGTTTCTAAAACTCCTAACAGCTTTGTAAAAAAACTGTAAAACATGGGGATAAAACCAAAATTTGTGCAATGAAAAGGAAATGTAACTGAATAATAAATATATCTAGAGTTTTACTTTTTGATACATGCAAGGTTGTTGGTTTCTTATTATCACTGCATTGTCGAAGAGACTAAAAATTAAGCTGAATCAAGGTCAGAAAGCAGTATCACCTGCTGTCTCCTTTGCTTGCCTGAAGTTGTGGCCTTAGATT
This sequence comes from Chionis minor, assembly GCA_013398295.1. Taxonomy (NCBI): domain Eukaryota; kingdom Metazoa; phylum Chordata; class Aves; order Charadriiformes; family Chionidae; genus Chionis; species Chionis minor. Next base: position 726,046 of record VZSF01008151.1, on the reverse strand, counting down.
AGTAGACAGGCTGTACACAGTCTGAAATGTGCATGTGGGCCTTGCATCTTTCCCGTCTGCCTTTCATGCTACAAAGGGGTGGCCATTTCAAACCATTTCGCGTTATACTGCTGTCTATGTTGGCTTGAGTAAACTGAATCCCCTGGAATGCATACCGTGTGGTGAGGTGTTTCCTGACCACGCTGCCTTGCAGCCCTGGTGCTTCCTTTGTTCAATACACACTCACCAGGCTCTTTTAGATACTCCACATGAGGAGGGTTTAGCGTGTTAAATTTACTTACTTGAAGACTTCTGATTTTCAACACGATTTTGATTTAGCAGAGTGAAGCAGCAACCACAATACAAGCACATCGCAGTTGCAACATCCAGTGGGATCCTTTCCCACCTAAACCATTCTATGACATTCCCGTTACTGGGCTCTATGCTCACCGCCATGATGGTGGGTATCTCCAGTCACCAGGAAGAAATAACATGGGTTGGAGCCAGTTCAAGCCCGTTGCCCTCTTCAAAGTTCATTTTGTTGGTTGCTCAGTTTTTATGCTTTATGTTGGGCTGAGCCCCATGCAGTTCTGGCTGGCTCAGGAGGACATTCACACCTTTTGATTAACTCAGGCCACCTACACAACCAGTTAATCACTCAACTGATGTGGCAATTAATCTAAAACAAAAGCCACCCTCCAGTCCCTTTACCTTTGAGATAAGTTCAGCTTTACAACAGCTGCAGTGGCTCCTTGTATTCTTCCCTGAGCATCCTAAGTGCATCATTGCCTGTGCCCATCTCCTCTGAGCCCCTTCCACTGCAGGGGTTTGATGCTCAGTCACAGCTTTGGGCATGGAAATGTTCACGACTGCATTCAGGATGTAACTTTTGTTTGATAAAACATGTTTTAGGCCAGTGTTAGGCTGGAAAAAAAAAAAAAAAGGTGGAAACTGCTGAAGAAAGTCTGTGAGTCTGTGCTGGGAATTCGTGCATCAGCCATGCAATGAGGGAGCTGTGTCCTGCTGAGCACCTGACTTGTAAGGGACCTTGTGCTGGGAAGGGTGGCCAGGCAGGTATTGCCCTGGGATGTGCCCCAGGGCACCGTGTCCCTCTTCTGGTGCTGGCATAGGCTCACTGCTCGGAGCAAAGCCTAGGAAAAGGCAGCAGCAGGCAGGTTGGTGCGGGAGGCAGAGGAATAGCCTTCAGCACTGTTACTGTCTTGGGGTTATGGCCACTAAGCCACAAAGAGAGCGAAACATGGTGTTGCTTGCCTGCTGGATTTAGAGCCACAACACATCACATCTTCACCCTCTGCTCCAGGCCAGCTGCCAACTGCAAAATAAACACTCAAACCTACCCAATAGTTGTCATTCTCATTTTGTTTCCCACCGCCGGAGTCTGTACTGTTGGTGTCCTCAAGGAGCTGTGAGCAGAAGCGAGCATGGAGCTGGTGCCCCCTCGTTCGCTCTGCAGGGAACAGAACCTGGAAGTGGGGTGTCTGCAAGCTGCAGGGGGGCACTGGAGCAAAGCCCCAGTGCCAGGAATTGCCCCTTGGGCACACTGCAGCACCATTCTGGAGCAGGGTCTCAGAGCCTGTGTTGGGGACACTCCAGTCTGTCCACAACTTACTTGTACTGGGCAGCCCACAACCAGATTCAGCACTCCTCCGCCTCACCACCACTGAGGAGAGAGGAAGGATGACTTCCCTCGACCTGCTGGCCATGCTGTCTTAAATATGGCTCAGGATATTGTTGGCCATTTTTGCAGCAAGCCGGCATTGCTGTTGCAAGCTCAGCTTGTTGTCCAGCAGGACCCCAAGGAACTTGTCAGCAAAGCTGTGTGCCATCTGCACAGCCCCTAGCATGGGGCTACTCGTCCTCAGATGCAGGACTGTGCAGTTGCCCTTGCTGAGCTTTATCACATTCCTCCTTGCCCAGTTCTGCATTTGTTCTGTGGAGGTTCCCCTGAAAGGCTGCTCAGCTGTCTGCTGCACCTGCCAGTCCTCCCACTTTTGTGTGCTCTGCAAACTTGCTTGAGGGTGGACTCTGTCCCGTCCTGCAGGTCACTAAGGGACAGATTAAATGACTTTGGATTTGTTTTGTAAACCGTTTTTGATTCCCCCTTCAGAAATCCAGGCTAACTACTCCTGAGCACCTTCTGATTCTTCATGCCTTTGGAAATGCTCTCCAGGAGGATTTTCTCCCCCATCTTCTGAAGGACTGCATGAGGCTGACTGGCCTGTAGTTCTTGCATCTTCCCCTTTGCCTGTTTTCAAGACAGGACTGAGGACCAGTCATCTGCAACCTTTCCCAGTCACCACCACCTTTCAAAGACCATTGAGAGTGGCTTTGCAATGCCATCAGACCATTTCTCCCTCAGCATGCCTGGGTGCAAACCCATCTGGCCCCACAGACTTGTGTGCACCCAGGGTGCTGAAGTACTCCCTAACCTGGTCTTCCCTGTTCTGGTCCTCCTTAATGTGGTGTACAGCCTATACCCACCACAACAGTACCCATTTTTCTCTGCCAGCTTTCTCTCTCCCTAGTTCCATGTGGAACTCTTCAGATTCTCACTGTGGCTGCCCTGCTCATGGGAATCAAAAGCCTGCTATGAATAGCACCTGTGCAACCAGCAGTTCACCTGCAGTAGCAGTTGAGTCCTCCTCAGACACGATGGAGAAAACTGACACTTCACTTGGGGGCTCCTGGAACCTGCTAGTCACACTGGAGACTGCTCGGGTCATCCCTGGCAGTATCTTTGGTGCATACATGAAAAAGCAGCACTGTATAGCAGAGTGCCAGGTGAGTCTCAGTAGCCTCTGTGTAGCATCCTTAACAGGGTCCCAGGCAAACTGCAAACCTCCCTAGATGATAAATCTAGTCAGCAGATACAGGACATATCCAAATGGACGTGTAAGCAAACTTAAGAAAGGAACAGAAAATGCAGGTGTGTAAACCCGAGAGCTGTAGGGTAAAATCATCTAAATATGAAGGTAATGTGTTTTGAATCAAACCTTACTTCCTACTGATAGCCTTTATAGAACCCATCAGCTTCTTTGACTTAATTTCTATGTCAGTTTTAAGCCTGATTTCAATGTCAGGTTATGTGTATCTCCTTGTGATGCAAAAACTTTAGGTATAATTTAGCAAGTCGAGCATGTGTGCATAACGCTGGAGAGTTCCAACTCAACCTGATCGTTGCAGCAAGCTTTTTTTACCAGAGGCTGGAACCATGGATTCTTCTCTTCAATTTTCATAGAGATGCTTATGCAGAACTTTCATGTGAGTTTATCTGAGCCGTTAACAAAAAGAATGTTTAATACACCCATTGTGATTTGTGGGGCAGCTTCTTTGGGAGGATTTGAGTGAAATTAAGCTCATGTGCTGTTTTCATGAGCAAGGACATGGAGCAAAGATGCATTGTTCCAGCTGGAGTCTGAAAAGTGATGCAAGTAGCAGCGTTTATGGACAGCTACAAAATAAGCATTTTGATTTTACTTTCCATTGCTGCTGAAACTACTTGAAAACAGATTCAAGGGTGGGAGTGTGAATGTACTGGTGTTCTTCAGGCTTGGGCACACTCTGATTTGAGGTGTGTCGTACAGTTTTCCACACCCATGAATTTTGACTGCCCAGAAGCCCACAATTGCTTTTGGTGATGGTGAAGTTAAAAGTGCAATCCTTCTCAAGGTAAAAGCAGAGCTCTCTGTTAAGGAAGTGAAGCACCCTGAAAAAGTGAGGGGCACGTGAGAATGCCTGCATTTCACCTGAGAAGAGTGGTAAAAAGAGATTTGGTTGGTTAGGGCCATGGAAGTAAATCACAGCAGGTCATACCCAGGCACCAACAGTGCTTTTGGCCCTGGCCCTTGTGGGCAGAGGGACGTCTCAATTCTCTGGGAAGCTTTGCAAGGCTCTGGAAGTGAGGAAGAAAGGCTCAAAAAAAAAAGGAAAAAAAAAAAAAAAAGCAAAGCCATTATGAAAATCAGATGCAGTCAGTGGAAATGCCAACAATACAGGATGAAGAAAAGATGATTTCCAGTTCTACTGCTCACTGGAAAGGAATAAAATCATTGTCTCTAGCCTGGTTCATCTTACAGTGATGAACGAGTGTCTGAGATCTTTCATAAAAAGAACGTAAAAAGAAACACCTGACTCAAACATCTGCTTCTCTCCCTGTTGGAAGCCAACTGTGGCAGACATGTTTGGCTATTCATTTTAATTCAAGACCAGAAGGGGGCAGCTCAATGTCCCAACTATTGAGCCCTGTTCCTTCAGCTAGCTAAAGGTGACTGGGTTGCTACATGCCCTCTCACAGGGCTGTTGTAGCCTCAGGCTCTTTTGTATGTGTGGAGAAGAGCTTTTTATCACATATCCCAAAGCTTTGGGTTACTAATTTTGGAAGTATGTATGTCTTGGAGCAGTATCTTTTAGACCTCAGAGCAGAAAATGTTGGCCTCTACCCAGTTCCCTGGTAAAGTTCAATCTGTGTTTTGGTTTTTGTGCTGTTGGTTTTTTTTTTTTAGCCCATTATTAAACCAATAAAACACAGGAAAAAATGGAATACATGCTTCTTTGTCTTCTCTGCCTGTCTAGCTCAAAGGACATCCTGGAGTCTGCCTGGGCTCTGGACAAGTTTTCTCATACACTGTAAACACAGAGTCTTGAATAAAACTTTCTGATATTTAACAAACTCTGATTTTCTGGATTATAGGTTCTAGAGTTGGACTTGGATTTACAACTTTTGCTCTCCCCAGGTTCATGTGAACTTCCGAGGAGTCTCACTCTTTGCTTTCAATGGGGCACTTTTATTTCAAAGAGAGGATGCTTTCCTAACAGGCTGTTTTGAGCAACCTCTGTTTAGGAATATTTTGGTTAAGTGTAACACTTGCTGTGGTCCAAATACAGGCCCTTTCCTACAGTGAGCTCTGTAGCAGCTGATCCTTACACGGACATGGGTGGAAAGTGCAGGGACGTGGCATCACAGCCTGTGGGTGCCATCGGTCCTGGGTAAAGGCCAGCAATGGCCTTCCTGCCTGTGCAAGATCCTGCCCAGAGCCTGCCGTGACTTTAGGCCTGGGACAGAGCATGGGAGCCTTGGCCAGGAGGTGGGGATAATGGCCTTCAGGGTGAAAGGGCATGTGGCTGCTGTTGGGGGCCATTGCTGCCAGGGACAAAGTCCACATGGTGCCCTCTTGGTACTGGAAGACCCGTGTCACCGGCCCATCCCATGTGCCTCTCAGCATGTGAAGGGAGTTGGCAGCGTTTGCAATGGGATGGCTCAAGTTGGGAGGGGGCGATGCCGTTGCTGCTGCAGTCACAGAATCACAGAATGTTAGGGGTTGGAAGGGACCTCTGGAGATCATCTGGTCCAACCCCCGTGCCAGAGCAGGTCCACCTACAGCAGGTTCCACAGGATGATGTCCAGGTGGGTTTGGAATGTCTCCAGAGTTGGAGACTCCACCGCCTCTCTGGGCAGCCTGTTCCAGACCTCTGCCTCAAAAGAAAGAGGTTCCTCCTCATGTTGAGATGGAAATTCCTATGTCCAATTTTGTGCCCATTACTTCTTGTCCTGTCACTGGGCACCACTCAAAAAAGACCGGCCCCATCCTCCCAGCACCCTCCTTTTAGATATTCATAAGCATTGATGAGATACCCCCTCAGTCTTCTCTTCTCCAGCCTGAAAAGTCCTGAGTCCCTCAGCCTTTCCTCATCAGAAAGGTGTTCCAGTCCCCTGACCGTCTTTGTGGCCCTTTGCTGTGCCCTGTCCAGCAGTTCCCTGTCCTTCTTGAACTGGGGAGCCTGGAACCTGGAGCCCAGGGGCACAGCACTCCAGATGTGGCCTCAGCAGGGCAGAGTAGAGAGGCAGGATGACCTCCTTCCACCTGCTGGCCACCCTCTTCTTGATGCACCCCAGCATGCCACTGGCCTTCTTGGCCACAAGGGCACATTGCTGGCTCATGGCCATCCTGTGGTCCACCAGGACTCCCAGGTCCCTTTCCACAGAGCTGCTCTCCAGCAGCTCAGCCCCCAACCTGTACTGGTGCTTGGGGTTATTCCTGCCCAGGTGCAGGACCCTACACTTGCCTTCGTTGAACTTCACTAGTTTCTCTCTGGTCACTGCCAGCCTGCAGCTCCTCGCAGCCGCAGGCAGGACGGCACATGGCCAGCCCAGGCAGTGCAGGCAGGGCTCTGTCCCTGCTGCTGCCCAACAGAGAGAGGCAGCAGCCCTGCCACCTTGTGCGGTGCCCATCACCTCCCCTGCTGTGTAGCCTGGCCACCAGACCACCACCCGGTCACGTGGCACGGGGAGAAGGTGGATATCTGGGACATCTGTGTGCGTGGGGCACAGCGGCCGCTGCCGGGCACCTGCAGCGCCCCATGGCTCTCTCTTGTCTCCCCCTGCCCCGATGCTTCCTCTCAAATCTTCAATGGGGAAAGAGTGCCGGTCAGCATCCTTGGGGGAGAGAGGTGGTGACTGGAGCCGCCGGAGAGGTGCCCTCAGCTGTGACGCCCACCACACATGGCGGATCAAGGGCGTTTTGCTGGGAGGTGCACAGTCCGCATGCCTGGTGCAAAGCGGCACCTCTCACACCTTCCTGTCCTCTGCTCTTCTGCGGGCACAAGGAGGCCTCCATGGAGGCTGCCGAGTTTCCCAGGCTCTCCTTGCCAGCCAAGGTAAGAGTCCTGAAGGGCTGCGAAAGCAAGGCTTGCGGCGTGAGATCCCCTGTGTGCGTTGTTCTGGAGGGGATTTCAGTGCCACGACTGACTCTGTAGCCGCCATTTGTCTTCAGCTGTAGGTTCCTCGGATGTTTCAGCTGTTCTGTACGGTATACTTTACCCTTCTGGGCTGCTTTTCACAAACAGAAGTCTAAAACTTGGGAGAGAACAGAAGTTAGTTTCAGATGCTTGTGCTCCCTTGCAAATTTACTTCCTAATGCTTTGCTCAAGGTGGAGATGAGGATTGGTGCCTTTGAGGGGCCACTTTGTTTTTTTAATTTGGGTCCTTGAGATTTTTCTGCATTACTTTCTTTGTCTAGTATTTCTTCTTTCCACGAGTGATTATTTCTAATCTAGTCTGTAGCTAGTCTTTGGTTATATAATCCATGCTCAGACCCAAAAAGCACAAGACCTTAAATTAAACACTTGTTTAAAATAAACTACTCTTTCCATTTCAGTGATTTGAACAGGTTTTTGTGTTTTGGGTGGGTTTTTTTTTGTTTGTTTGGTTTTTTTAAAACACTGAGAGTCTGGGAGTCAATGCATTCTGGAGAATTCATGTTTCATTATTGAAATGGTGACAGAGCCTTACTTACAGCTGTTGTAGCTATCAGTGCCTTCAGCTGAAATCGAATGCAAAACCCCACAATCAAATATGTCATTGATTTCTTCACCTCTTTTTCTTTATATGCTTGACTTCTTTGTGTATAGACCTTATGGCTTTTCTTGTTACTATAAGGTTGTTTAATTAGGAAAAAACCCCAAACCCTCGGTAAACACTATAAGGAATTGCATTCTGCAGCGGTTTCTCTGCAGTAAGTGCAATTTTACCTCAGTCCAGAAGAGGGGAATATTGTTTCATGTATGGCAAGTCCAAGCAAATAGTTTAAAAAACATTCTAACATCTATGCTAAAGACGAAAATGGGCTTATCTAACGATAACAAAAGATGAGGTGTGAAAACTGAGCTATTTAGAGATTTTAACAAAGCAACTAAAGATCAGAGCATACAAATTCTACCTGTCTTTGCTTTTAGATTATTTGTACCTTGGTGATTACATAAAAATATGTAGGTTAAGTTGAACTGTTTATCACAGAATAGGAAGACCTGACATCCTACTTGTTTTCTGGCATGTGAAATAAATTATGTTAATTAGGTTACTTTGGTAACATACCTGGGTTTAATTTGATTTTTTATTAAATGTCTAAGCCCTTCTAGGGAACAATAAATGCGTTATTAAAAATGGATCCTTTCGTTTGCAGTTTTCTGCTATAAGCCATTTCCAGAAATCAGAAAGGAGGACTGTATTCCTTCCCACAAGGATTCCTTTAAATGGACACTGTTGTATTTAAAACCTGGGTGTTCTCGTCAGGCTCCTGTCCTGCTGGGGGACTTCAACCACCCCGATATCTGCTGCAAAAGTAGCACGGCAAACTGTAGGCAGTCCCAGAGACTCCTGGAGTGCATTGAGAATGACTTCTTAAGCCAGGTAATAGACAGCCCTCCCAGAGGAGATGTGATATTGGACCTGTTGGTCGCCAATGCAAGTGAGCTAGTCAGTGACATCAAGATTGGAGCTAGCCTGGGCTGCAGTGGTCATGCACTGATGGAGTTCATGGTCCTGAGGAATATGGGTCACTCAAAGAGTAAAGTCAGCACCCTGAATTTTAGGAAAACAAAATTCCAGCTGTTCAAGGAGTTAGTCAATGGGACCCCCTGGGAAACCGCTCTCAGGGACAAGGGAGCAGAACAGACCTGTCAGATCTTTAAGGACACTTTCCACAGAGTGCAAGAGCTCTCAACCCACAGGTGTAAGGAATCAGGAAAGGAAGGCCAGAGACTGGCATGGCTGAGTCAAGACCTGCTGGTCAAACTGAAGGGCAAGAAGGAAATGCACAGGAAGTGGAAGCAGGGACAGGTGTCTTGGGAAGAGTATAGTGATGCTGCCTGGTTGTGTAGGTATGATGTCAAGAAGGCCAAGGCACGTCTGGAACTGAACTTGGCAAGGGACACAAAGAATAATAAGAAAGACTTCTACAGGTATGTCAGCCAAAAAAGGAAGGTCGAAGAAAGTGTACTGCCCCAATGAACATGACTGGCAAACTACTAACAACAGGTGAGAAGGCTGAGGTACTCAAGAACTTTTTGCCTCAGTCATAGATTCATAGAATTGTAGAATCACCCAGGTTGTAAGAGGCCTTTAAGATCATTGAGTCCGACCATAAAACTAACACTGCCAAAACCACCCCTAAACCATGTCCCTCAACACCACATCTACCCATCTTTTACATGCCTCCAGGGATGGCAATTCCACCACTTCTCTGGGCAGCTTGTTCCAATGCCTGATAACCCTTTTGGTGAAAGTAGTGTTATTTCTCCATGCTGCTTGGGGGCTGGGATGAAACATGATTTAGAAAGTTGTATTTCCGAAGATAGAATTATAGAATCATAGTCTTCACTAGCAATCTGTCTTCTCACACCTCTCAAGTGGATAGACCTCAAGGCAGGGACTGGAAGATAAAAGTCCCTCCCATTGTAAGAGAAGATCAAGTTTGTGACCACCTGAGGAACCTGAACAGACAGAAGGCTATGGGACCTGAAGAGATGCGTCCCACAGTCCTCAGGAAATTGGCTGATATAGTTGCCAGGCCACTCTCCATGATACTTGAAAAGTGAGGTGAAGTCCCCAGAGACCGGAAAAAATGGGAACATTGCACCCATTTTGAAACTGTTGAAAGGAGGACCCTGGGAACTACCAGCCTGCCAGCCTCACCTCTGTGTCTGGGAAGATCATGGAACAGATCCTACGCTAAGGCACATGGAGGACAGGGAGTTGATTTGAGACAGTCACCATGGCTTCACCAAGGGCAAATCCTGCCTGACCAACCTGGTGGCCTTCTATGATGAAGTGGCTACACCAGTGGACAAGGGAAGAGTCACAGATGTCATCTATTTGGGTTTTTGTTGGGCCTTTGACACAATGCCCCACAACATCCTTCTCTCTAAATTGGAGAGACATGAATTTGATGGGTGGACTGTTTGGTGGATGAGGAATTCGTTATGTGGTCACATCCAGAGGGTAGTGGTCAACGGCTCAATGTCCAGATGAAGATAGATGACAAGTGGTGTCCCTCAGGGGTCCATATTGGGACCAGCTCTGTTTAATATTTTCATCAGTGACATAGACAGTAGGATTGAGTGCACCCTCAAAAAGTCTGCAGGTAACACCAAGCTGAGTGGTGTGGTTGACACACTTGAGGGACAGGATGCCATCCAGGGGGACCTGGAGAAGCTCCAGAAGTGGGCACATGTGGACCTCATGAGCTTCGACAAAGCCAAGTGCAGGGTTTGCACCTGGGTTGCAGCAACCCCCAGTATCAATAAAGGCTAGGGGATGAAGGGATTGAAGCAGCCTGAGGAGGACTTGGGGGTACTGGTGGATGAAAAACTGGATGTGAGCGGGAAATATGTGCTCACAGTCCGGAAGGCCAACCGCATCCTGCGCTGCATCAAAAGAAGTGTGGCCAGCAGGTTGAGGGAGGTGACTCTGTCCCTCTACTCTGCCTTCGTGAGACCCTACCTGGAGTACTGCGTGCAGCTCTGGACGCTCCTCAGCGCAGGAAGGACATTGACCTGTTGGTGAGGGTTCAGAGGAGGGCCACAAAAATGGTCAGAGGACTGGAGCACCCCTCCTATGAACACAGGCTGAGAGACTTGGGGTTGTTCAGCCTGAAGAAGAAGAGGTTCTGGGGAGACCTTACTATGGCTTTTCAATACTTAAAGGGGCTTATAAGAAAGATAGTGACAAATTTTTTAGCAGGGCCTGTAGTGATAGGACAAGGGGTAATAGTCTTAAACTAAAAGAGGGTAGATTCAGACTAGGTATAAAGAATAAGTTTGTTATGATGAGGGTGGTGAAACACAGGAACAGGTTGCCCAGAGAGGTGGTAGATATCCCTGTAATGGTGAGGTTGGAGGGGGCTCTGAGCAACCTGGTCTAGTTCAAGATGTCCTTGCTTATGGACCCCGTAAGGGTGTTGGGCTAGGTGACCTTTAAAGGTCCCTTCCAACACAAAGTATTCTATGAATCTACGAATCTATGATAAATGCCTCAGTTCCTTTGAGCATAGCTTATTGGGAGTGACTTTTAAAAAGATGATTGTGTTATTCACTTCTTGTAAGTATACGCTGAGAGAATTTAACAGCAAGTGCTTTTGTAGCTAGTATTTGACTTTGGAGAAGAGACTCCTTTCTTACATCTGCTCAGTGATGATCATATATTTCCATCTTTAGCTATGTTGGTTTTAGCCTATACACTCAGCATTAAACGAAGTATTTGTATCCTGACATATTTTGCATGTTCCTGTCATCATGCATAAAATCATGCAAATGAGTGCTGAGTAAAAATTGAAGGCACAACATAAAGCCATCAAACTACTATCAACTTGTTTGGAGCCTGGGACTGGGTATATCATCTGGGATTGAGAATATGATTGAATACTATTTTAACTGTCTTCAGGACAATATGTGGACAATATGTCCTAGGTATTTTCTCCCTGGTACTAGTGTGTACAAGAGAACAAGTCTGCAAGAACTGTGATCTGCATCTGTGATTAGATTTGAATAGAGAATTGAGGGCTACCATAAACTTCCAATTAATGGTTTGTCAGTTAAAACACACCATTATTCCCATTGCTGCTGGTAAACAGCAAGGTAATATATTCAGATGTATTAAACCAGCCTTGTGGCTTTGTCTTTAGTCATGCTGATTTGCTGCCTGATGCTGGCAACTATCGTGTATGCCTTTCTCTGCTTTCTCCCATAGCCATCACCAGTTCACCGTGTTGACAAAAAGCAAAACTGATGAAGTTTTTAAGTGTGGCTATCTGGGAGATGACACCATACAATGACTTCTTTTTACCACCAATAGGCTAAACACATTTCTTTGGTAACTCCAGATGAAACTGGTGGGATGGATTTTCAGATGCTGTATGTCAACGCTGCAGTTTGCAGTACAGCTAGACTGTTTTTTGCAGACTGTGGTTGGGAAGAAATAAGCTTGGCCACTTGTAATGAGTTTGTTCTCACTCTTTCTGTATTTTCTAAACAATAATATATATTTTGCATGGGTTTTGTATTTGTTCATCCTCCTCTTCGTCAATCCGTGTATCTTCCCACTCATTTTTCAATTTTCCCTAGGAATAGTGACACAGTGGAAAGACAGCTATGGTGGCTTGCCCTATGAAACATCAAAAAAATCACGAGTTAAAATTCCAGCTCTTGAGTCGTAATGATTGACAACGATATTCCAAATAGAAAGAACACGGTTTAATTTGCAGTTAAGATGGCAAGACATTTCACTGACAGTTTAGAGTAGCTCATCTTTTGTCAATAAGCTAAGCAGATAGGACCCCAGATGATACCTTGAGGCTATATTATAATCTTTCTCTACATGTTACTTGTATTTGCATTTACAGCTGTAATTTGCCATGATGTGAAATGTTTTATAAGTTGTCTGTATAAAAGGTTTTTGCTATATAAGCAAACAAATGTATTTCAGACTTACAAAATCAAGCAAATGTAATCTGGAACTCACTGGGGAGAGTAAGTGCAATCAACTCCAATGTCTCCTCCTTATTAGCTTTTTTTATTCCAGTTATGTATAGAGCAGAGCTGAAAAGGACTAAAGGAGTCATCAATCCATCCCTCTGACCGTGGCAGGATTAACTGCACCCGTGCCATTCCTGGCAGGTGTGTGTCTAGTCTATTAAAACCCTCCAGTTATGGGGATCTGCATCCTCTTCAGGCAATCTGTGCCAATGCTTTTCCATCTTCACCCTCATCAGGGTTTACACTAATGTCTTACCCAGCTTTTCCTTTCTGTAACTTAAGGCTGTTACTTTTTATCCTGTTTTGTGGAACTGTAGAACAGACTATTCCTTTTTTCCTTTTTATTCTGCAATAGTTCTTTGTCAAGCTGGAGACGACTAAGTCCCTCCTCTCTAGGTGAAACTACCTTCAGTTCATTCTTGTCTTCATCACTGGATTAATCTCACTGACCCTCTGAGTCCTTTTAAATTGGTCTATTCATATCTCATGATGCAACACCGTACGGACTCCCAGAGTACAAGGGTGCATTCACAGGTTATCTTGGCTGTAGCCCTGTTTCTGAATGCCTGTATGATGCTTACTTTCCTACAGAAAAGCATGGAATCATGCTCAGCGTAGTCACTGTAATCCTGACCTCTCTTCCTGGAGAGATGCTACGTGCTTTCCTCCTCCTTGTATTTTTCAGGTGATGATTTCTACCTGTGTGTACTATTTCACATGTCTTTGTTAAAAGTATTTTCTAAATACCTTGAAATAAAAATATCCCTCTGGAGGAAGGAATGGGAGGTTAGACTTGAGCAGTGTGCCATCAGGAATTAGCACGTGAAATTTTTTTTCCTGCAGGCTCGGTGTTATGTTGAATTGCAATAGCTGGGCATCCTGCTGTCTTTATCAGTGGAACTCAAGGAACAGTTGTCCAGTCATTCTTGCTCAAGCATACACAACAACATTGTTGGTGGAGTTCAGTGAGTGCCTACCTGGCTCATACTTTACTTTCTTTCACTCTTATACTACTAGGCAATGTGGCTTCTAAAGAGGGGAGAATGAATAACCAAGTATAGGTTCAACTCCATCTGCTGGAGTCAGATGAAAGATCGCTGCAGATTTAAAAACTCCATGGGCTGGGCTCTTAAGCTGTCAAAATCTCATATGGGACCGTAAGTATATACACCAATACATATATACACACACACGCATACTTAAGTAATTGGAGTGAGCTTGTTTTGTTTTAAGTAATTTTGAAGCGCTACCTGGCAGAACTTGAAAATGGGGTAGCCCATGAGAGAAAGAGACTAAAATGCATAACAAAATATCAAGTGTGGTGATAATGGTTGGCTATTTTCTGTGCAGTTGTGGCTTTATTAAAGATGAAATTAACAAGCAGATTTAAAAAAAAAAGTAAATAGTGTGTCATTTTCATATTTCAGAGAAAAACTGGATAGTAGGCTTGGGGACAGCGAGAGAAGCAGATGTCTACCCCATCACAAAGAAAATCTATATACTTTCTGGTAAGGGTGTGAGAGTCATTTCACTTGTGCGCTGCTTGTTAATGTGCAGAACCATCCTTTCTATTGGCATAGGACAGAATATTTCAACTCAGCTGTCAGATGAAAGCACAAATGTCTCTTCCAAAAATGAGAAAACCAGACAGCTTTGATAAAGCTTGATTTTACTTCTGACCTTTGAATTGGGGATGTGAAGGAAAGGAAGAGAAGGGAATGATTTTGGTGGCAATTCTTCTCTATTAAACATGTTCAATGTTCTGGGGCAAAAATAGCATCCATCAATATTGCAAGATTGCTGGAGCAGCTGTGGTGGTCCAGCATATGCAGGTTACAAACCATTGCTACGTATTAGCCATCTGGGGATGATTGGAAATGCCTGCCATTATCTGCCTGGGGCAGCAATTTGTAGGAGCTACGATGCATTATGATGGATTAGCTCTGCAGCTGAAGGTGTCACGACCCATTTCTCTGCATCTTCTTTGGAATAACACTGCAAACCAGAGGCTTTTATTGTTGCAGTTTTGGGGCAGGAATCTAATTTGTAATGATGCTGTAGGACAGAAGGGAGGAAATGCTTAAATAACCACTATGACTGTGAACTAAGCATGGACTTCAGTACTTGGCTGCTATCACACTTACTTGCTTCAGGGAATTCCATACTTAGGAATTGTTTACATGCTTCCATGCACTCGGGAGCCGTGCCATTAACAGCAGTCTGGAACTTGTTTGCCAGGATGCTTCTTCAAGGGTTGCTAACCTGCCCTCTCACTTTCATCCGTCCACCTTCAACTCTCTACTCTCTTGGTGACCTTTTCAACTGCTGCCAGTCTTACGCTACTCTGACAGTCCCTGGCAACCCAGCTCCCTGCAGTTCCTGCCTCAGGGAAGGCAGAGCCACTGAGTCTGTGGAGCCACTGAGTCTGTGGTACCACTCTATGCAGCACTGGCTTGCACCCTCTTGTAAGGCGTATTGGTTCTCCATTGCCTTTACCCTTCATGAGATCCTTTCTGAGGAATCTCTCTGTCCCTCTGATGGCTGCAGGACTGTAATGAGGTACTGTCATGTCAGTTTTTCTTTTTTCTTGTCTCTGTGTCCTCTTACCTTCTCGTTCTGCCTTGGTGTGGTAGGTTGTACAATGGATAGAAGAGTTCTACTGTGATACAGTTCAAGGCTTTGTCACCTTTCTCTTAACACCACACAGGTAAATATAGATGCTTGTTTCTGTGACTAATCTATACAAATATATACATATAGCCATATGTATGTATAATCTCATGCATATGCCCATGCACACACAATAACACACACTACTGCTAATGTGTATGTAAGTGCTTTGGTAGTAGACCACTTTCAGTGTGGAACTGGCCACGTTTACACTGTTTCTGAAGCAAGCTGCAAGAGGAAGTTTTGTACTTTTTTTCTTTGAAGAGAACCTGGATGGTGTGCATTTTTATTCGCTTTTTCAAAGCAGAATGGAGTCTGGCTGTGCGCATCTCAACTACCCTTTCCTCCTCACCACTGCTCTGACCTCTGTCCAGGCTAGTTTCCCCAAAGTATCAAGGGAAATATAATAACATATTTATTGGGTTGACTACTCAGATTATTGTTTAGTGTTGGCTGGTCTGCCAATCTCCCAGCTCAAGCAAATAACTACAGCAGACCCTTTAAGAATCTTTCAAGTTGGCTTAATTGTGTGGAAATATAACAACATATTTATTGGGTTGACTACTCAGATTATTGCTGACTGCTGGCTGATCTGCCAATCTCCCAGCTCAAGCAAATAACTACAGCAGATCTTTAAAAATCTTTCTAGTTGGCTTAATTGCGTGTGAGGAGCAACACAGCAATCTAAAGCATCAAGCAGGGGGTTCCTACACTTCTGTCCTTTCTTTGGGTCAGATGAGTGAACTTTTTGTACAGACATGCAGAACATTGGTGAGGGAAAGGTGGATGCTTTCTTGGTCTCAGAAACTCCTTCAAAGTCCTGCATCTTCGGGCAGGTTTTGTCCTTGTTGCAGCAAACAGAGAAAAGATGATTTCTGCTTTCTGGGATCAGATCGCTCCTTAACTCAGTCTTTAACTCCTTTCACTGGAATTTGAATCTTAACCTGAGCAGCAGTTAGTGTGCATTAGCTTCCCGTAGAGTAAACCAGCCTCTTGGCTGGGTTGTCTCATGGCACTTATACTCTCATGTTGACATTAGCATCAGTAACTGCACACCTTCAGCCTTTACTGATTTCCTCTGCAGTGATGGATACCTAGTCCTGTGCAAAAATGACAGCCTTAGCAACAGGACAAGAGTTATTTTGATGGGGACAGGCCTGACATGGAAACAGTGGACCTGCTGTCTAGATGATTCTGTAAGAGTCCATATCACATTCTTTTTCCCATATGACACAGAAAACACTCTTAAACTGCAGAGTCCCTGTGACAAGAAGATAGATCTTCTGTGGACTACTTCTTTGAAATGTGAAGCATAATCTACACTTGCAGTGATATTTATGCATTGCTATTCACTTAAAACCCTACAGTACTCTTTCACATGCCCTTTGAGAGGCTGACAGTCAAAAGACAAATATAAAGTGCAGTGTAGATATCAGCCAAAGACACATCTATTTGTTGCTCCTGAGTGCTTTACAAATAATTGGAGTTGTGAGGTTGGGATGGGTGTTGACTGGGACGTATAAGACAGGGGGGCTGAGAGATAAATGTTGTGGTTGCGACACAAAGGGATAAGTCACAGAGCACGTCCAAGCAGATAGGATGTAGGAGAAACATCATGAAAACAAGGAGATCTAGCTGCAACCTACCTCAGTGGACACTACCCTTTGGAAACATACTATTTGTGTAAGTCAGTGGCAAGCAGCCACAGACAGATGGAGTTAGGACAGTGCTAGGGAAAAACAACTCTTCTGTGGCTTTTACTCTTTACTAGAAGAGTTTGTGCCTGGAGCGGGATTGTTTAACAATCTTCTGGTACTCTCTATACCACAGTTTTGGTCGCATGTAGTGAAGAACGGCGTGATTGAAAGAAACCCATCAACTTGAAACAAACTTCAGTGAAATTGCATGTGCAGACCACTGAAAGGAGTGTCAGCTCTCCTTGCTTTAGGCAGTGATCAAGAAACTTATTTCCTTTGGTCAGAAATGGGAGAGGAAAATACATCCTTGTGTGCTATACGTAGGTTTGTCATTACTTGTCTCTCTGATATACTTAACAGTTAGTCACTGTGCCTCTGAAGGCTCGAAAGCCTCAGAGAACAACTGGAAACTTTTACAAAGGGCTTCTAGTGGACCAGAAGAGAAACTTTTTTCTGAAGTTCCATCAGAAACATGCAAAAGAGGTTACCTATTGGGGTTTTAATTTCAAACTTGCTACACAAGATCATGGCGGATTGTATACTAACTCTGGAAGGGGTACCACATACGGCACAGTAATCAATGCCAGCTTGTGAAAGTGCAAGTGGAAGGCAGATAAACTCATGGGAGAAAAGGTAAAAGAGTAATCTTAAGAGTAAAAAAAAAAAAAAAATGTCGAAAATATTTCTTTAAAAAGCACAGAATTCCCAAGACATCTATGGAGAGTGTCAAAGGATGAAGGAGTACAGAGGACACAGGCAGCTCCTGTTATCGCTCTGAAGGAGCACTGGGGCAGGGAACATGCCAACATTCATGTTGCAGCCAGGGCAGAAGTGAATGGGCTCAAGGAAGGGCTGCAAATGTTGTTTCCTTGGGATCTATAAAAAAGGAAGCTTAGGTTTATTCAGGAGCTGTACTGGTGCTGGTACTTTTCAAACTGCTTTGAGGTGATGACACCATAGTCTTGAAAAGGAAAACCCAAACTGTCTGCCAGAGCAAGCAGTAGCACTTGTGACTGCAAAGAGGTGGATGAGGTAGGCAGGGTAATTGTCAGGCTCAGGTTATTTAAAAATAATTAAAAATAATTTATTATTTAGTACTATATTAAGTATTTAATATATTGGTGTCTAGAAAATTAGCTAAACATTTCTTAGAGAAATCTTAATCTTCTACCTGTGGGGAGAGACCTCACATGTCTCTCCTGTGTGTTTTACTCTGGAGCACTGGCAGGCTGTTTGCTGGGGAGGAATGACAGTGAATAAGCAGGTAGGATCATGCCATACCACTGTTTTCTACTCTGCTTTCCCAATGGATATGTGATTTTGGGCCAGCCTCTGGGATGAGGTTTCATCCTGTTTAGCTGTAGGCACCTTGTGTGCACACACTGAGCGCCAGACCAAAGACACACCAACTATGGAGTCACTGGAGGAACAGCCTGCTTCCAAAGAAAAAGTTTTTTGCCTTGGGTGGGAAAAGTCAGTTTTTCAAAACGGTGATGTCTGTGTACAGTGTGAAGATTCTGAATATGGTGTCACAGTGATCCTAAGGGATTCATCAAAGGTTTCATTTAGATAGATCATTCTTAGCCTTAATCTGCGGGAATCTCACACTGGAGAAGTTTCCTTTCCCTACCTCAAAGGAAGTTATTGAGGACAAAGACGCTGTTGGTGTTCAGGTATCACAGTAAGGCACTGCAGGTACTGCAGATTTGCAAAAATCCATGAAAAGCCATATGCAGCACTAATTGGCTTTTGTTATATTTCCTTAGAGCACCTTGTGGGTCATTCATTCGTGTGGCCTCATTTCAGCTGCGTGGCAGGTATTCGTCATTAGTGCTTCCTCGCCTGCTATATAAGTTTTTTCTTAGCATTTTTGAAAAAGCCTAATTTATTGTCCCAGGGATGCCTCTGGAGAAGTTCTGGCTGTTCATGCTAGTGCTGCTTAAGATGTTGTGACCCTTAACTGTCAGCAGCAGTTGTGGAGGCAGGAGAATAGGCAGCGTGTCTTCCGCCAGCTTGCCCAGGGTCAGGGACAGGTAGATTACAGTGAATTGAAACAAAATGATAATCATCCCTGAACGGAGCAGACCTCATGTACAGGCAGACTAAGTTTTTGGTTTTTTGAGCTGTATTTGGTCATAGGTCCTTTTCATAGCCTTCCAAAGGTCAAAAAAAAAGTTTGTTCCCTTTTTCCTTTCTCTATGAAAGATGGCCATACATGAAATGCTTCCAGCTACGTGGTTTGAGTCTCCTTGGGCCAAGACATGGGTGCAGTCTGAAGTACAGCAGGAAGAGGCGGCTTAAAGATGTGCCTCAGCAGGGGTGAGTTAGGTAACAGTCACCCTCTTGTCTGCTCTTCAGATTCAGAGCATTTTTCCAACAAGGTACTCAGTACTGTGAGTCAGGGGAACAGAATATTTATGGATGTTCCTTAAAAAAAGGTAAGCAGTAATGAAGGCTAGCTACTGCTATTTTTGTCATTGTATTATCTTCAGGTCTGGAAAATTAAGCCTTCTGTTGAGCAGTTTCCTCTTTTTCTGTCTCCCATTTAACCACAGCAAAGACAAAGTACATCACTTAACATGTTGTACTTGCCGATTTATGGCTGTATTTGAAAGCAGATGTGGGAGATCATTACACTGGAGTCAAGGGACCTGAGATCTGCCATTGAGCTCCTAGGGTTATGCAACAAAATATTATTCTGTAGTCAGAATTATATCATTAAATGATTTCAGTTTTGCTTCTGAAGCTAGCTATTTATAAACAGAAGTAATAAATACACGCTTACTGTGCTTACCTGAACAAAATATCTTGCAACAGAGATTCTGGGACCAATACCTACAGAAATTAATTTTATAAGGCTTTTATTGCAAAAAGAAATTGGTGCACATAAACTTGGAACTCTTCAACATTTCAGCCATGCTGATGAGTTTATCAGTACATCAGCACGTCACTTTGTAATACCATAAAACCGCATAAACACACAAACATACCTCACAAGCTAGTATGCAAGTGTGCAAGGGTACAGATAATTCTCTTCATTGTGAAGACTATAGAAATGGTCATGGTGAACTGGACCAAAGGTCTACCTAAGGCAGTATTCTGTCCTCAGTAACAAAAACAGACGTGTAGTGGAAAATAGGAACGGGGCAAACATACACGAAAGTTCCCCCAGCACCCAATTATTTTCAGCTTGAGAACTCCCTTGTTTTGAACTGGGATCAGTTTGCTTTTCCAGCTTACTAAATATTCCAAGAGTGGATGTAGGAGAGCAGTGGATGATAAGCTAGTAGAAAGGCTTTAAGCCTGTCCTGCTGTGAAGGCAGTACTTTGACAAATCACAGAACCAGATACCACACCACAATGGTGAGGGAGTTTAGAAAACCTGGCTATGTATATAATTTTACAGTTAACATGTTTTGTAATGAAAGATGCGATTATTGTGTAAAATAGTTTAAATATAGTTTGCAATGACTAAAATGGCTTAGTACATGATCTGTAAGCATCTCTGAATGTAGCTGGATGACTGCTGCAAACGCTTATGTCTACTTCCTTATCTATGAGCCACTCCCTGTATTTCTAATCATAACGTGTTTACTCCAAGAACCCTTCCGGTAAGTTCAAATAAACAAAGCAAGTGGTAAAGTAGTAGCTGCCTGGGAGCACCTTGGGAGAAGAATGTTATAAATGCTGACAATAGATGGGCTCAATATATTGTTTGAGAAAGTTGTAGCTAGTGGCCTCATTCATCATAGTGACAACAATACTGACAGCTCTCTGCAGTGCTTCGTCTTGTGAAATGATGGATCAGCAATGAGGGCTGGCTGGCAGGAAACGCTTGAAACATCCAGAGCTTTCAAAGTCTACCTTCTCTGTCATGCTTTATTCATGCTTCATACTGGACAAGCACAGGCAGTGTGTTGAATCATAGACTTGAGCCTTGAGATCCCAACTGGGCATAATTTGCCTAAATCGCCACAATTCTTTCCTTCTCAGATGCATGCAACAGCAAAGCCTGTGGCAGAAGTGGGGAAGGTGAGACCTCTTCAGGGCCTAGCCACTCAGAACTGTTCGAAGTTAACACATATATAGGCATGAAGAGGAGTTACCTGCGGCAGATGGAAAGGCCAGGCTTCTTTGTGATTTGCTTTTGGAATATGGTTGTCCTAGATGCTGATGGCCAGAAATTATTTTAAAGCTATAAATCAGCCTATGAGCTGTATGCACAGAGGCATGACATAAATCTAATGGCTTGTGTAGCTCAAAGAGCAAGTGAAGTTATAGTGCCGTGACAACAGCAGATGTATTCAGGGAGGATGGAAAAAGACTTTAAAATTTCGCAAAGATAGGTTGAATAAAAATAATATTACAGAACATGACTGAAATGCTCCCTGACAGCATCATGAGACTTGTCTTTTTCTTCTTTATTGCTGTGAAGCTGATAGGAGACTTGTTAAAGCAGAGCAGTAGCAGCATCTAAAGCTGTGTTTTAGTTAAGGGTCGGTGTCAGTGCTTTCGTTATAAAACTTGTTCCTCCAGAGAATATAGTACCACAATAAAAACATTCACTCTGTCCTGAAAGGTGCTGCATGACAGTTTGGTCCAGGAGCACAAACAGAGCAGTGAAACAGCTCACTGAAAGTCTGCTGAAGTCAAGGGCAGACGGTTTGCTTTCTGATCAGGCACCGTGCAAGCTGAGTGGCTGTGAGATGAATTAACAATGCTGAATTTCCAGTGTCAGCAGAGCACGAACAGTGAAAGCGCGTGTTTCCCTACAATGACTATCGACTGAGCACACTAGCTTTATAAGATGCACATTAAGTGAGCACACTGCCAACACATGACACAGACCTTGGTCAATTAATAATTTCACCTTCTCTTTCCCTCAGAACATGTACCTGTGGCATGAGGAGGGGCCAGTCAGTACAGTTCCTGTTCTAGGGCACAGATCAGACCATTGCTTGGATCCATCACGTCTAATGCTGGGGAAGGGGTTGGGATATCCAAATTACAACTTAAGTGTCTGTGTACTTGCTCTCACATTAGTGCAAAGAGAGAGAAAATTTCAAAGAAAGGCCGTGATGTGGAAGTATATGGCTCCAAATTTATCATCTCAGTCCAGCGGCTTAGGTGAGATCAGAGAGGAGATGCTAGTAAGGCTGTAAACAGTCATTGTCCTGCTGTGGTCCCTCCCAGAGCCAGGTCCACCATGGTTTCTTAAAAGGGGTGTTGCAGATGGAAACATTTCACATAGTTAGGATTTAGCAGCAATTAAAAATTTATGAGTGATTTGAGGTAGACCAAGAGGTTGAATTTCAGCAGCACTGAATCATTAACTGATTTAAAGATTTGTAGAGTGATTTAATAAAACAATTGAACAGTGACTTTATTACAGATTCGAAGATGACAAGATTCACACTAACTTACTATAAGGTGTCCCAGATCAATACATACACCTATGAGCAAAAGCACAGATCTCAGATTCATGCATGTACGTATAAGCAAACATGTAAGTATGTGTGCACACACCTGTGCACACCCGCACCTTCCTACACCCTGGTCTATAACTGCTGCGATCAAAAATCCCTTAGTATTGCACGACTTCAATGAGCCAGTGGATACCCCTTTTAAATCCTACCCATGCATGGACATAAGAACATCCACATCCATAAAGCTTTTCTGTCTCTCTCTCTCTCTCTCTCTCTCTCTCTCTCATAAACATAAGTGGAGAGGTGGATGAAAAAGAGACTAGTCTATAGTTAAAATTTCCCTTTTCTTGAGTTAGAGTAAATACTCATATTACATCAACATTCCTCAATGGGCAATAATTGAGACTTGAGAGGGGATGACTTGCCCTGGCCTTCTAAATCTTGAGATGTCTGCCTGAGCAGCCTCCCAACTTCAGGGGACATAATGGCCACAGCCCACAGTGATTCAGAAGAGCTCAAAGGGTCTTTGCTAGAATCACTGCTTGTAGGATCCGAGATAATTGACTTTTGTCAGCTACTTTTCACTCTGGCCCAGCTTAGACAATGGAACATTCCGGTGCTTTCCACCAGTTATGCAAGTGCAGAACTTGCTAGATGTTGTGATCCTGGTACCCTCTGCCCTTTGTGGCCACGAGGGCCACATTATGTTGTGAGAAGTGATTTATTATAGTTATTATCTTCAAATGGGAGGAGCCATGGGGACCAGGCACACTATTGTGTTCTGGTCCATTGCTCTCCACCTTTTCTTTCTTTCATGCTAGACCATTATGTTATGTTCTGGTCCATTTTATTATTATGTGGACCAGGTGGGGAAGCAATCATGCCAAGTACTGAGCTGCCTAATGGTGTGTGTGTGGAGGGTTGTACCACCACAAGGAGGGCTAGCTGGAATAGGTCCAGGTACCCTGCGGAGGAAGTTTTCTTTGGTCTATGAGGCTTGAGTGTCATGTGTGTTCATATGGTGGGCAGAAGAGGTATTCACAGCTTCATCAGCGTGAAAGGTCCTCTAACTAAAGGGAAGATTCCTGTGGTGTAAGGCTAGGACGAATAGGGATTCTTCAGTCAATCAGATCTTTCTTAAGAAGCACACTCAGGAACAGAAAAGCAGTGTTTTTTAAACTTCCTCTGTTTGTAGGCCCCTAAAATATATGGTGGTTGGAAATGCAGACAACTGTATGTTGAATTTAAGCCAACAGGCAACAGCTACCTTTTTCAGATGCACTAGGTATAGTCTGTGGACCTTAAAGGGTGAGCAGATCACAGACTGAAAGTCAGCTCCTTTAAGTGGGTATTCTAAAAGGAATGAGTTATTCTTGTGTGTCATAATACCTGATTTACTGTAAAGCCTAATCAGTGTGAAGTAAAAGTCAGCATTAAAACTGGACATGACCTGACAAGGTGTGTGTGCTTGGAGACCAGAAAGCCAACTGTATCCTGGGAAGCATGAAAAGAAGCGTGGCCAGCAGTTTAAGGGAGGTGATTCTGCACCCCTACTCCACTCTGGTGGGAACCCACCTGGAGTACTGCTTCCATCTCTGGAGCCCTCAGCGCAGGACAGACATGGACCTGTTGGGAGGGTCCAGAGGAGGGCCACAAAAATCTTCAGAGGGCTGGAGCACCTCTCCCGTGAGCGCAGGCTGAGAGAGTTGGGGTTGTCTATCCTGGAGAACAGAAGGCTCAGGGGAGACCTTTTTGTGGCCTTTCAGTACTTAAAGGGGTTTATAAGAAAGATGAGGACTGACTTTTTAGCAGGGCATGTAGTGATAAGACAAGGGGTAATGGTTTGAAACTAAAAGAGGTTAGATTCAGACTAGGTATAAGGAAGAAATTTTTTACAATGAAGGTGGTGAAACAGAAGAACAAGTTGCCCAGAGAGGTGGCAGATGCCCCATCCCTGGAAACATTCAAGGTGAGGTTGGACGGGGCTCTGAGCAACCTGATCTAATTGAAGATGTCCCTGCTCATTGCAAGGGGTGACCTTTAAAGTTCCCTTCCAACACAAACCGTTCTTTGATTCTGTGATTAGCTCTCTCTCAAATAACAAAAGCATGCAAAAAGTTACCTGGTTGTGAAGATCTGCATCATCTTAGAGTTGGAGCTT
This sequence comes from Chionis minor, assembly GCA_013398295.1. NCBI lineage: Eukaryota > Metazoa > Chordata > Aves > Charadriiformes > Chionidae > Chionis > Chionis minor. The sequence goes on along the minus strand of VZSF01008151.1, from coordinate 701,786 downwards.
AGTTTTGCTGTTTTATGAGAACAAGAATTTAGGCATGAGTGGTCCTGGGTGGGGTGGCACATACCCTGTCCTGTGCGTGTGCAGAAGAGCTGCTCCATGAACTCGTATGTGGTCTGTGCTGCTGAACTGGTGATCTCAGCCAGAAGTTTGGCACTGGAGAAGGGCTGCTCTCTTCGTGGTCTGATTTTAATTCATTACTTCATCTGAACTAATTCCAACTAACAGGGCTTTGGAAACAGCTACAGCAGCTGGCTTCACCCACTAAATCTCCATGAACTGAACTGACATGGAGTTCAAAGCATGATCCTCCTGTCAGAAGAGGCCACTTGTGCCCAAGGGTGAGGCACATTTGTAACGTGCTGCCATGTAAAGCTTCTCCATGCTTTGACATGTGAGCACGTTAGTTCTGTTGGGCACTTAATCCTTTTTCTGGATATATTGGCTTTTGTTTCTGTGACAACCAGTTTGGCAGCAGGGGCATATTTTCATTAATTTCTATTGCTTGGTGGGTTTTTTGTTTTTTTTTTTTTTTAATCTGACTTCTGGGACTTAAAGGGGAAAAAAAGTTCAGTGTGGAGAGTTATAATTTAAGATAGTCAAGTTTTCAACTTGAAATGAGAAAATAGTTCCATGAAATTGACCATTTTATCCACAATCTCATTTTCAGACTTTGTGTCCCGGTATGTTCAGAGCTACTGAGAGTTTTGATATTATAAAGCAACTGATGCATTTTGTGGTGTTGGATTTGTATATTTTTGCTACATCTTTGTTTTTACAAAAGAACAATTAATGCTATTTTGGATCTTACATTTTTATTTCCAGAGGATATACATTTACACAGACGCTCCTTAAGTATGAGGTTTGTTTACTGCTTTGTCATGCTAAAAGGAATGGGAAAGAATTTCAAGATTAATCCAGTTCATACACTCATTTGACCAAACCGGTCACCCAAACCCAACTCAGTGACACCCTCTGACATTTTCTAAAATGTGCAGCTTGCCTTTCACTATGTTCAGCATTCCTGCAATGTACAGGACTGCTGGGAGGTGGACACAGTGGCCCACTGGGAAATCTTAAGGCCACGCTTTACCTTCTAGGTATACTGCTACCATTGTTCTGTGTCGGCACTATGCAGACTTTCTTGCCAGGAACACAGTCCTATTATCAACACACTGAGAAACTCAACAGAAATATGGTGAGACGCTGACTGAAAAGAGGGATCTGACCCAGGGCTGTGGATCGGTGCACCTTCCACTGAGAACCGTGCATCCTGGAGCTGAAGTTTGTCTTTTCCATCTCTAAATGAAATCACTGGACCAAATGAGAGGCCAAAGCACACTGTCTCTTAGAAGCAGTGGTCTGGTCAGTTCCTAACAACTAGTGCATTTTTACATTGGGTTCCAATCAAACCAAAAGTCTAATCATGATTTTAAAAAATAATCTTTTTTTCTTTAAACTAGGGTTATATTCTCAATGGTATATGAAGGTTTACAACACAACTAATAGAGATTTGGGCAATATAATTTAGTGTGGAGTTACTTGCAACTGTGGCCATATAGCCATTCACTGCTCTTCTCTAGCATATCCTTATGACATGAAAAGCAGCACAGCATGCATCAAGAGCATGCTTATCATTGGCACAGCTACTTACATCTTATCATGCATTTAGTTGTATAAGCTGTAAATGTGACAGCAATATATAATGAGACCTAAAGTTGTATCTTGAAAAAGTTAAAGTTTCGGGAATAAATAATTCAGAAATCTTAAAGAAACCAGAAGCATGGCTGTTTGTGGACCCTAAATCTGTTATTTGTAAGCGTGCTTTGATCTTTAATCAGAGACTCCGTAAACACTCCCAATTTTCTTGGAGTCACTGGAATATGAGAATAATCAGTACCTATGGGAGCAGTGTCGATCATAGTTCATAAACTCTTTGTTATAATGAAACTTTTAGGCACTGGTTTTAACACTTCAATACATAGAGGCAGGCTCTTTGCCAGAAGCCGTAAAAGAAAATCCCTTGTAGAGTTGCACTTTGATGTCAGAAAGCCCCTGTGTGTGGCATGGGTGGGCCCAGCTCTGTGGCTGCAGGATGGTGGATACACCATGGAAGGTGGGCAACCAGCACCACAGGACTGCAGATGGGGAAAGCAGATGTGCCCCAGCTCTGCACAGCTTGCAGGTCCTCCCTCATGCTTCATATTAGCCCTGTGTAGGGCTTCAGGGTCAGTAGAACTCATGATGGGTAGCCAAAAATTCCAAGTTCCTTGCGAGATGGTGAAGCCCTGGAAGACCTTTTGGTGAATCCATATGTTGTCCAGGGAATGCCAGTAGTGGGACACTTCTTCTGAGATGTCCTATGGAGAATCTTATTGTGCTCACTGGAGGGGTGAGAGACAGGTGTCAACACTCTTGTTCACAGTTCATCTTTGAGGAAGCCTGAAATAACCTTTGCACTCCAGTAGCTGGTGCACTTATGCGTACAGCTTTTGAAAAGATGGAACTTGTGAGAAATGTTTAGCTTATATGCCTGTGCATTTGCTTTGACAGCATTTGCAAAACCCATATACACACAAAAAGTTACTTTGGTTCCTAGGTGTGTGTGTATATATGTATTTTGCATATTATAATACACAGGCAGTAATAGTAGTTTGTTTATGACCAAATGATATTTCACTGACAAACACTATTTCATGTTAAGGCAAGGAAGGAAAAAAGACCAGGAGATACTGCCTCTCAACATCATCGCAGTAAGAGTGCAAATACGAAATACAGAAAATGTATTTACGTCCCTCATCTATCTCATTCAGGGCTATCTGACATGAAAAATTCAGGCAGAATCCTCCATCTGGGATTTTTCCAAGCTTGGCCCATGTCCCAGTCAAAGAGATGCATTTTTGAATTGGAAAACCTAAGAACCCAATTTTAAAATATTGCATTTTAACACATCTCTGTGNCAAAATCCCCTTTCAAAACAGTGTATGCCACAGGATGGAATTGTTATCCAGGGGTCAGTCATACTCCATGCTTTTATTTACTTTTGGGACAATTTTCAATTACTGTAGGCTTAAGCCCTTGGGATGTGAAAATTGTAATTAAAAGAGCGGTTTTTTATGAGGGATGATGGACAGGAAGCTATACATCCCAAAAGGTCTAACCAAGGCGACAGCATCGAAGCATGACTACTCGAGAAGTGAATTAAGTTTTCTTTCCATGAAATAGGTCAAGCCATGGACTGGGACTCTGGAGCATTGGCTAGGGTTTCAAGCGCAGCTTGTCACATGCCTATGCCAGTTCCATCTCCATGAATTTGAGCTACAGACATAATTGGTAAGGTTGTATGGCGTCAGCCCACTGATGCTTGAACAGAAGGAAGAAACTTCTGTAATGGCAGCAATAAGGAGCTGAGTGCTTCACTGTCCTCTGTCAGACTATGTTCTTTATGCACACACCTCCATTTCTGCCTCTTGGAGCACCTCATCTTGCTGCAAAAACCTCAGCATGTGGACTTGCCTTAGCTCACGACAGCAACTGCAAGAAGCACAGTTTCATTTATAACCTTCCCTAAAACAGCTGCTGTACTTTCAACTGCTTTAAATTAGAGGCTTCTGCAGCTGCACATTTCAGGGATGCAGAAGGCTGGTTGTGTTCTCAATATTTCTTTTGATGTTAGGCAGCTCAGGATAAGATAAAATTGTGAACACTCCTTGGGTTATAACTTGAATTTACAATCTTGACAGCTCTGTTCCGGCATGGTGCCAAAAAGCTCTTGGTACATTTAAACAACGATAGGACAAAGTGATATTGTCTCCTAAGGGACAACAGAAAACAACTTGGCCTTTCAGAAATGTTACATTGATGTGCTTTCCTAGGAACATCAAGTCTAAGTATAGCAATCTCCTGGTAAAGTATCTCTGGGGATCTCAATTGAAAGAAAGCTATGATATGATAAAACTGCTGGATGGAACGAAAATAAGGAAAAAGAATGGAAATGGGAAAGCAGATTCTGATTAAATAAACCTTAAATCTGCAGAAATAATTTCTGTATAGCAAAAAGGATTCTTTGTTCATTAAATAACTGTTTGAAGGGACACTTCTGTAGTAATTTTTACGTAATGTAAGTGCATGATGGACTCTCAGTGTAATCTAAAACTTGTCTTTGTCAGATAATGCTAATGAATTTGTCATTCTTTATTTTTATAGCAGTCATTTCCTTTCCATCTTGGCCAAAATGAATATCAAAATCCAATCTCGTAAGTCCTGCTGCTGCATCAATAGTGAAATGCTAAAGAAGGAAAACGTAGGCTTAATAAGGCAGATGGTTTATGTAAAAAGAGGCACCGGTAAGACTGAGGTGCTCAATGCTGTCTTTGCCTCAGACTTCACTGATGGGCTCCCCAGAGGCAGGAGTCAAGGAGGAGGAGAACAATCAGTACCTTGAGGAAGGCTGAGTCAGGGGTAACTTGCGCAAACTCAAGCCATGCAAGGCCATGGGACTCTACTGGCTGCACCTAAGGTTGCTGAGAGAGGTGTCTGATGTCCGTGTAAGGTAACCCTCAAGCATTTTTAATAGACTGTGGAGACTATGGGGAGATTCCCAACAACTGGAGAAGGGCAAATATGACTCATGTCTTCAAACAGGAGAGGAAAGATGATCTGGGGAACTTCAGGACAGTCAGACTCGGTTCGCTCCCTGAGACAATTACAGCATGTGACCTCTTGGACCACATCCCTGGGTACATGAGGGAGAAGAATGGGATCGGGACAGTCAGAGTTGTTGATCAGGGTGAATTATGCCTCAACCAGCTGGTTACCTTTTGCGATAAAATGATCAAATTTCTGGACAAGTGGAGAACAGGGGATATAATCTATGTTGGCTTCAGCAAGGCTTCCAACAGTCTCCCACAATGTCTTTGAATCCATGCTAGATGTTAGAGTCTGCATGGATGCTCCACCAGGCGGGTAAATACCTGGGTGAGTGGTTGAGCTCAGAGGTGGTGGTCATTGGATGGCATCTGCTTGGAGGCTGGTGCCCCATGGGGTTCCACAGGACCTGCTCTGGGGCCTGTCTTCATTACCGTCTCCAACAGTGAGCTGGGGAGGTCATCAAAGGCACTCTGTGAGGTTTGCAGGTAACACCAAGGCTGTGGGGCTGGGGTTGATTCAGCTGGGAGCCAAGGGAGCTTCAGGGCACCTAGCAGCACCTCGGTGCCTATGGGGAGGGGATGAATGAGACAGGGACAGGGAAGAGCTCTTTACAGCAGTGCCTGGCTGCATGTAAGAAATTCTTTTTGCTTTCCAAGGATAATAGCTAAGCCCTGGAGGAGATGCCCTGAGGGTCCTGGAGTCTCCATCCTTGGAGGCTGCAAGACCAGAGCTGAGCTCCTGCTCTGCGCAGGCGGTGAGCAAGGGGCCTTCTGCGGCCCCTGCCTCCTGCTGCTGCTCTGGGAGAGGCTCTATGATTTTGTGAAGCAGACAACCATTGTTTTTTAAAGTGCAATTGAAGGTTTCACATAAGCACAGCCCTGATTAAGCAGTAGCTGGAATTTTCACAGTCTTTTGCTTTACTAAAACATTTTATCATTTTAGGCAATAAATGGGATGAATCAAATCTGTGATCAAAACGCTGTGACTTTGCAGTAGTGAAGACAAGGGCAACCTGTTCTTGTATCCTTGCAGCTAACTGCAGTCTGCAAGCCAGGTGCCCTGGTCTTTGCTTAGACTCATTTACACCTCTGCAAAGCCATTGTAAAGTGTTACCATCCTGATTGCTTAATGCTTTGAATCTACTTTGCGTGAGTGGAAATCACTACTTAAAAATAGGAGTTCCACTTTGTTCTCTGGCAACTGTGAAGTTTTAGCAATTTCCGGAAAAAAAATACCCCGTTGGCAATTTTTTTGCTTGTCTAAGACTGAAAGAAGTATGGGCGAGTAAACTTCTAAATGTCTTTCTGAAACCAGCCCCTCCACTCCTTACAGACTTTGCCAAAGTTGCCACAACTGTTACCTTGATTTCCGAGTCATTTCCATGGCAATATTTTCTCATTCGTGTTAGTTTTGATTTTGAACTCTCAGTCTTGCTACGTGTTATTATTCAGCCTTATCTGGACAGATACTTGTCTATAGTGCAAGGTCTATCTGTTTTGGTATACCCAGGAGATTTTACAGTGGCAGCTATCATACTAAGGAGCAAGCAGAGGCCAGCAGATTGATTTGCTATGGCAATAGAAAGGAATCGGATACCGACAGGCCTAACTGAAGGCTCATGCTTCACCCAGCAGGCTTCGGAAGACTGCATTGTTATTTCATTTTTTTGGGCTTAGAATAATGTGATAAATGTCCTCTTGTTTTGCTTTGTAGTCTCTCTGGGCTCCATTTCTTTGTTGGCATCATGCTCCCATGAATATTTCATCATTATTTCTACAAAACATCACCCAGCAGGTTACATGCGCATTAGTGTTTGAAAAAGCAGAACCTGTCAGTACCAAGCTTTTGAAGGGGTTTTCCATTTATTCATAGCAGAGGGGTGGGAAAGGTCAGAAGCAGCTCACTGACTTAATGAAGAGATGGAGGAGGAGATAGTGAAATAAAATGGAGACAACTGATCATTCTGCAAGCTGTTGCAGGCAATATAATACATGCATGCACACCACTTTCTTTTTCTTGGTTACTATAATTGTGACGCTGTGTTCTCTCTTTATAAAACATTCAGGAAAGACACTGCAGATTCATTGACTTCATTGCCCATGACCAAAAGGAAAAAGACTATGGAAAGAAATCAGCAGTGGGCGTCGTGCATACAGCTCATTCAAACCAATTGGAGGCATGGTGCATTGTGTGGCAGAGCAGTTCTGAAGAGAATGAAATATTGCTACAATAAGGAACTTGATGAGATCTGGGCTGTGTCAGTCAAGGAGAGGTCATCTGCATGTAGTTTTTTCGTTGTTGTGACTGACTGCAGAGTTTGGCCCTTAACAATTCTAGGTATACCATTTCCCAGCTTTCATACTTGCAAAGTGGTTTAAAGGCTGAATATTAAAGTATATTACTGACAAAAATATTTTGTGAGCTCAGTCCTATGCTTTGCAAAACATTAATTTTCTCTACAGGTTGTGGAGACTGTGAATATTCTTATATTCTGTGGTTGTAAAATGGCTGGCTCATGGAGAAGCAATTCCTACATAAAGTGGGAAAAAAGGGTAGAAAATTTGATAATGCGTAAGAAAAAGGAAGAATTTGAGCTCTGTTTGTACAGAAGAGTTGACAGGTAGCTGCAGGTCAGTGTAGTTCTTTCAAATTGATGCCGGTTTTGAAATGGGTGTATTATTTTTGATATTGCAAAACTCAAAGAAACGTTCCTCAACAACAGGAGCTCCATTTCTGCTTACGTGCAGGCGGTTTTCTGTGTGCTTATTTGGGATGAGTCCTAATTCTTCCCAGACCTGATGTCAACATCCCATTGCTTATTCCTAACTGACCAGGTGGATTCTCCTCACATATTTCTACTGGATTAGAGCCAGCCCTGGAGCCTGGACCTCATCCCGCCACTGCTTCTGTCAAATACATGGAGTATGCATCTTCTCAGCTTGCAAAGTATCTGCAGGAAAACTTCTCAATGTAAAAAGGTACAAACAATATGTCAGCCACATGTGCCTAATAAAAAAGTCAAACCATGTACACTGTTGTGTCTACAGAACAACCCTCCCCTGCAGCCAAGATACGTAAGATAAAGACAACACAATTATTAGGCCAACTCAAACAGAAGTTGAGTGCATAGGGAAGCTAGTGCCACCTCAACCTCCTAATGATGTGTCAGTTCACTTCCTGCAAATATCAGTCACAGCCTAATATCTGGCACCTGATATTTTAGGCGGGTTAGTTGGGCTTCAGTGGCTTTGAAAAGCAAAGCCTTCTAATATAATTTGTGACTTCCCTGGGGCCAAAAGACAAAGGCTCTTCCTCCTAGAAATGTTTGACTCTACTTCACGCTGTGATGCAGCTGACCCCAACAGAGGTGAGAAGGCTGTTGGCTCTGTATCTGTACGTGGCTCTTTATCTTCATTTAACATCTTGCAAGTCCAGACCAGGTATATAGGGAAGAATAAACCTCCACAAAGGTAATAAGAAAAGAGCACATTCACATATCCATTCTTCAGGATCAAACCTAGGACCAGCAAGTAATTTATGGTTTATGGCAGAACAGTGGAAACCACTGTCTGCAACCAGGAAACCAGAGCCTTGAGTGCTTTAAGTCAGTACATCTCCTTAAGATGTGTAAGTATGTATTTTAGGCAGTCTTTTACACAGTATTCATAACTGTTAGTGTTAAATGAAGCATCACAGATCATATCTATATCACAGCTTCATCATTTTTGTTAGAATCCATATCACAAAAGCTGAAAAATTGCTGACTCGCATGTGGTCTAATTAGTGTGGTGAATTACTATTATTTTTATATTTCACATTCCTTGGAACAGTGTGATGCCAGTCTATCTCTGACCAGTGGCAGATCTAGGCTTGAAATCAGTGTGTTTTTTAACAACACGCAAGTTCATGTTCAAGTAGGTAGCTCAGTGTAAATACATTTTATTTTCATGATTTTATAGAAGTTATCCTGAAATTCACTGGGAGGTGAAGCTGTAGCACTTTGTCTCGCTAGCATCTTCAGGAGCTTTGAAGAAGATATAAAAAACCCCATGAGACTACTCCTTACCTACACCTCCTGGGGCTGCATGGCTTAAAGTGCTGTGAAAATCTTCTTTATCCCATGTTTTTGGAGACCTAGAGATGCTGCAATGTGTTAAAAGGGAGGGTGGTGGTGCTCTCCTTCCTCTCCAATACCCCAGCTGGTTCAAGGGAAGCAGGAAGAAGTTGTGGACTAGTTCATGGGAAGTCTAAGAAGGATACAGTGTAAAAGGCTGCAGCTGTGTAGCTGAAAGAGAAGACAAGTAAGACTTAATAGGAATAACACAGGAAAAGATGCAAACGTTCTCACTGTTCCTGTTTCCCTTTTTCCCCCCCAAAAGGGAACCTGGACGTACGGGATGTTGCAAGACATTGGACACAATATATTTAAATTGAGCAGAAACGTACAATTTCTTTTTGAATGATAACTAATAAATTAAAGCTTGTGAACTCATAAATACAGAATTTTCAGAAAGATTACACTTTTTTTGATTGTTACATGGACAGATCTTGGCAGCTGCTTTCTAGAAATTCTTGAAGTGTAGGACGTGAGTGAAATTTAACCAGATGGGGTTAAAAAGCCTTCCCTTAGTGGCAAATTATTTTATTATGGTGTATGTTAGAAGTTTGTTTATTAGTGTTCATCTGAAGTCTATAGTATTAAGCAGGATATTGGTCATAATATGCCTGAGGTCAGAGCCAGGATAACAACTTGTATAAAATTGTTCTTTTGATAAGTTTGCTTGTCCTGAGACTGCAAGATGAGCGTTTTCTCTTTTTAACGGTTTGGAATTAATTTCTGGACAAAAGAATCACTTCAGAAACTCACTTGCACAGCAAAATGAAATGCATTTTTCTTCTGGTTGTTCTTTCCACTGCTCTTACAGAGGAAGAGGACAGAGCAATTCTGCAGTGGAACAATACCACTGAAAATTCAGTTCTCAGAGGGAAGCATTGCATTTCTCAAGTCACGATAAAAATACGCTACAATAACATGGTGTCAACAACGCCTTCATGTTTGATATTTTGTAAGGCTAATGTTTCTACAGTGCTGTTTCTACAGTGCTATTATCTACCTTTATTAGGAAAAAAAAGGCAGACACACAGGTTACAGATGTTATAGCACAAAGATCCAAAGCAAAACATAATAGAGGCATGTTGAGACTAGCAAAGCTTTTCTTGTTCTGCAGATTCCCAGCAGAATTAAATATCCCAGATGGCAAATGTTGGTTTGAGCGTTGGCTGTAAATTAGCTACTATAAGCAGCACCCGAAAAGCATCCTGCACCTCTGAACTAAAATGTGTTTCAGAGCTGTAAGCTCTTTTTTTGCTCCTCTTTCTACCTACCCTTTCGTTCTGGGGCCTGTCTTTGATAAATATGCTCTTTTGAGGTCTCTGAATGGGCAGAAGGCAGAGAGTTTTACAAACTAGAGGAGATGACTATGGCTGGGTCTCCTTTATGGCCACTTTGTCCATCTTTCGGACGGCCTTGTTGCCTCTTAACTTAGTGGTTAATCTCCTCCATGGTCAGTCCTGTCTGTCGCCTATGAACTGCAGCCCACGACCCACTAAATCCTTCTCACAGCTTTGTTAATTGACTCATCTATAAAAATAAAGAAACAAACCCAAGCCCCAAAGCCCCATAATAGAGGTCAGGCTGTTCTGTCTGAAAAAGCATATAAGCACAGTAGGAAGGAAACGAGAGACTTTATACAGCTTGATTGATCTCTTCTTCTCTGACTCGCAACATTATTGAATGTCTTTCATTACAGAAGTGTTTTGCAGAACACTAGCAGGTTCAGACAATACTTCAAAATGGCTTCTCTGCATGCCTCTCTGTACCATTTGTCTATTTATATTTTGGGGAGATAATTACGCTGGCACTAAAGTGAGCACTTGGAGAGGGATTGGAAGGATAAGGTCAGCAGAAGAGGTGAACTTGTTTATATGACTGTAAATCTTGAAGAAAAACTATTAAAATGGAGGGATGCATGAAAAAAGAAGTCATATTCTACACGGAATTCATGTCAACGCGTTCAACAAAGTGCTGAATCCTCATGGATTTCAGCTCATTCTCTTCTATCTGTGAAACTTGTCCCTGAAGCACATCCTCAGCAGGAATCCGTGGGACACTTTGGGAAAGGCTTGGGGCATTTATTGTTCTCCTTTCATACATCCCAGTAGTACACATTCACTAATCATTTCTCCCTTGTTGCAAAACCCACTCAGGATGATGGAAAGATACCTATCCACTTGTAAGGGACTGTTGACCAAGCTTTCACTTCATAAATGACTGATTTCATCCTAGGGCTGTGCAAAGGCACTCTGTATATTTTCTGTGCACAGCATAGACACTGTTTATTTATTCTGAATTGTTTCATGTCTTAGATGGGGAAGTGGAAGGGATAAAGAGGAAGGAAATGAAAAGGAGCAAAATCAGAATTCCTGCCAGGCAATATAGGATAGGCACCTTTCCAGAGCAGTAGGTTACCTGAAAAGACTTGCTCTCCCTACTGGCCCTGAAGAAACAGAATGATGCATGATCCAGAAAATAAAATTGTTATAGCTCTATAACTGCATCTTTCACAACTTTGGTTTCACACTGAGTCCTGTGGACTTGGCAGCAAGCCCAGCAACAGATGTCTTACATAACGTTGACATATAGTGCAGTGAGACCCAGGACAGAAGTATAATTTTGCAGCAGGCATGCAAAATAATTTTTTGTGCACTCGTTTTCTCTAATCCAGAGGACTACATTTTGGAAGCAGGAATAGGGCTGCTTTGACACCTGTGAGGACAATAGGCTTTAGACAAAGGTCAGGGCTGGGTTGCAGCGTTCTGTGTCTGAGACCCATAGAGAGGATCCTGGATGGAGTGACTGCTGACAAGCTGTCCTAGCAGGCAATGCAATTTCTGCAAATAACTGCTCTCTGCTCTTTTTCTTACTTGGTCTGTAAATTCCCTTCTGACGATTTTTAAGGACAAAGTCTTCACAGGCATGCCCACTGATAATTCTTCTTTCTGGTGAATACTGTGTTAACATCTGAGAGCCCCTTAACAGAGGCTTTAACAGAACATTTGTGTGTACAGATATCACGGCTGCTGCACATTGGGAAGCTAGTGTGTTCATTGTGGTAGTAGGCACTCCATTCAGAAGCTTACGCAGGGTCTGCGTAATCAGATAGGCAGTTCACCCCTGCATTGCACGGTTTTTCTCCTACTGGTGCTTCATTTGCACAGATGGAAGGTGGCACAGGTTTGCCTTGCCATGTTGCAGACACACCAGGAGGGCAAGACAGAATTCATGCTCCTTTGCATTAGAATACTTGTCTCCTGACTAAGAAAATAGGGTGGCTTTTTCATGGCCACAAACCTGCACAAACTGATCCTGCCCCTAGAAAACAGTTTTGCCCATTGTTCCTTGTTCCCTCACTCTTCTCTCACGACAGTTAAAGCAATTGTATGGCTGCTTGACAGGCCTCCCCAGTGAACTGAAGGGAAGTGAAGTGGGCTAAACACCTTCATGCTTTTGCCTCTTAGTTTTATAATAGACTTCCTTCATTCTGAGGTGCAAAAATGTTTGTTCTATCATGAGGATGTGGAGGGCTGAAATGCCACCAAGACAAGCAGTCAGGGAAAGGGCGGACGCAAGTCTGTTTATGCCAGTGACAAATGGCAATGCCCACTTAAAATGATGGTGAAATTCTGTCTGAGTTTCATTCTTCAGTGCTGCCACAAGTTGTGTTACCCATAACCAATAGCTTCTGTGATACAGGGATGGTGTTGCTTTGCCCTTTTCCTGTAAGTTTTCAATGTAAGCTTGAGATTCTGAGGGCAGAGGCTGTCTCCTGTTAGGTATTTGTACACCATCCTGCAAAACACAGTCCTGATCTAGGCTGGACTTTTTGCAGACTCCTCAAATGCAAAGAATAGCAGCTAATAAAAAAAATGGAGGAAGGGAAGTAGAGGAGAGCTCTGTTACTACGCAGCACAGCTCTCTGCACTGTGGTAGTGCTGGTGGAAATCTGCGGAAAGATCATTTGTGAAGGGACATTTTTGCTTTGGAGACCTATGGTTTTCTCAATAACTGTTCAGGAAGTAGCCGTGTGTCCAAAGAAAATGTCAAGAAATCTTCCTAAGAAGTACCCAACGAGAATTATAGAATCAGGGGGTCATAGAGTGGTTTGGGTTGGAAGGGAACTTAAAGATCATCTAGTTCCCACCCCCCTGCCATGAGCAGAGACATCTCCCACTAGACCAGATTTCTCAAAGCCCCATCCACCCTGATCCTGAACACTTCTGGGAGCAACTTCCCTGGGCAACCTGTTCCAGTGCCTCACCACCCACATGGTGAAAAAGTTCTTCCTGAGATCTAATCTAAATCTACCCTCTTCCAGCTTGAAGCCATTGTCCCTCGTCCTATCACTACATGCCCTTGTAAAAAGTCCCTCTCCAGCTTTCCTGTAGGTCCCCTTCAGATACTGGAAGGCCACAATAAAGTTTCCCTGGAGCCTTCTCTTCTCCAGGCTGAACAATCCCAGCTCTCTCAGCTTGTCTTCATAGGAGAGGTGCTCCAGCCCCCTGAACAGCTTTGTGGCCCTTCTCTGGACTTGTTCCAACAGGTCTATGTCCCTCTTATGCTGGGAGCCCCAGAGCTGGATGCAGCACTCCAGGTGGACTCTGCAGGACTTTGCACCTGGACTCGTTAAATTTCATGAGGTTGGGGTGGGCCCACCTCTCAAGCCTGTCCAGGTCCCTCTGGACAATGTGACAAAACACGTCACACACTTGGTGCATGTACAGCCACTGGTTCACAAAGAGCTTACAAGCAGACATGTATTGCATAAACAGGCCATCATTAATTTGCTGTCTGTTTCCAGTATAGGTCAGCAATTCCCAAAAGTTCATGTGTGCCGTGTACAAGATCCAGACTGCCTGCTTCTATAAGGACAGGGTCACCATGTTCTCTAATACAATCTATAAACAAACTTCTCCCTGTCCTAAACTGTTTTCTTTTTCGATGTGGAAATACATTTAACATCACATCAGGTCTCATAAGCTCATGAAATCTGTTGTTTATAAATGTCTATGCACATAAACTAATGAAAACAACAAGAAGGGTCAGGAAGAGAGGAGCCCTTGGTAAGCCTTTATATATTTATTTTTTAATGTGGTAATTCAGACTGCAAATTGGAGAAAGCAACACTTAACTTGTCTGTACTGCTATTGATGCATAAGTAATAATGTTAATGACAAAATACTTGAGAATAATTGAGACCTAAAGGAAAAGAATGACAGGGAGAGATGTGGTAGGCAAAGAGACAGTGAAAAAAATCTTAAATAAGATTGACAAGCAATAACATTTTATTATTTTTAAGGGAAAAGTGAGAAATTACTTTAATACCATTTTAAAAGAAAAAAAGAAAGCAAGCTGGTGTACACAGATCAATCTCTTCAGGCAGGAATTTTACCTGCTAAAAGCTGGGGATTTGAACTAGTGATTGTTGTGGCTTCCAGCAAAAGCCTTATTTAGAAAAAGCTAAATTAATGCTCCTTCTCAGTTGTTAATTTGATTTTACTGCTAGTGAGCTGGCAAAATGTACATGTTGTTCTGCTGTGGCGTTCTGCAAAACTGCTGCGTGTCTGCCAGACAGAGAATTGTGAAAGCTAATGGATGCTGAATTGGAGGTAGGTAGGTGTCCCTGCACTTGAGAATCCAGTCCTGCACAAGCTCTGTTCCTCAGGTGCGTAAGATGGGTAAGTTAATTCACTCGCAGCTTCCACTTCTCATGATGTTGTCAGGTGGAGCACCATTAGGTGTCAGAAATCTGGAAGGGATGGGTAGCTGTGGGGTCCTGCCTCGGCAGGCTCTGTGCTAACCTACTATGGTGGTGCAATCCCTGCTCCCCGGGACTCTCAGGCCTCTCGGTATCTGGCAGGATTTTCTCCTCACCTGGGTCACGTAATAATAATGCATTAACCAGAACGATACATAATGGCCTAATATGAAAGAACGAAAGGGGGAGAAGGCAATGGGCCAGAACACTATGGCAACTCCCTAGTGCACCTGGTCCCCATGGCTCCTACCGACAATAACTAATCAATCACACCAGACAACACACGGATCGTAGCCATGGAAAGGGGGGTACCAGAACCACAAGTCCTAACAAGTCCTGGTCTGGCTAGGCAATGGAAAGGACTATCCCATTGTCCAAGCCAGGACCAGAGTGGAAAAATAGCTGACAAAAGTCAATTATCTTGGATCCTATAAGTAGTGATTCTAGCAAGGCCCCTTTGAGCTCTTCTGGATTACAGTGGGCTGTGGCCAGTACGTCCCCTGAGTCAGGACGCTGTCTCAGGCAACCACCTCCAGACTGGAAACCCAGGGCAACACAATCCTCTCGAGTTCCAACAATCGCCCGTTGAGGAATGCTGATGCATTGTAAGTATTTAACTTTAAAAGGGAAATTTTAACTATAGTCTGGTCTCTCTCTCTTTCATCCACCTCTCCACTTATAAGTGTGTATGCATGTGCTTTATAGACATGGATGCTCGTTCTTTCTCTGTGCATGTGTATAAACTAAGGTACCTCCCAACTCAATAAAGTTGTGCGATACAAAGATATTTTTTATCTCCGTGGTTATAAACTGGTGCATGCTTGTGTAGGTGTGTGTGTGCGTGCACGTAAATGCTTTATATATACATATACATATTTGCTTAGTCTCATATGCATGTGTACTAGCTTGGGATACTTTTGTATAAGTTCGTGTGAATCTTGTCATCTTTGAATCTGTAATCAAATCGCTGTTCATTTATTTAGCTGAATTATTTGCAAATCTCGGAATCAGTTAATGATTCTGTGCTTTTAAAAATCAGTCTCTTGATATACCTCAAATCATTAATAAAAGTCAATGGTTGCTAAATCATTACTGTGTCAAATACATGCCTCCCGTGACACCTGCCTGTTGGGTGCTCCTGTCAGAGGCGTTAATTTGTAAACTGACTGATAAGGAGTGGGATGGGGCAGCATGGTCACCAAGTGCGTGACTGTGGTGTCTGTAAATGTGTTCCCATTGTACTTCCAGGGAGTAAGGCACTGAGAAACACCACCCAAAACCTGAGAGGAGTGGGAAACCAAACATAGGAACCAACTCTCCTCCATGGTCCCTGCCACAGGCCACGAAAGCATCTCCTCTCATGGGGGAGGCCAGCACTCAGGTGCTGGATTTGCTGCAGACCTTGGACTATCACCTATTCCTGCCTGCCCAGGGTGCTGTGAAGGCAAATGCAATGAAGCTTGTTGGTTCCTGGAGCATCTGGTTTCCACCAGGATGAATGAGATGAAACAGCGGGTGCTAAGTACAGAAGAGGGCAGACAGTTGGGTAGCACTGCTTGAGCCCTGCCTTCTGGCAGCAGGAGACACTTCCACTTACCTCCAGGCTTAGGAAGCAGAAAGCAAAGGCAAGCACAGGCTTTTGGCTTGACGTTTGTTTGCTTTGGGCTGTCACAAACGTATTTTGACCTTTAACGTGAGGGCAGTATACCTTCAGTGGGCCAGTGACACAGAAGTGCTTTTACTTATGTCAGCCCTAAATTGAAATGAATACAGAATAAATGCAATGGTTTGGTAATTACCATGCTCATCTCCAAGCATTCATCCCACATAACTCACATCTGCCCCTCGGCCATGCTGGCAGGCAAGCCTCATCCTGCCTATGGCAGCTCTCAGCAGGGCACACTCAGGAGAAGGCAGCCAGCTCCATTTCAGCCTCCTTCCTCCTGTGCTGCCCTGTGGACTGGTGATACTGGCACAAAAAAGTCATTCTCAGGGCAATCACAGAAATGTAAAAGGAAAGAAAAATTACATCCAGAGATGTGTGTGACTCAGCAGGGCACAAGTCCCTTCTCGCTCCGTTGCTCGACGCATTCTGTGGATCCAGATGCCAATAGGACAGCAGGGGTTTGCTCCAGAGAGAAGAGGCTGGCAAGGTGGGAGGAAACACTTGAGGGATGTGTTAAGTTGTGCAATGACTTTCACATGGCAAGAGTCAGTGAAGACAGAACTGGAGGGTCCAACACACCTGAAACTGGCGTCTCTGCAGCCTGACCTGAGGAAGCAAACCCTGCAGCTGGGGTTGGGTTTGAGTTTTACATGGACTGGAAGGAAGAAATGTGACAGGGAATTTACCTGAGCAATGGTTGGCGGGGGTTCCTGTGGTGCCAAGCTCTACCAAACCCCAAAACTGTCCAAGGGAAGCTGGCTTTAGCAGGCTGTCTTCTCTTAGAGGTGCATGCAGCATATAGACATATGAGCCTGGAAAGATATTTTACCTTCTGCTGCTGCTGTAAAAGATACAGCCCCTAAAAACAGGCTACACGCTGCCACAAAAAGTCTGAACAAAAGGAATTACATCTCAGGAAGTCACAATCCTGCCCACTTGATCTCAGAAACAGGTAATTTCTTCTCAGCAAGTAGTGGTGAGGAACAATTACCTCCTCTAAGCTGGCCTTTGAGTTCTGCTGTGCAGCCAGGGCTCCCTGTCTCCCTGGCCCCCGTGGGCTGCCTGCTCCTGGCAGGGGGTCTGAACAGGACAGATGGAGGAATTGTCAGAAGGGTCTGTATCCTGAATCACAGCCTGTGCTTGCCAAGGTGAAAGCCTGGCCGGGGGCAGCACCAGCCATGGCTGTACTCTCTTCCATCAATAAGTAAATGTTTTGCAAAGTGCCATCGAGACCAAGAGAGAGGGGAAGCCCTCCGCGCTTTAGGGGGCTGATGATGAGGGAGTTCAGGCCACGCAGGAATTTCAGAAGACCCAAAAATCTGGGCAACAATCTCCACAGAACAGAGCAAACTCGCTTTTCATTTTCACTTCTGCATTTCTATCAGGACCAGGTGAGTCCTCAAGGAGATTGGAGGCTCTCTTGACCTTAAGGTCTTTCAGTAGGACCGAAGTGGTGAGGAATAGGTGAAGAGCGTATTTGGCCGACAGGGATGGAGATTTGGACTTCTGTTCTGTAAAATAACTGGAAATCAGCAAGGTTCGATTACCCCACAACCCCCTTTTGTTTGCTTGTTTGTTTTGTGGCAGTTAGAAGACAGTTTAGAACACTGTACAAGTATTCCCAGCATTTTTTTCCTTTTTTTTTTTTTTTTTAAATATCTATTTTTTCTTCTGATCTAGATTTCCCTTGAAGCTTTCCTAAACAGGTAACCTCTTCGAGTCTGGCAGTTTGCTTTCTTCACTCCTTGCATTACCGCTACATACCCTGAGGCCACTTGTGATGGCTGCTTTTCAATTTCAAGTGATAGCTGCACTGCAGAGGGCAGAGTTGACAAGCCATGCTCTCTTAGCCTCACTGTCCAAACGTGACCACGGTAATCCAGCGCAGACAGAACCATGCTGTAACTAAACAAGGACTACCATTTTAGCAAGATCCAATAGGGTACGCAGATGACGTTTGAGTTGCAGAAACCAAGGACTTGTTGTCCATCACTGTATATTTCTGAATCTGACATTTCTATGCACAAAGCTGCTAAATATAACCTGTTCCAGCCTTTCCTCCACAACGTAAATAACAAGGGCAACTGCAGAGCCTTGCTTTTGTGAAGATGTTACTGACATTGAGTAAGATTATTACCTCAGGTTACATGGATGTTCGCAGAGGCATTTTAGTTGTAACTGCAGTGAAAAACCAGAATCAAGAAGTAAATTTCCCAGTTGGGTTTTACCCTATTTACAGTATCCCACAGTGGTGAGTATAAAAATACTCCTGCGAAATACCCTGGAGTAGAAATAATCTTGATTGACAGACAGCATTGTTTAACTATGCGCAACGACGTGTATAGAATAATTTTAGCCCATGCACTAGAACAAGTGTGCGCAGTCTTGATTCATTTCGGTGCAAGACTTAATGAGACCGTCATCTGCAGTATTCATCCTCAGAATTGGTTTAGTTGTATCTGTATGCCAATTAACCTCAAAACCTGCTCTCATTGACAAAACTCTCTCTAGACTAGCAGTACCAAAGGTGGATGTTTTCAGGGCATTTTCTGCTAAGATTGTTGCCAGGTGGTAAGGAGGAGCAAGTATGGGCCTCAACACTGCATGTTCCCCTCTGTAAAGAAGAAAAGTTTACCACAAGAGAGTTTAGACCAAGGTTTTTTTGCACTCAGACAAAAGTATCCTGAAGTGTCGGGATAGATTAAAGGAGCAGGGATGTCTTCCTGAAATTTAGGAGGTCAGTGCAGGGAAAGCTTGGGAATAACCAGCCTCAGGACCTGCTCTTTTCTTCAGCTCCTGTGGGGCTGCACCCTCACAGGGATGGTGAGAAGGCAAGACTATTCTTCTCTGTACATAAGGAACAGGCTTCGCATTGCTGCAAAGCCATTTGCTCCAGCCTTCCTGCTCTGCATTTTCAAGACCAATTGCAGAAGAATCCCAGGTATGCAGGTATCTGAATCCCACTTGCAGGGAAATTAACACAATAAAATTCACTGCAAGATCTTTTGGAAGGGGAATGTGGTATTTATTTACAAATTCTTTAAGCAAGTTGATTTTATGAATTCACTCTCCAACACTCACAAACTCACAACCTTCAAAATGTGTGAGTCCATGTGTTCTGAACACAGAGGGTGAAGAATGCTGGCTGTCAAGTCCTCATCAGATTTTTACTGCTGTTCTTGATAAGAGACATCAAGCTCATTTTTGGACATTCCTTTAATATGCCATGCAAACTACCAGTTTTTATGAAATAATCCTCTGCCTTGGGTTCATTCTTACTTCACCTTTCGTAAATCTTACATCACGCTGCTGTCCATTCCCTATTTTTCCTCGTATGAAATATGTTTGAGATGTCTATTCCTTCTGGTCTAACACAAAAAGAGAGGTATATGTGACGTGCTGCAGCCTTCTAGCCATCCTGACAGTGTGTGGATTGCAGGATCTGTGGGGTCATCAGGAGCACTGCTATTCACATGTAGATTGGTGCCCATTCTTCACTTATGCCTTCTTTAATATTTTTGCCGTAAGTCCCTACAAGCTTACGTTCTGGTAACAGGGCGGTTCTGTTGTGCTCTGGGAGATTTTAGTGGTGAGTACAGCTTTCAAACCCAATTCTTAGTGGTCCCTGAAGGAAAAAAACCTAGGAAAAACATAATTTGAGGCCATCCTTGTTGAAGATGACTGCGTCAAAACTTTTATTGACTTCCTTGCATGCTAATTCCTTTGCAGAATCTATAAGAAGTGCTTCCCTAAGAAGTAAATAAGGACTGCCCAGAGAGGTGGTGGAGTCTCTGATTCTGGAGATATTCCAAACCCACCTGGACACCATCTTGTGCAACCTGCTGTAGGTGGACCTGCTCTGGCAGGGGGATTTGGACTAGATGGTCTCCAGAGGTCCCTTCCAACCCCTAAGAGTCTATGATTCTATGATTTTATGATGCTATGACTGGGCAGTGCTACTAATCACAGGACAGGATGGGTAACTAGGAGTGTATCCAAATGCAAGGTAAGGAAAAAAGGATGAGAATAGTGCCCTGTATTATTGGAGATGAAGTTCTCTCCCCACCTGACCTGAATATTAGTTAAGCTATTTTTAGCTGCACAAATGCTTGAGCAGAAAGAAAAAGGGAAATGAAAATCAATGATGAGCTCGTTCTGCATCACGTTCTAGAAGGTAATATGTCATACAATTCTTTAAGTACCTTTTAAGACCTACCTAGGAGATCTCTAAAAAAATGGACTTTCAAGAGTATGAATCAGACAGATATTATTGGCAAGCACAATTATACGCTCACAGGCTGCAACTAGGTCAGAGTCTTTACAAAATCCGTATTGACTTTCTTGTTCTTTCTCCCATGCTGCTAAAAACCCATCAGTATTGCAGCATTTAACCCATCCTTCCGCTCTGCTGGGTGTCAGCAAGCTGGCTGGGAAGCATGGCTGGAGAATGGAAAGGATGAGAACGAGGCAAACGACTTGTGGAGGCTTGCTCACATTTATCCTGCTTTCCAGCTGTTACAGCCTTACCTGATGCAGCTACTGTGAGTGTGGTGGGTTGTTTTAAAAATCAGCTTCCTAATGTGAGCCAAAGTCTTTCTAGTTAGCTGCAGAAGAAACGGATTGAGGTATCTCAGACTTCTAACATTTCCAATGCCTCTCTTCACGAAACTGTAATGAGGGATAAGGGATTATTCTCGTCTTTCGCTGTTGAACAACATATATTCCTGAGGTTAAGACTGCAGACTGGGCTGAATTCTTGACAGTATGACCGAAATCTTATATGGCCTTCTGAAAACCTGGGTTCAGTTATGTCTGGGCGCCTCTGGTAAGGATTGTCAAGGATTATCAGGGGTATTAAAGTTTTGTCTAGACCTTCAATGTTGATATCTGTGCACCCTGTTAAATAGGTTTTGTGGTAGGTTGGTAGCAGCGTTGAACTAAGGCAGTAGGAGAAGTCTGTAAAGGGGTGTTGTCATTTGTTAGACAGACTCTATGTCAGGAATAGTGTAGCAGGCAGGACCAGGGAAGTGATTGTCTGCCTGTACTCAGCACTGGTGAGGCCACATGTCAAATACTGTGTTCAGTTTTGGGCCCCTAACTGCAAGAAAGATGTTGAGATTCTGGTGCGTGTCCAGAGAAGAGCAGTGAAGCTGGTGAGGGGTCTGGAGCACAAGGCTTACGAGGAGCAGCTGAGGGAACTGGGGTTGTTCAGCCTGGAGAAAAGGAGGCTGAGGGGAGACCTTATCGCTCTCTACAACTACCTGAGAGGAGGATGTGGTGAGGTGGGGGTCGGTCTCTTCTCCCAGGTAACAACTGATAGGACAAGAGGAGATGGCCTCAAGTTGCTCCAGGGGAGGCTTAGGATGGATATTAGGAAAAAATTGTTCACAGAAGAAGAAAAATGTTATCAAACATTGGAATAGACTGCCTAGAGAAGTGAATGAATCGCCATCCCTGGAGGTATTTAAAAGATGGGTGGATGTGGTGCTGAGGGACAAGGTTTAGTGGTGGTTTTTGGCAGTGGTGGGTTAATGGTTAGACTAGATGATCTTAAGGATCCCTATCAACCTTGATGATTCTATGATTCTGTGTAACTGGAAAACACATGTAAGCTTACATTTGAACAACCCCTTACTCAGTACTCTGTTGGAAAAGTAATTTCATGTTTAACAATATTAGTTGGATGAGTAATTGTATTGGATTAGTAATTGTGGAAGAGAAATATTATCAGCTCCTAGAGAAGGAGAAGAAGAGGAAGTAAACATCTAGGGAGGGGGAGTATACATTGCCTTCAGATGACTTACCTGCTGGGTAATTCTGGGATAACATTTTACTTTTCCTAGTTTTTCCATCCATAAAATAAAGATAGTAAGGACTTGGTAAGTTACTGCAAATAAAAGAAGCTAGAGAAGAACAATTTTTTTCTTCAATAATTTATTTGATTATTGAAGCTAGTTATTCTGATCTGTAAATCTGAGAATGGCACGTAATAGACTCCTGAAACACTGACAACTCAATCCTTTTTACTGGAAAAAATCCACACATTAGTGTTGGTTTGCCAAGAAATGCTTCCGCTCTTTTCATATATTCTTAAACAGTTGTGGTTTACATGCTTATGTTGCCAGATGAACTTGTGAGAGTCTGCCTGGGTTCATCCTCTTAAGAGTTTTTGTTTAACTTGAAGGGGTGATGATTTAAAACCCATCAATTTTTAATAATAATTAAACCAGACCAAAACTTGTATTCACATGGCTAAACTCTCTTTTGCTTGTCCCTTTACCGTATTTTGGAACTGCTTCTTCCTGAAGTGAAGCCCAAACTTTGCCTGGTAGGAGTTAGTTGTCACCGGAAAAAAAATGTGCCAGATAAGGTCTTGATAATTAAACAGTATGAATGTGCATGTGCCAGTCCTTAAGCCTATCCTCTGTCCCTCTTTAGGTTACTGGCGAGTAAGATTGTAACCAAGGACACCACAGTGCTATAAATTTCATGGAAGAAAGTTTGGTAAACGAAAAGACACCATCGATTCCCTTGTGGAAAGGGAAAAAAAAAAAAAGTGACGTTTGAACTCACCCCCTACTATAGTTCAGAGGAGGTATATTGGAAACGTGTGGGGCAACTGTCTAAGCCACTGTGATCCTAATTCCTCAGTTATGGCTTCTCTGTTCTAGAGATTCTCTGCTGCCTAATGAAGCGTGGCAAAGCACACTTCATTCAGAGCATTTCCCCAGTGTATTTCAGTTAAAAGTCAGCCAGCTAGAACAATCAAATTCACTGAAATCAGTCCCTGGGTTGCTCACAGGCCAATTTATTGTATTATTGCATGTGTCCAGACGATTTGCAGAACAGACTCCCCAGTGCACAGTGGGTGGTACTCTCTGCCCTCAGGGGGGTTGCAGGGGATGGTGTGGAGGGGCTGGAAGTCAAAGGTGAGGCTTGTGTGGGTGCCTCGTCACTCATCTTCCCTCTGTTTTTGCTGTGCCTTTTCAGACAGCCTGGCTGGATGTGCCAGGTGGCACGTTAACCTGCCAGCTCTGCTTAGCCGCGGAAAGTCCTGTGAGTTCCCAGGCCTCAGGGCAAGGCATTGGCCACGCCAAATGAGCCAGGTCTCCTGTCACACTGGTAACTCCTCATCACTGCTCTGGATTCGAGTTCTGAAGGCCCCGCTCCAAACCTTGCTCTCATTGCTTCAAATTGCATTGTCAAGGCTGAGAGAGAGCCTTTAAGCCCACACTTGCTGTCTTGCATATAGTGCAAATGTCTGCTGACTCCTTATGATACAAACAAGATTATTCCAGAGCAATTAGATTTGGAGAGACCCAACCCAGTTTTCTGCAGTGACTTGGCAATTTCTCAGTGTTCTCACACAGATTTTGGATTGTATGCTATCATGCTGTTAGTTACCTGGTCAAGAACCAGGAGGGCAGTATAATAATATTGACTGAAAACTGCATTATAGGAAATGGAGACATCTTCAGAGCCAGATAAGCAAGTAAGAGCTGTTGCAGCATGTACCAACTTTAATATGAAAAAAAATATCACTGTCTTTCTTTACCTCTAGGTAGCTGGATAATGTGTATGTGTTGCTCAGGATGACCTCCAAACTATGCTTACATAGATGAGATTCTATTAAAAGCCATGATGGTCATGAAGATATTCTTGGGTGCATAACATAAAGTGCCATTTAATAAAGATAAGCATACAAAACATGCCTATTTTGAAAGAAAAGTTACTTTATCTGCAAGAATTAAAACTGGAGACTCATCATCCTTGCTTTACTTGGAAAATAGTTGATGTTACTTGCTTGGAGGAACAACCTGAGCAAAATCTGTCAATTCTGATACTCAAGATAACTCCCCAGATTGTAGCAGAGTGGCTGAAGGGGAAAAAGATGGATTTGCATTATCATATCAAATTCCTCATGTCATGCGATGACCCCCCCCCAACTTCTTGAAATGATGGTGGATACAAGCACTTTTCCTGAGATGTGAAACATTTGACATCTGCAAATTGCTTAAAAGGGTCTATGAAAACCATATAAATCTTGAAAGAGCAAGAGGCAATTATTTAGCTTATAGGAAGAGCAATGGCAGTCATGTAACCTTGCCAGGGTGGTACTACCTCAGGGGAAGTAATACCTGACCATGCACTTACATGTAATGGGAACACTTTAAAATAAAATGTCATGCACTTTAGGAGATAAGTAAGTAATAGGAGATTCAGTGGCTGTCTTATAGTTACATCTCACAGTTTTTGGGAGAAGTTCAAAGTAACGGTTATCTGAAGTTGGGGTGTTAGTTGAAATGGGAGCTGCTAGGTTTCTGAGCAATTTGGAAACGTCAGCTGCTTTAGGAGCCTAATGTGGGTGTAAAAGTGTAACTGTAAGTGTATCAGGTAAAATGTGAACCGTGTTCAGCTGTGACAATAAGGAAGGCAGGAAATAAAAATAACACAACCTCACCTTTGATTTTTGGCTTTAGACTCCTTCATGTTAGATAATTCAGTCCTCCAAGGGAATGTCAAGAGACTAAATCTGGCCAATTACATTTCATACCATTTTTCCTGGCTAACAAGACCTGCAATGCTGTGTCCTCTAGGGGTTTCTCTCTATTATGATGTGACGGATTATACTACATACTGTGAAACATAGGCTAGAATTTCTTCTACATTGAAAGTTGCAGTGACATGTTTTGAACCTGAGCTGTAATTAAGTTTTAACTTGGTTTGATATTTACATTGTGATGGAGGCCACTGCATAAGCCAAGCTGGAAGAGTGTGAGTACCTGAGCTCATTGTTGCAGGGTTAACTGTATGAAACATTTCAGAAAATATAATCTGTTAAGGTAACAAGAGCAAACAGAAACAGATGCATTTCAAGAATACCATAAAGGTAAAGAATCCATACTGGGAAGTCTGGGATGTTTCAAATAATATGCACATAAAATGTTGAAAGTAGACAAGAGTTTGACCCTTTGGTGAGGAGAACAGGCCTTAGGGTGTTGTGTGTACCAGAATGCCTGCTGCAAAAGGACTTAGGCAGACTGACACTCGGGTTGTAACCCTAGTCCAGTGTCCCGAATCTCTTCTCGCTCTTGCTATATCAGATATTAGATTTACATGCATGTGGGTAGCATGTTGTATGAATGCAGGAAGACACCTAGGAGAAAAAACCAGACAGAGATATGAGTCATTAGGGTATACAGTGTCTCATTTTAGGTTTTTTTTGACTTCAAATAGAAATTGCCTTTTTTTTTTTAAAAAAAAAAGTTTCATTTTAAGATTGGTTCTTTTTCTCCTGTGAATTATTGGTAGCTATCTATAGCCTTGAGATATATACAGCTATTTGAGATAGCTGTCCGGGACCATACAGTGTAACTGAAGATGGTTCACTTTCTGTTTTTAAGGCACCTTTTACTTATGGGAACTTTCTTAAAACAAGTCTTCTAACACTTGCTCCCATTTTGTCACAATTCTGCTGATAAGTCCTCTGCCTGACTTTGTTCCTTTTAAAAGGATTCATTTAATTCTGATAATCACCTTTTCATTTTTAAGCTACATTGCATTTTTCCTACCCGTTTTCTTTCTGGACATGGCAAAGCTGCAATTAATTTATTCCTCCAGGTGGCTTTGCATATAACCTAGCAGAGATCATGTCAAAAGGCTCCAGAAACTTTTACAATTAACAATTGTAGCTGTTTAGCAACTGGCTGTCATTAGCAGCCTCTGTGTTCAGCTCACTTAATTAGTTACAACCAATTACCAACTAGGTTGTTCTTCTCTTCTGTGCAATTTGTCATTGAGTGAAACAGCTTTTCCCTCACCCATTGAGAAGTCTAACGTGGATTGCCGGGCTTGATTGATTAATACCTGCCTGGCAGGAGATCCATAGCAGGCACTGGATCCTGCTGCGACAGGACGTGCCAGCGAGGTTCCTGCTGACGGTGGGCAGCGCAGGATCAGCGCCGCTCACTTCAGAGGCACATCAGAGGGTGAGGCTCAGCATGATGCACAGAGGCGCCGGTGGGAGCGGCACCTTTCCCACCTTGAACTGCGCAGACTTGTGATAAACCTGAGAGCTTTATCCTCCCATGCATTTAAAATAAAATTACTTTAAAGCAGCTCATTAAAATGTGGTTGTGCTGTGGTGGGAGCCCCTTTTCCCTGGGCAGATCGGAAAGATCAGACTTACCAGATCCGGGCAGGGGGTATTAAAAGAGGGCACTGACGCCTCCAGGCTGTGCTCCTCCATGCCTTACAGAGCTTGTCAGACAGAAAAACTCCAGGGAAAACTCCAGGAAGACCTTATTGCAGTCTTTCAAAGGGGGCTCATAAGAAAGATGGGGACTGACTTTTTAGCAGGTTCTGTAGTGATAGCACAAGGGGTAATGGCTTTAAACCAAAGAAGTGTAGATTCAGACTAGGTATAAGGAATAAGTTTTTTATTATTAGGGGAGCAAAACACTGGAACATGTTGCCCAGAAAGGTGGTAGATGCGCCATCCCTGGAAACATTCAAGGTGAGGTTGGATGGGGCTCTGAGCAACCTGATCTAGTTGAAGATATCACTGCTCATTGTGAGGGGGTTGGACTAAATGACCTTTAAAGGTCATCTATGATTCTATGATCTTACCCTCTAATATCTTCATCAGAAATTACTCTGCTGGCTTGAGAAGACTGTCATGGCTACCAAAACCTCTTCCTAACAATGGCTATAGGACCTCCCAGATTTATTTCTTGTAGGGAGCCTGAAACTGAAGTTGAAATTGCTTTAAGAGGATGATATGCTTGCTTGAAGATGCCTAGTTCTTATCAGCTCATTTGGATTACTGAACAAGCCTTCCTCTGTTCTACGAAACACTGATTTCTTCAAAGAGCTGAAATTTTAGTGCTTCGAGGTTAACCCTGTACTTAGTGTGAAAAACTAAAAAAGCATTTTCTAGTGACAAAAACCTGTTGTGTAGCTATTTGGTAAGACTGCAGTCTGGAAGCCTTTTTCCAATGAATGCCGCACAATAACGAATATTACAGTGCAGCATTCTATTTGAATAAATTAAAATAGAATGTATTGAATGCAGGTAAATTTTAATGAGTAGCACTTGTGTGCTGAACATATGTTGAAATGAATGCACAGTTAAAAAAGATTTGTTTATGAAGGTTCACCTGAGATTTGAATAGTAGCAATCTAAAATTAACATTGCTGTTCTTGATATGTGTCAATTTGTCATGCGTTTTGAGCATACAGTGGGAACAGCAAGGGAAGCTTGTTTTTACTATAACATACCAGTTGTATTGGTCAATCTTTAAAGCAAAGTGAAGCTTTGAAGAGAAGAATGGAATTAAATAATTGCAAATAATTGCAATAATCTTTTTATGTGTTATCCCTATAAGAAAGACTAGGTAACACTGATGGATGTGCATTTCTTACTGCAAGGGGCTCAGTACTTGACTAGAACCAAAGAAACATTGCTACTTTGCATGAGTTTGCTTTCCAAATCCCAACTTATTTATATGTATGTAGCATTATAACTTGTTTCTTTGTGTTTCCCAGCATTTTATTTACACAGTATCTGCCTTGCTTCCACTATCCATGGCAAAAGTGTTTTTCACTTCATACCCTGGATACAGACAAATAATGTGTGTAAACTACCCATGAAGCAAATTATGATGTTTAGATTAATTATTATGCCAAGAAGCCAAATAATACATATGTATAAGCCTTTCTGGAGATTGGAGTCATGGTATGGATTGTGGCTAAATTAATTTTTTTTCACCCATTTATTTAGGTATAAAACAGAAGTTTTCTGAAAGCATTCATTAAGCCTATTTTAGGCTCACTTTGGAACAGCTTTGAGTGCTGAATATAAACTGGGATTAGGACTTTACATCCTCACACTGGAAGTGCAGTAACAACTACAATTACTCCATGCTGTACATGATTTAAGCTTGTAGGTTTCTGACGTTATTCTCTAGCAGGACAGCTGGGTCTACATGTAATGGCACTTGCCTATATTTTCCCAAGTGGTATTTTGCAGACACATTTAGTGATAACTCTAAATCTGTCCTTTATGAATTAATTAAGACAGTGTTTGTGTCTCTGTCTCCCTCAAGGAAGAATATAAATGAAGTATATTATGCTTAAAGCTTTATTGCTGAGTTGACTTGAAAATCTCAGTTTGAGAATGTGAATGTTGCCAGTACTGTTTGTGTCAAGAAACAGAATGTATCTGTAATACTTTTCCTATTAAATGCACACTGCATGTTTAAAAGAACTGATTGGAAATCTCTGCACATAACAGAGAAGAGTGAAATATTAGAGAAAATGTATATCATACTCCCTGTAAAAACATATATATTTAAATTTTAGGTTATATAGCTAAGCACACAAAAAATCAGGAAATCTGAAAACTGTTGTTGAGTATATAGCTGAACTTTTCACTTTGCATAATGATGTGGAGACAAATTCTTCCCTGATGTCTTGGTTACCCACAAAAAGGTGTACTATTAGTACACATTGCAGTTTAAAAAGAGAGCATGAGGCAGCACAAAAGCTGAGAACCCAAATAATGTTAACCACTTATGGTTACATGGTCCTTCATACTTTTGCCTTTCCCTTTTAGCCCAGAATACAGACTTTTAAGTTCTTTATTTCTGTGCATCTTCTTGGCATGTAGTACTCAGTTAAAATAAAATGGATAATGGTTTATTGAAGGAGACTGAGGCAATGCCATTTTTAGTTCAGTGTTATACAAAATATTCACCGTTCACTCGATGAAGAACAGTAATGTAAAAAGCCCGGCAGCCTTGATACTGGGACTGAATCAACCATTTATGGATTGGTAAATATGCTGTCAATCAGTACTAAGTGACCAGTAAAGTAGACTTCTGCAATTGCACTCTTTGTGATCAGAAGTGCTCAAACACTTCATCTGTGGATGGGTGTACTGTGGATTTAAAGAGGGAGAAAATGAGACTAAGAGACTGGAGGCTTTTCCAAGTAACCTGTGATTACTCAGGTGGCCAATCATCAGTTCTGAGGAATATGAGCATCAGAAGGTCCTACTGACTTACAGTAGCTGTTAGCCTTCTCAAAAGCTCAAATACTGCTAAGGTTTGCAAGTCAAAAGGCACTTTTAAAAATCTGGGTAAGGAATGACCAGCTAGGTGCAGTCCTAGGTCTTCCCAAAGATATTTTTTATTTTTTGATGCAGGAATGCAATCATATTTCTCCTTTTAACTCTGTTTCTAAAAGAAATCACTTGTATTTAAAAGTCTGAATATGTCTATGACAGGCAACTTCTTGGTCTGACCCAAATTCAGTTTTTTTGGAGCTGCTTTGCTGGAACAAGATGAACAAATGTCAATTCTTGTTTTCTGGTTTTATGGGAATAGACAAGAGTGAATATATTTCCACCAATAAGATATGGAGGGCAATGTGAAATGTTAACATGCAAATTAGATTGAGATGATATTTCTATCAGGGGAAATAAAAGCTCTTCCATGAAATTCCTTCATCATTCCTTTCATTTTCTGCATATAAGCTGTATGTAAAGCTGTCAGGCTGATAATTAGGCAAATTATAGGGACCTTCTCAAAAGAAAACGAATGCAATTTCCAGAGAGAATTTCAAACAAAGATGCCCACAAGGAAGGCAGAAATCTGAGCTCATTTTCCTTTATTGAGACTGATTCATAAATACCCAGGTTCCTCCCTGTCTACCCTTGACAGCAGCAAGAGGATTTAGAGGAGGACTTTGTTGTAATGAATAGGTCTCTGAAAAATACTTGGCTTCCAGAAAGTAGCATATTTTAATGCAGTTTCATGTCTTTGAAAATACTCTTGCTAACTCTGGTAAAGTTGTGTAAGCTGTCTGCATGTTGCATGATTTTCATGCAGCCATGAACTCGTGAAGGTTTATTCCAAAATCAGCATATTCTTCTGAAGCTTTCAGTGATCTTTCCCCAGAGGGAGTTTGTGGGGAAACCAAATTATAAACTAGGTTTCAGAATTTTCTGCAAAATCTCTGTACAGAGTTCTACAGAGAAATAGAAAAAATCCTCATGTTTCAGGACAGAGGACAATAATACAAAAGTGTGATCATCAGCCTTTGTTCTTTTGAAAGAAACAAGCAACATTCAGTAAACAGAGAGTGCTTAGAAAAGGAAAATCTGATAACCTAAGTAGGTGGGAGACACCTCTCAAAACAATCAGGGAAAAGGTTTTGGGGTGGAATCGTCAACAAGGAATAAACAGGTGGTAATATAATGAATGAATTCAATAAATTTTAATGGTGAGAATTGTGTTGACGCAATATGCTTACATTTCTGTAAGGCATTTGCTCAGTCCTGCATGATACCTGTGTAACAAGATTAACATTTTTCAAAATCAGTGTATGCTGGACAAACCCAATATAGAAGCAGTTCATTGAAAGATCGAGAAAATTAATCCTGTCGGCATATCATCTAGTTGACGATTTGTAGCTGAGGTCTCCAGGGGCTGATTTGCAAACCATATTTAATATTTTTTTTTCATCAGTGATGTGGAAGAAAGGCTGGGGCTGGGGAGCGGGAACGCCAACTGCCTGCCTTGGTGGGGCTACAAGGGGACCACTCTGTCTCTGGGAGCCCACCTGTTTCAGCTCTACGAGGCTGGGACGGAAACCCTCCCTGGATCCTGCAGCCTGCTGCATCTGGCTTCTCTTAACAACTGCTAAATCATGTCTGCCAAAATTCCTAGCTCACACTGAGGTCACATTTTAAGCCAACTACGAGCTTTACAATGTGACTCCAAGGCATGTCGAGGATATCTAAGAGGAGGCGTTGCTGTCTGTGCAGATACAGTCCAAGTTTACTCTCTTAGCAGGCATAGAGTCCAGTGTCTGGGGTCTAGCCCACCAGTAATACCGAACAGGTGCTCAGAGACACTAGTTTTCCCTGTAAGAATAAAAACTAACCAAGGCTAAGGGTCCTGAGGAGGGACATCCCACAGTCGTACTGTAATTATGGAAAGACAATTAATTTAGGTAAATAAACTATTTCATGTACTACACATACGTTTCTTACCCACCTAAGAAATGATCTCCAAAACCTAATTTTACTCCTGCACATACGGCTGATTATTTTCAGTCTGTTTACCTTTATATGTCTTAAAACTGCCCCTTTCCTACACAACCTCTTCTTTGTGGAGGTTGCCTGAAAATGCAAACATCATCTGTTTCCAAATACCGGTCCCTGTGATCAGACTGGGAACATCGTTGGTGTTGAATGGCAGATTGCCATTCATGCTTATTATATTGCAGTGAAATGTCTTGAGGGCAATTATGGAAACTAGGAAACGATTTCCTCATAAAACCACTTGGAGCCATTGCTGGAGGCATAGCTTATTCTCCTGTATCTATTTATGAAATCGAACACACCATGTATAAAATAATTTGGCAAGGAGAAGCAGAGCAAATTTACAGGGGAAATGATTCATGCTGTTCTTAAACTTTAATTAACCTTCAAACAAAATATCTAGGGACATGATGGATTCTTCATTTCCTCATTGCTTGAAGGGGTTAATCTCAGACTTGTCTGCAAACTGTGCTGCAGTGCAAATGAAAGCTCTGGACTTCTGGCAGGGATCAGCGCATGAAATAGTGTTATCCAGAGGGTAACATTAGATAGAAAAATGTTTCTCTCTTCTTTAATCTGGTGTAAATCCGTGCATTTCACTGAACTGAAGTGGTCTTATTTTGATAACTTGCATTTTGAAGACTGGTCCAATTACCTCCACCATTAATGAATGTGTTTAAATTTCTGAAAGCTCAGTCAGTAAAGTTAGGATGTATAAAACAATGCAGCCATGATTTTGCGTAGTATTTTCATTCTTAAATCATCGGGTTCGGTGGAGCTTGTATATAATGAAGTAGAATTTAATATGCACCCACAGCAGGAAGAAACTTCATATTTTTATATCTATACAGCTGCAAGGGTATGACACCCCGTCCCCCACCCCCCTTTTAATTCTGTTATCTTAAGAGCCAAATAGGAAAGCCCTCTAGGAGGAGTAATCCTATAAGCTTGTGGTAGTGAAGTGCTACTTTTCATGTCACAGCTATACTATCCTGTCTTGATATTTTTATCCATTCATTTCCTGAAGAATCTTGCTGCTCTACAGGAGATCTGGATCAACAGTAATCTGTTGGTATTACCAAAATGGTCTACCCAGCACAGGACACGTAATGTATGAGAGGGTGAGGTGGGTGTGCTGACAACAGACCACATGTCTCCCTTTGCAATGACTAAGAGAACAGAGAAGTTACTGTTGACATCAGTGAGAGAAGATGCTGAGAGTGTGGTTATGCCATCTTGTCTGAGACCATTGCTGTAAGCGATAGGCCATAAATTTGGAACCTTGTGGTGAACCGTCCAAGGCATCTTTAAGTTTTTGGGGCTGCAAAAATGGGGTCCTTTCTTTAAGAGAAGAGAAAAAGGCTAGGACATAAATCACTTCTCCTGTCACTTGTGTTTCTCTAGCTCCTTATATTCATAGGGGTGTCTATGTAACAGTTTTTTCCAATCAATTTTGTGATTAAAGCGTTGGAAATTATTTTCTGCAGATATGGGAGGTATTCACTGCAACGTGCTCACCTGGAAGAAGCAAGACACTTTTTGAGAATACCCGAGCCAGCTCTTGCTCTATCTCACTGTATGGCTGGCTTCATTTTCAGTGCAGAAGTGAAGCCTCTGCTCCATGGCCCTTCAACCTGGACATCGCATCAACGTCCACAACACAGTGGCATGGTGTGGGCTGAAAGAGTGTTGGACAAAGAGTGATGGTGCCAGGTCTCTACGTGAGGGTACGTGGTGTACAGGAGCTCCTGGTTAATGTGCCTGTACACATAATGGTAACTGGAGACACATGCCTGCCTCTCTGACGGACTGATCTCCCTTCTCTTCCCTGTTTGAACCTGTCTTCCATATCTCTGACTGAAAAGGGAGCTTCCTCCGGCTGTGGATGCTGCCCTCCGCCAAGCTCCTTCAGCCCTCCTGTGCTGGCTCCATTCTGTTGATCACGGGCTGCCTCCTCTGTGGTAAACAACTTTCAGAAATAATCATCAGTCAGACTTTATTAATAAAAGGGAAGAGGAGGATTCCGAGGATAACTAATCTATCAACACATTGCTTACTGGTGAATTCCCAGCTGCTAGGCTGTGCTCAAGTTTTCACCCAACAGGTAAACCAGCCAAATTCAGCATCTGCAGCTGCGTCTTAAGTAATTTGTTTCATATGTAGAAACACTGTGTGTCAGGTGGTGAAGGAGAGAGAAAATTATCTTTTTCCCTGCTGGTGAATTTGTGAGGAACAAGAGGAGTTCTTACCTGAGAAATCTCTTGCTGTTTTAAATAATTAAAACCCTTCTTTTCCCATAAAGGTTTACCTCCTCGCCTTTCACGTGTGCCTGGGATGGGGAATCCCCCTGTGCTCTGCAGCAGGTAATTATTAAGCTGTGCTCAGCAAAAGTTCTGATGAGTGGCAATCAGATGGGAACAAGAAATGTTTACAAATGACAGTGCAGGCTAAATGCAGTAGTGATGAAAAGTCTTTAGAAATCCAAAACAATGAAAGTGATCACTCAGTAAACACATGTGACACAATTAATTAGTAATCATTATGTCTATTTTACTTGCCTGCGCTGATCTTCTAGACCTAAATATTTTGTTTAATTTTAAATATTTCATTTACTTGTGTGACTTGACACAATTTTCTCGTTCTGATGTGCTTTCTTACCATATCATTGCAGAGAACTTCCTTCATTCTCCCTTGTTCTCTCCCTCCTGCTTGCTTTTGCGTAGTTTTAAAGACATACTTGCTATTTCTACTTAGAGCAGTTCTTCAATGTATTCAGACCATGTTTGACTCCATGAAGAGTTTCTTTTACCTCTGATTTCAGAGGGCCTGAACTTGTAGCAGAATATCATACATATACATATGTAAAATTAAGAAGGGAAAATGTAGGGAGAAAGCTCTTTGAACTGTCATGCTAATGTAATTTTATTTTTAAAGCACATTTGGAGACCTGGCACTCATCATTTTAATGCATTAACTTTACAGTTGCTGATCTGGCCTTAGAAGCAGTGGTGTGGGTGGAAGTTGGCGTACATTTGGTGTGGCAGCAGTTTTGTTCTGGAATCTGCAGATATACAATCTAGGTCTAGAGCTGGCTCCAGGACCACAAGCTTAGATGAGAAATGTGATGTTCCTTCCAGATCCCATTGTCAGC
The DNA here is from genome assembly GCA_013398295.1 of Chionis minor. NCBI lineage: Eukaryota > Metazoa > Chordata > Aves > Charadriiformes > Chionidae > Chionis > Chionis minor. Next base: position 667,338 of record VZSF01008151.1, on the reverse strand, counting down.
TACCTGATATGAAGGAGCTGCTGGGTTCAGCTGAAATGATGTTCAAAGGTGTGTGCAAACCTGTAGTGGGTGTAGACCCAAAGTAGTCTTTAGATAACAACATCTGCCACGTGATCGGTGAGAGCGATGGGAAAGGCGTTAAGCACAGGTCAAAGAATGATATTGTGATGCACTTTGAGCATAATTTTAGCTACAAAGAGGGCATGGAGGGACATGCTTGTGCTTCCTCTCTGTGAATGTCAAAGTTGCATCACATTGCCAGGCGTTGTAACTCCTCTTCTTTGTCCTAAGGAGGGAGGAGAAGCTCCGAACCTCAAAAGTAAGGAGAGCCTTACTTTTGACAGGATGTGTGGCCCTTCCCCAGAAGGAGACAGCCTTGGAAAAGCAAAAGGCTTAAGAACAATGGAGTTCTGCCCCTTTTTGGGTTCCTTGTGTCCTGATACTGCCACCAAGGCCAAGCTTTTGGAACTGGCTGACAACACAAGGGTAAGAACCACACAGATTTGGTTGTGCCTGTGAGAACAGTGCTTGCCCTGTGGGTTGCTCAGGAGCCCTGTGAAATGTTCCCAGAGCTGTCACAGAAATAATTATAGTAAAATTATTCGTGCTGATCACTGTAAGAGTTTTCCTTTCATTATCATTATTTTATGTTGTTTGTTTACCTTAATTCAAACATTGATTTTGGGTGTCTCCCTTATAACTTTTGTTTGGCAGCATTTGTTTACTTAATTTTCTATTACAAAATTTTTAGCGTTTCAGGTACACAGTTTGAAAAGGAGTAAGGTAAGATGTGGACAGATTGTGAAATTTCTAAGTTTTAAGAGAAGTCATGTGCCTGGGCCCATGACGCGAATTACCCTAGGTGTCTCATTGACTTCAAAACTCTGAGGCTTTGTGCGAGCTAACCTTCAAGGGCAAAAGTTAGGTGTCCTGGAAAAGTTTATTTGGAACTTTCAATTTGGGGACTATAATTTTCAGTGACTGGGGACAATGAGAGAGCTGGGACCATTTAGCCTAGAGAAGACAAGTCTCAGAGGGGATCTTATTAACGTATATAAATGCATGAAGGGGGTTCAAATGCAAGGAAGAGCCAGGCCTTTTCCAGCGATGGGACAGGAGGCAATGAGCACAAACTGAAACACAGGAGGTTCCCTCTGAACATCAGGAAATACTTTTTTACTGTGGGGATGACTGAGCACTGGCACAGGTTGCTCAGAGAGATTGTGGACTCTCCATCCTTGGGGATATTTTGAATACCCACCTTTTGAAGCTATCTGGACATGGTCCTAGGCAACATGCTAGAGGTGGTCCTGCTTGAGCAAGGGTGTTGGATGAGACGACCTCCAGATGTCCTTTCCAATCTCAACCATTCAGTCATTGTGTGATTCTGTGATGCTGTTATCACACTTACATATCACTTACATAGGAACTTTATTAACGTCCTTATTCAGCTAGTTGTTCTGGAGAGCTACAGTACTGCTTTAACCAATTATTCATAAATCTTTTCTAATTCTATTATCTGTTTCAGTTTTAAACATTTCATATTTCAGTGGCTTTCCACTAATTTAAAAGAATTTTGGCTCCTTGTCTCTAGTAATTTCTGATGCTCAATGTAGCCTGAAAAAACAACCCAGTTTCTGCAACAATGCATTAGAAAACTAAAAGCCAATAGTGCTCACATTGTCCCCAACAGGCTAAGTTTGTAAACTGTTAAAACATTTTGTCTTTTTCACAGGTGAGGGACAAATTTCATTTGCCGTTAAAAGAGTAAATGTCCTTTCTGTCAGCTTTGGTTATAAACCAAGGTGTTTTGTTTTACCATATAAATTCTAGGTTGTTATATTAGTAAATATGATTCGGCCTTTCCTTTTCTTAGATGCCACATTTTTTTGGGCAATAGGTCAGCAGCAAGACTTCAGTGAAGATATTCCCAATTCCAGGGTACTGTGTATTTTCTCACATTGAGCTAATCCAGGTGGTTTCACAGCTGGACCCATGAGCATGAGGACAGTGAAGGACTCAGCAAGGCAAGGAGCTGAGGCACCTAAACTCTCCACCAACCGATCCATTAGAAGGAGACAAAAATGGGGTAGATGAGCAGAACCAAAATTACAACTGATTAAAAACTTCCCTGTCTGCTAGGCATAGTCTGTCCATGTAGGTAACAAGTCAGAAAAGAAATGCTGCTGGACCAACAGTTTGTGCTGCTTATTACTACGTGCAACGATTTCTATGCACAAAGAACTGTATTTGGTGTTTTAACCCCAGGCAACAACACAACATATCTGTTAATTCCTTGCAATAGTGGAATTACCATGCTACAGACTTCCTAATGATCTGCCTTGTCTGCCATCAGTCCTGCCTGTTCCAGAGGGAAAAGTCTGAAGTTGCACAGGGCATAATAATGAGAGGAACAACTCACATGACCTATTTCTTACCCACTGCCCTAGGCAGTAGCATTTCTGTGTCCAGAAATCTTGAGGGCAAGCACCCCACAGCAACCTTGAGTTAAAAGAGTTGCCTGGTATTTTTTGGATTACACAGCCTTACGAAGAGGAGGGCTGCACTGTCTGAAAAGAGGTATGGGTTCTGGACTGCAGCTGACTGGTAGCATTGTCAGGAATTTAAAAAGGGGAAGGAAAATAGCTCTTTAGTACAGATGCTTGTCAGGCAGTTAAGTGAATTAAGCAAGCACACATGCACACGGACTGAGGAGAGGATCTGGAGACCCTTTTTTTATGGCAGGCTACTTTTATATCATACCATAATTCACCCGCTGGCTCTGACTGCAGTGTAAAAGAGTAGCAGCCATAACCATAACTTCTCTCTGAGCCACACGCGGAGGGGCAGAGCACAAGCTGTCCTGCATTTCCACAGCTGTTTTAACTGGATGGGTTGAGAGATGGTTTTGGCTGTTGCACCAAAGGAGGGTGGGAGGACGGATGAAATCTCCCACAGCCTCTGATCCTCCCTCCTTTGTCTTTTTCTGTTCTTCATATGAAGTGGACGGCTATATGATTTAGGAGAGGAATAAAGCAGAGAGTCAGCTCTTGCTCCCATAAATAATCCACTAACATGTATAGCTTCAGCTGATAACCCCAAAGTCTGGTTAAGGTGAGGAACAGGGCAGGAAGGAGGGTGCTCGGTGTCTCGTAATGCCGTGCAACAAAAGACGTACTCTTCCTCGTGACCCTGACTAGAGGTTTCTGGCTTTGGCTTCAGCAGAAACAGAATCTTACTTTAAAAGCAGAAATGACTTCCTTAGAGTAGAATAAGGTTTCAAGCTCCAGCACTTGGTAGAAGGCCCTTCACCTGCTGTTCCCCTTTCTTCACTGTGGTATGAGAAGGAAAAAGTGGTAATTAAACTTACCGTCATTGCTTTTTCTCTAATAAAGGAAAAGAAAAAAAAGCCTTATGGATTCAAAAATGCTTTTCTGCTTGCTTTAGAATCAGATCTCGGAATATTAACTTCACTTTAATTATAAATTGTACTGAGTCTGAAGGAAACTGAGGAAAAGATAGATGTAGAACACCCCTGGATAAGAGTATTTTATCCACTCTTTTTACAGGATGAAGAACAGCAATGAAAAGATGATCATATGTCCTTGGCAGCTCCATAGCCTACTTTTTTGAAGCATGTGCTTAGTAGGTCTGTCACTGGTGAAGTCAAATTGAAATCCATATGAAGGATGTCTCTCCCTCTTTCTTTCCTGTCTCTGTCTCTCCTTCCCCCTTTTTCCCCCCCTTCCTCTCTCCTTCCTTCCCTTTCCTTCTCTTTTACTGTCTATATTTTTTTCCCTTTCTCTCTCTCTGTCTTTGTCACTCCTTTCTTTTCCCTTTCCTCTTAGGTGAATAATCCAATTGGCTGGTGAGAAGCCTTGCGAAGGGCTAATTCAAGGATAAAGCAACAGTGTTTATATTTATCCAGTGTTTGGTCACAAGAGATTCTCTTTCATTTCATTTGAAATCATAAAACATAGTTAGCTTATACACCATAAATAACGTTAGCTTTCAAAAATCTGTGAGAGAATGGCAGTGTGTCTTTGCTGAGGGCAATTTAAAACCTCTTGTGTGAGCTGATCAAATTAAATAAAGCTTCTGTGCTGTCAAGGTTCAAAATCTAGTGATGTGCCAACATTCATTCTTCAGCTCTGTATTTAGCTTTCCAGGCAGACAAGGTCAGCCGTGTCTGATTGATCCAACTTCTGTCTTGTAGGAAGACCAGACGGTTGTTTCTGTAAGAAATAGGGTGTTTTCCCCTGTTTTCCTCCCAGAGCAGAGCAGCTGATCTGGTCTCACTCCACCAGATGGCAAGCTTTAACCAAGAAAAAACAAAAAATCAGCTATCCATTTACCTTAGGGGAGAGAGGGACGCAAGCTTGGCTCATTGGTTACTTTTGTTTTTTTTTTTTTTCTCCTTTCTTTCTGTTTTAAAGAAATGTTTTTACTATAACAGGCTCACATCCATCTTCTGGCGTGATTTGTAATGTTTAGAAAAATAAATCAATAAAACAACATTTGCTGTCAACTATTGAGTAACTGACAGGTGTCACAAAGGGAAGTAAAAAATGTGCTAGCTTATACAATCCATCCCCAAATCTCACTGAACAAAGGCAGGCTCAGTGCTCCTAAGCAAACAAATAAGTATGGTGGTTCCAGTCAAAAATGAGAAGGTGTTTCCCGGCTGTCAGTGCTGCATAACAGACCCTGAGTTCTGGTTATCCAAAAACCCCACTAATCCTTGCCTTTGACTCTCAGGAACAGGCTGCTCTGCCATGTTTCTGCCATCCTAAACTGCTTGTAAAGCCTGGATGAGGCACAGAGCAGAGGACAACTGCACTTGCTCTGTCCAAGCTACATTATCTCTTCAGTCCAGGGCAGTCTAGAGGGTTTCAGGCATCCTGAGAGCTGATTTAAAGTCTGCTTTCCTAACACAGCAAACTTTAACTACTCCATTAAAGGTGCTCGCTTCAGCTTCACAGGGGACTGAGTTGTGGCACCAGGAGCTGGTTTGGCTTGTGGAGGTGACTTGGCTACGGAGCATTCCAGTGATGTGTGAGGAGCAAGTCTCCCAGGTCCGAGCTCGGCGATCTGTCACTGGGTATCTGGGGATACCCGCCCAGGAGAGAAATGGTGTGGGGAGTCTGCAGCCATAGGGTTAGAAACCCTTGAACGTAAAAGCCCAGCTGCCAGATCCTTCAGTTCTCTTCTTTTTATGTTTTTTTTTCTTTTTTCTTAGCATTTCCCTCCTCCTGAGCCCACAGGTCCATCTCCTTGATAACTGGGTTCCAGGTGAGTGGGAGCCTTGTCAGCCCTGGAGGTTACTGTGTCCATCTCTGCAAAGCAGAGGAGTGGTACCCAGTTGTTCAAGGGGAGGAAAGAAACGATTGTCTAACATCACGTAACACTTCAAAGGGTTGGGGGGAAATCAAATCTATGTCATCTCACTTGCTGACCTAATGACTGGAGAAAAACAATTCCCACTTTTTTTTTTTGTAGTCTGTGTTTAAGTAAACGGTTACTTTTCCATTATAAACATCTTTATGAGTTTGAAAATAGCTTTACCTGTATATTTATTCCCGTTTCTTAGCTCTTTCTAAAGAATAAACTTCTGAAAAATAAATCAATGCCATAGACATTTATAAAATTGTGCCAGATGAGCCTGAGGGAAATCGGCACAACTAACAGTTATATGGCAGATCGTAAGTAGTCGAAACTTGTGAGACTGAAAAATAAATACCTACATTTTAACTATTTTTACCTTTACTGGGTTCTCGTTTTTAATTTTTTCTCAGCATCAAGGGAGGTTGAAAACCTTTGTTTTTCCAAAAATGGGAACTCATTCTACTGTTATCATGCGGCTCCTAGAATTGGGGCTTTACAAAAGGCTCAGGAGTGATAATACTCTGAAGTTTGAAGAGCTGCAGCAGTGCAGACTGCAGTGAAGTGGAGCAGCTAGTAATACAGGTGGCAGGCTGTGGGTGTCTGCCTCTGCAGTTGTGCCTTGAGGACTTAGCTCGCGCTTCATTTCTCTCAGGGAGAGGATTATGGGCTTTGGAGTTTTGTACTGTGCTTGGAGTTTGTTTATGTGTGTGGCTTTTTTTTTTTATTTAATTTCCTTTCGGATAAAGCACTGCAGAATCCTGCAGTGTCTCTGCCAGAGCTCTAGGCGCACCTAAGGAAGTGGTGAGCGCCCTCTGTGACTCCAGCATCCCTCTCTCACACTCTTCTTCTCTCTGGAAATATGCACAATCCCGCCAAAGCTGCGCAGGTCTGACTGACAGCAGGACTCACCTCACCTTGCGTTGCTGCAGCCCATCTTACTATCCATGTAGTCTTCTGAATTAAGGGAGATTTTGAAAGCATCCCCCTAGGGTGACAGCAGCTGCTGTCGGTGAAGCAGGGGCTGCTTGGTGCCTCCTAAGGCCACGTGTCCTCTGAAGGACTTGGGAGCCCAGTGCCCTACGCAGGCTGTTCATACTGGACCAGTACTGTGCCAGCTTGGCATGCTTATCAGTGTCAGGACAGCGAGGCTAATTTTATTCTGAGCCTCGCTTCTCTGCTGCTACTGAGAAATGCCACTGCTGTGGTATAGAAGGTAGTGGGAGGATTTCTTTTTTTTTTTTTTCTTTCTGATCTTGCTGTGGGCTTTGGCTCTGTGAATTCTGCTTCGGTTTCCCCAGTGTCAGTTAATTTAGGTATCACTTGGTTTTGTGACACAACACGAGGGATCAGACCAATCTGTTGATTTTGACACAAGACCACTAAAACCAGGGCAGGATTGCCCAGGTTGAGAAGTATTTTTCCTTCATTTCATTGTGTGCAGTAAGTTTTCATACTGTAATAAACCAGAAGCCCACAAAAAACTTGGATGTGTTAATGTCTTTTACCCATTTTACTTAGTTTTAATTTTACTATTGGTCTCTTAAGTGAAACTCTGCAGAGTCTGAATTTCACTTTTTGGTTTATAATTTAATTGTTAAGACACAAAACAAAATAAAATCTGATCCCATTTCCATATTCATGATGGCTCTGCAGTCCTGACAAGACTAAACCATAATAAACCAAAGCAAATCAAACTTCTTTTTGCTGCTAAGAAACTTCTGTAATAACATTCCAACTAAAGGTAAAGAATTTCACATCCATATAATAACTTTTCAAGGGTAGGAATGGATTTTAAAGTCATGCATCTCAGTAAAAAAAAAATACTTCCAGTCCCTCTCTGAACATTGCTTTACTCAATGGCATTTTGCAGTCTGTAGAGTTTGTTTAAGCACTAATCTATCAACACAGAGAAAGCTGAGATCACTGTTCTAAGCCATTTGGGAAGAGGAGACAATCCTTCTGCCTTAAATAAATCTGAGCTTGCATTGAAAGAACTGTGCATCAGAAGTGCCAGGCTGGCAGGAGATTGAAGCTGGATGTGCTGTTTGGTTTCAGATTTACGGAAACCGTCAGGCATACAAAGGCATATCCAAAGATGTACCTGCACCAGGCTCAGGAAGACTCCAGTGTTGCAAATAGAGGTGTGGTTGAGTTTTTGAGGGGACTTGCTGAGAGGGCTACGTGTACTTGCCTTGTCCTCACTTTTATCCGGGCTTCAGCTTGCAGCCATGCTGGAGGCAGTGTTCCGAACCAGATGAACCTTCAGTCTGAAGTGTATGACCGCTCTCGTGTTATTTATTTGCAAAGTTTTTCTATGCTGTTATCTATTGACAATATTTCAAGTCACTTATTACACTTACTGAGGTAAAAACTTTTGCTACTGATGCAAGTTTCTACTGAATTCTCCTCAAATACATGTTGTGTTTTGTTGTCAATGCCTCTCTCTGCTGTGGTTAAAATAAATCAGAATGCCCATCTCAATGCCTGAAGAGACAGGAACGTTTAATTTATAGCAATTTCCTTTTCTTTTTATGGTTTCTACTGAACAGAACATGCTGGGTCTCAACCTGCATTTACGTTTATGCTAAATTACAAGCAGAACAATCAATACAAGTCCCACCTCATGCTGCCCAGAGCTGAACAGAAGCAAAGAAAGCAAAATGCCAAGGAAATCTTTCTCACCCAGCCAGCTTGTTAATACAGCGGAGCCCTTAACCATTTATTTATTTACCTATCACAAAAGTCTTGGAGTGTCTCCCAAGGGTTGTGGAGAAGAAAAGTGGAACTTATGCTTAGATACCTGGTGAGTCTTTCTTGGAAAGCATCTCCAGATGGCCACTTCCCAGAGCAGAACAGGCAGAGAGGGTGTCTGTGCAGGATCTCCTTGAGAGCCCGACGAGAAGAGGTAGACAAGACTGCCCTTCACCCAGGAGTGCTCCTGAGGTGGGACCTCCATGGGTGGTCATTGTGGGTACTCAGCCCCTAAAGCTGACTGGTTTCTTCACCTGTGACTTTGAGTTCACCCACTTTCCTCTCTCCTCTGCACTGTTTCAGAATTATTTTTTTCCCCTCAAGTTCCCTTAAATCCTTAAATCTTCCTTCCTCTCCATGGCCCTTTTCCTCATCCGTTTCCCTTTCTGTCTGCTTTCCTCTCTTTTTTGACATTCCTCAGTGTCTTCACTTTACATATCGTCACTTTCCTGGGAGGAGGGCAGCCTCCCCAGTGGGTGCGGATGCGCTCTGGTCGGTGCCTGGAGCTTGCAGACGTGGTGCATTGCAAGGCTGTGCCTGTGCCGGTCTGCTGGAGGTTCAGCCGTGCTCCAGCGAACCTGCCTCCGGGGTTTTGCAGCGGCGTGAACAAACCCCTCTGAAATCAGTGTGGTTGCGCTAGGGAAACCTTTCTAGCAGAGCCCACAGCCTCCCCAGGCTGGGCTCAATGCTGGGATATTGTGCAGAAAAAAGCAAAATAAAAACAACAGCAATCATTAGCTGCCCTTGCACGCAGGTCCTTGCTTGGTGCCTCGCAGTGTGTCCTTTCTAGCCATTGGATTTTAATTTGAAAGTAGAACCTGGCCCTTCTTGCTGCCCATTTGGGTTTATCCGACATGCTAACCAGTCCCTCATGCTGCAAAGTGTTTTAAAGCCTGACAGAAACTTTCTTGGAAAAACTACAGGCTTGCTCATGTCCATTGCCCTTCTGCTTTGGAAGTGTCTGTGAAGTGAGGGCTGCCCAGCCACATTTGGCATCGCTTTCTGTCTTCACCAACCCTCAGGCAACAGCAGTGTGGTGAGGAGACACTGCCTAGCTGATCAGCATCTTTTGCGCGCAGAAGTACCGGCCCCCTTGCAGGTGCCTAGCTGGTCTGCAGGAGAGGTGCATGAGCACAGCCTGGAAACACCAGGCTTCCCAAGCACATCCGACCTGGGACATGATAACCAGTGCCTCTCACTTGAGTTTCAATGCATGCCGTTGTTAGGGAGTGCTCCACTACCATCTCCCTGGCTTTCCAAGGTGCCGGAGTGACAATTGTGGTCACCCTCAGAGCAGGTGTCGCACCTTGCTCTCCACGCTCCCAGCCAAACGACTGGACCGTAGGTGACTGGCTGGAGGAGCGATCTGTGGATCTGTGCTGGAACTTGTGACCATTCCCAACTCCTGAATGCACCCTCTCAGCCCTGCTGCCCACCTGCCGAGGGGCTGCCCCTCCGGCCGAGGGCACCACCGTGTCTCTGTGCAGCCCTGGGAGCACGGCACAAGCATGGGAGGCATTTGCCTCTCTCGCCTCCGAACCCGTGCTGAGCTTAAACCAAGCAGAAGAGCATCTCTGTAATCCCGCAGTCAGCAGCTGCATCCTGCAGAGCCGCAGCGACTGCCTGAATTGACAGGATTAATGTGACTCCGGGGGTCTCCCTGCAGCTAATCAGGAGATGCTGGTCCTAATGAATGGAGCACAGTGGAGAGAACTGGTACGCTAACGGCAGCGAGTGTCCGCTTTATTGTAGTTACAGTGTTAGTGATTAAAACATAACTCAGTGGGAGGCAGCTAGCTCTCAAGATAATTCTTTGACACGAAACACTGGCCCACGAGGTGTTGGCTTCAAATATCATGGAAATCACTGTTTGGGACTTTCATATTTTTTTCATCAAGGGTCATGCTGTTATTAACACAGGTGTTAATACATACATAGCCCACCCCCAACCTGCCCCAGTGCAGCTTCAACTCAGACCCTATTCCACAGCTCAGAAATAAGAAGGTTCAGCAGAAATGAGACAAACTGATCATTTCCCCTCCATAAACTGATGCTTATAATCCTGGCTGTGATTCCCTGTTATGTCTTCTCTGGTGCGGAGGACTTTATTCCCTACTGTGATGAAATAAAATGAATAAAGCCATTGTCAAAACAATTCAAAACGCTCTGTGCCTTCGGGCAGAGGGATCAGCTCTACAGCCTGCTTTGCCTTTCAGCTCCTCAAACTGCTAAAGAAACAGGTGCAGGAAAATTGATAGCCTGGCTAATATTATTTTGTTAAACTCAAGTGCTGTGTTTGTTTTATCAGTAACACAACATAGTGTGCAATATGGCTTTCTGTCCTGGCAAGTGTCTCACCTTAGAAGAATAAATCAAAATCTCTGTGTACCTGTAAGCTGTTGGCTAGCATGCAAATGAGCTCCTTTATGAATATGCATGAAAGAGCATAGAAAAGACACACAAAAATTAGCAGCTTTGAAGAATGGGTCCTCGGTCCCTGTTCAGTCCCATTGTTAGAACAGAGAAGCTGTTGGTTACATAAATGTTAATCATGCTAAGGGTGCAGCACAACTTCCACTTAAGCATCAGCTTGGGGTTCTCCTTCGGTCTAATGATGCAAAGAATTTGTGGGTACGTTTTGGATGCAGTTGTTCTTCCTATCTGCTTGGTAGGCAAAACCAACCATTCCTTGTAACACACCTTGTCAAAACGTGTAGCTAGCCAGCCAGGGTCCTTGGTCAAAGCTGAAACAATAGCAACTCTATGGTTGCTAAGTTTGCCACTGCACGCTCCTCTGCTGGAAAATCAGTCTCTAATGGGAAGTGAGGGAAAATAAATTGGGATGATGTTCTAACTTCTTTTCTTTACCAGCTTGACTATAGACAGTTGACTTCACTGCTAAATCTTTCTTCCTCTGATATTTTGCAGCAATTTGCTATGCTGCCCAGAAAAGTAGGAATCCCTGCAAGAACTGGGGTAGCAGTGCTCTGTGAAAAAGAAATCTAGCTGCCTGGGAGCTGCTGAAGCGTACCTGATGACAAGCAACAGTCACATGATATGTAAGACCAGTAAGACTTCTTTCTTTCGCATGGAAAGGTGGTAAGGTTTTCTGGGTTTTTTGTTATTTTTTTCTTTTTTATGTGTTTAACAGTTGCTCCTTACAGAGCCCTCTCAGCATCTAATCTCCCATTTGTCTTACCCCCAAAATCCTGGAAGGTCATGAGTGGATAAAAAGTTCACATTTACTTTTTACTTTTGAAAAGGAGGAAAGAATATGATGGCCGAGAACGTGTTTTCAGCAGAGAAGAAAATGTTATTATCCATCCTGTACTTGGCAAGACCTACTTTTCTCCTGTCTTGTATTTTTAGGATTTCTTTTCCCCATTACATTTTTAATGCTAATTAAGTTCTAACTTCTACTTTCTCTCTTTCCTTCTCTCCCATTTAATTAACATGGTGGATGTTGTTTTTTGTCTCATGGTTACAATGAACAAGGTTCCTGTGAAAACTGACATTTTCTGAAAACCTTTTTAATTGAAATGGCATGAATTCAAAGATCGTCAGCCAGTTCTAGTCATTTTGTCACATGAAAGTTGCTTTGGAGACTCTTCCCCCAACACACACTTAAAAAAAAAAAAGAACTACCTTTTTGCTTAGGCAGCAACTGCTCTGCAAAGGAAAATAAAAAAAAAAAAAAGAGACATTAGAAAATAATTTATTATTTTCTAAATTTTGGCTGTTGCACTTAAGATGTTGCACTCAAGCCTGGAGTCACGCTGATTTCCAATAAATACCCTCCTTCTTCAGTAGAGAATAAACCTCAGATAAAGACTCTGTCTTTAAAGATTGATACTGGATTCCTGTCCATGGTGTGTTTCCTTATGACATTTCCGCACCTTCTTTTCACCATGCGATGAAATCCTCCTCCTCAACACACAAGGGTCTAGATTTTTTGCTCTTGCAGGCCACAGGAATTTCCTAATTACTGTGATGAGGAGACACGGGGGTCAGCACCCCCTCTGCCTCCACCAAAACCGGGTCACTCATCCACCTTGGAAGCAAACCACAGACTTGGGGGAACAGCAGGGAAATGACAACCAGACCCTAGCGCAGAGATGAGTGGTTCATCTGCGAGGTGGTGGACACTGATCGCTTGCCCTGCTGCTTTCCTTTGTAGTTATGGCTCCTGTGTTTCCTGACCCAGCTGCTTTTCACTGAAATTAAACAATCTATTTCCATGGCTTCGTCTGTTTTTCTGAAACTGGCATTACATCCTGAAATGCTCCTATTGCTCGTCTGGTATTTTCACTGTGTTACCGGAGATTTCTATGCGTGCATGTATTGTATACTGCATTGCTGGGGACCTCTGGGGCATGATGTCCATGCAGAGCATGGCTGTCACTCCACAGAGTGCATTAACACTTGTAATTTAAATCTTCTAGCAAATAAAGGTAAATCTGAGCAAATTGCAATAGAACGTTCAACAACAGCATGTAGAAGGTGCTTTGATTTTTTTCTCTAGCAGTCATAAACAGCTTGAAAACTCATTTAGGCATCTTTCTCTGTATCTGTACCTGTCATACAGTGCTTGCTGCAGACCTGAGTAGTACCAAATACCAGAGATGAAATGCTGCAGTGTGTTTCTCCCAGCTTATGCTGCTAACGCAGATGGGATCAGCCGTGAGAGATGTGCAGTATGAACCCCCTCAAACTGAGGTATATGCCCATAGCTGCAGTGTTTGATTGATGCTAAAGGATCTGCTTTCAGGTGATGGAGCACAGCGTTTGCAAAAAACACCAACAACTGCCCCAGTCTGCACCATTTTCCCTTTCGAGAATTCAGGCTGGCAACGTGGGGTGGCTCCAGGCAGACTGCTCAGGGTGCAAGGGATCTGCTTTGCAAGGATTTGCAAGGGGCCTGATCCTTTCACCTTGGGTAATCACTTACCCAAACACAAAATTGAATGCGAAACCCTTTCATTATAACTGAGTTGCATTTATAAACCTCCTGAGTCCTGGTGCCAGTGCCTATGTAATAGAATAAAAACAGAGAGTAATACTAGGTCATGGTCTTAGTCCATACTTCGTTACTCCCATTCTTAAAACGTGTAGCATCATGAATATCTATGGTGATTTTTATCACAGAAAAAGACATGGTATTTTTCCACTGCAGGGACCCTTTGTAGTTAGTCTAAGATCTGCTTCAGACTTGTTTTTACTGCAGACATGCACATATGACTTGATTTGATTCACTAATAGTCATGCCAATTATAAAGTAGAAGGCATTTAATTATAGTGCTGGTAGCTTGTGACGCCTGATTCAAAGCCCACCAAAGTCAAAGGATGCTTTAAAGCTGAATGAAAAGAGCTTGAAGGACAGCGAAGAGTCCAAAATAAGCCGTGACTAGTGAATATACATACATCTTCCAAAACAGGAAAATTTCTCTGTAAAACAGTGTTTCAGGTATGGAACTATGCTTCCCATCAATTCTGTTTTACGGGCTTCCCCTCCTTGACACTGTTTTTCTATTGCAATATTTGTTCTTTGATCTGATATGTTAGTACTTTTAATTTATTCAAAAGTGAAAGTGGGCAAAAATATTCTGCAGTGGGTACTGGTAGATTTCTTGCACTTCTGAATTAAAAGAAGTAGCTTTTAGCAACTGAAAATTTAATTTCATGTAGATTTTAATTGAGTTACACTGGCTCAGCTATGGAACACAATGCACATTTACCTTTTGCCGTGCTGTAAATTCTGTTTATGTTTTACGCTTTATCCAGATTAAGGTTTACATTTATCATACTTCAATAATACATTACAACTATACAAGAGATTAAAATGTTTCATAAAACCATTGTGCTTTGCTCTTTCAAACACACAGCAGGAGGTGGGTTAATGCGCATCAGCATAACCCTAGTGAAATCAGTGGAGGAAGAACATTTTATAGAAAATCTCAGAACTGGGAGATATGATAAGGTTGGCTGTGGTTCTCGGTTGCGCCCTGCCTTCTTTAGGCATTTAAACTAGAGAAAAGCGGATGGGGCATTTCTGCAGACTGCTGCTGTTCCGGCTGGGTAGCACGTTTGTTTCCTCTCAAGACCTGTTTAGAAGACTTGTCCAATGAAAGGTGGCATTAGGTCGACCAGTTTTGACAGCAAAGCACTGTGATCCCAGTCAGTTGTCCAAACCTTTCTCATGGGTTATTGGTAAACAGGATAATCAAGCATAAAATGCCACCTTATGGCTGTGGGAAGCCTTAATTTTGACCTTTGCACTTGGATGGGTGACTCAGAACTAGGAGAAGTAGGTGTGTGCAGAGCTGGGCGTGTAACAGTGGAAACACTGGTTTTGCTCTAGAGATTGGCGTGGCTCCCCAAAATGCTACTGTCTCCCTATTGAGCAATTTTTGTAAAATGGGACTGACCAGTGTTGCCCACTGAAGGAGAATGAGGAAGAGCCTTCATGATTGACAGTCCCAAGCACAAATACAGGCTGGGTGGAGAATGGATTAAGAGCAATCCTGAGGAGAAGGACTTGGGGGTGTTGGTGGATGAGAAACTCAACATGAGCCAGCAATGTGCGCTTGTAGCCCAGAAAGCCAATCGCATCCTGGGCTGCATCAAAAGCAGCGTGGCCAGCAGGTCGAGGGAGTTGATTCTGACCCTCTGGTCCACTCTTGTGAGACCCCACCTGGAATACTGTGTCCAGCTCTGGAGCCCCCAACATAAGAACCTGTTGGATCAAGTCCAGAGGAGGGCCACAAAGCTGATGAGAATGCTGGAGCACCTCTGCTATGAGGACAGGCTGAGAGAGTTGGGATTGTTCAGCCTGGAGAGAGAAGGCTCTGGGGACACATTATAACAGTACTTAAAGGCGGTCTATAGGAAAGGTGGAGAGGGATTCTGTATCAGGGAGTGTAGTTATAGGAAGAGGCGTAATGTTTTTAAACTGAAAGAGGGTAGATTTAGAATAGATATTAAGAAGTAGTTTTTCACTCTGAGGCTGGTGAGGCACTGGAACAGGTTGCCCAGGGAAGTTGTGGATGCCCCATCCCTGGAAGTGTTCAAGGCAGGTTGGATGCAGCTTTGAGCAACCTGGTCTAGTGGGAGGTGGCAGGAACCAGATGATCTTTAAGGTCCCTTCCAACTCTAACCATCATTCTATGATTCTATGATTTTCCATATTAGAGGTCTTTGGTTTTTTTTTCCCCAGGGAGATATGTTTCTTGGCTCTGTAGCAAGAGGCCTCTGGTGAGCCTCTGACTACAGTGAGCTCCTCAGCATTTCTGCAATGCTATCAGTGCTCCTAACATTTATTGAATCATGCACTGTATTATGTTATTGCTAATCAGATGGATGTACAGAATCAAATAAACCAAGCTTCTTTAAAAAATGGTGCTAATTCTTAATGCAACAACAGTAAGGAACCAAGAACACTGTACCCCAAACATCACCCTCAAGAGTATGAAGCAACTTCTTCAATGGCAACTTAACTGAAATTATTTTGTGCTTTTTACCTATGTGTTGTTAATATCAGACAAGTTCCTGCCTATTTATTCAAGAAGAATAAACTCTAATGATGGCTCATTAAACAAGCTTTCACTTGGGCTCACACAATTAAAGCTTATACTTTGATGTGTGCAATGCACTTTTGCACACTGTTGCAAAAAGCCTGAAAGACTTTCATATCTAGTACCTGTTTACACTGTGAGCTCCCTGTGCTCTCTGATTGCAGGAGGGAAAATTTGGAAAACTGGTGACAGTATTTATAGACCCTCACCATATCTTTACCTAGCGTATTCTTCTGGGAGTGGAAGAAAGTGCTTGGTGAAGCTAAAGTTGCTAAATTTCCATTCAAAGAGACCGTCATGTTTGTACAAGTTACCTGCATTTTTCCAAGTGTTCTTGAAGTAGTTCTGCTACCTTTCACACCTACAGCCTGAATGATTGTACTATGTTTGAGTCCTGTAACGTACATCAGAGCAGAGATACTATGAATTATCACCTGTTATGGAAAAACTGCAATTAGTTGTTTTTTTATAGAAAAGCAAAGTAAAATTTAGTTTATATTTGGTTGCCACACTATTTTTTGGACACATTTTATGTGGTTGTCACTGTGGTCCAGTTCCTTGAAGTGTCAAGATATGCATGAGTGAGGTAGCAGTGCCAGCAACTTTTGCTTCAATTACTTACAGTAATTTTTTTCAATGCTGCCAAGGCTGAGACAGACTTCAGTGAGTTACAGAGAGTCTGATGTCAATGATGTCATGTTTTTCAGAGAAGTGCATGTTCCTGTAGCTCTTTTTTGGGGGCAGGAGCATAGAGAAGTTGTGCCCTGCTTGATTTCAGCAAAAGAGCATCTGGTTGAGGACTAGACCTCACGCCATTTTGATAGGTGTCACTGCAGCTGAGACAATCTGGCCGTGGAGGTATGAGCACTGTGAAATTAGATTCCACCTATCGATTGAGATTGTTCTGAATGCCACCAGCAGCATTAGGATAAATGACTTCTCTAAAACTGTGAAGAAAGGGGAGTAGCATTGCTCTCAAATATTTAATAGCTATTGATGTTTTCCAGTGTTCATATCATAAACTTAAAGGACAGGTTGTCAAGATGGAAGAAACATTTAAAAAAGAGACATTAGCCTCAATATAATGAATACCTAACTGAGAATTGCAGAAGTCTTAGACTGTAACTTCCCACCTATTATCTGCTACAAGAGATATATGAAATGATAAAAAGGTAGGGCAATACTGCAGTACAGCTTGGGTGAGACGTTGAAGTGTTCCACTTCGCGCAGAATTTGAATGAAATTATAAGGATTAATGTAGGTTGAGCCCTACTTAACCAAACCTCTGACGCTGTTTTATAAAACATTCTCAGATTACCTTCTCTGGGAACCTTTTATGCCTGGTGAGCAGTTTTGACTGAAATTAACTCCTACTCGAGTTTGTAATAAGAACAAGAAAATTTTCTATCTTAGTTTTATGTCAAGATGCTTTTTAAACATAGAAGCATTGCACTATGTCCTGGTACATGAGCTGTAAGAGCTAGGACAGGCTGGAATGTTTCAAGAGAAAATGGAATAGTGTAAACAACAAAATGGGATAATTGCATCCCAATGAAATAAGTTCCCTGTAAAATGAGAGCTGCATTCAGTCAGGCAAAGCAAACAATGACATACAAAACACTGGCATCTGGTACGAACTGGTGATAGAAAGCTGAATATCTGTATCCTGTTTCCTGAACCAGACTGCTGCAGTGCGGCAGCAACAGAGAAGCATGTCCTTAGAGCAGCAAGCACATGCTTACACCAGTCCTTGTGCAAGACAAGTCCCATGACGTGGGGGTTTTTTTTGGTTTTTTTTTTGGTTTTTTTTCTTTTTTTCCTGCCAGGTCTTTTTGCTTTCTTAGGATGAGCATGTAGGAGTGGAGTGTTAGGAAAAGCTGTGTTATTTACACTTGCCCCTCCATGGATCTAGGTTTGCAGTAATCAACAGAAATTTTTAAACATACTTTCCGGTGTCATCTTTTCATACAAGAAATGACAGGCTTCTTTCCTTTCACTGAAAGGAAAATCCCAGAAGTGTGAGGAAGTGTGCTCATACAGGCAAGTCAGGCTTACAATGTTATGTGGCTGGTGCGTAGGGACCGCTGGCTCTGGAGAAGAAATCTGGAGGACTGCAGTAGGAGGAGAAAGAGGCCATCGTGCATGGCCATTTGATGACCCCAAAGTCGTCAGAAGCAGGAGTTATGAGGCGTTTGAGCTAAGCTGGGCCTTACTTCTCCTGCTCACGTCAAAGCACGCGCATGCCAACTCTGCTTCCCACCACAACTGAGAGCAAAATAAAGGCTCTGGTGACAGCAAGGATGAGAAAGAAAAAGGTATTGCTGCCTGAGAGCTGTATTTGAGGACTCAGGAGGTGTGCTCTTCACAACACTAGGAAAGAAAAACTTTTGTACTAAAAATAGTTAGCCAAAAAGACAAGTTCTACTGTACTCTGCATTTGTAGTAAGAAATCATATATGTTGGTCTGATATCACTGCACCATACCTGGGTGGCACAACCTTACATTCAGTGAGTTTAGGGATTCTTTCTCTGCTCCTGATGCAGAGCGTCACCCACACTGTGTTTAGTCCTACTGCTCATCTCAGCATCAGGCAGAGGAGACCTGATGCTGCTGCTGCTGCTTCCCTGAGTGAGAGTGGCTGGTTCATCAACACAGCGGCATTTCCCTTGAGAATTTCCAGGCTTAGGTTCTGCTTCAGTTTCTGCAAGGTACCATTTGCTAATGTCTTGGACTCTGGAAAGAAAATCAGACTTTTCCTCCACGCAGCCTGCTGTGCTCTTTTGGCCTTGATGCTTTTTATGGAGGGTGTGAAAATCTGGCTCTGCCCCCTCTGTCATCAATGCAGGAAGAGGATTTCTTCCACATGCTTGGTTTTTGCAGAGACTGTTTGTAAATGCAGCCCTGATTCAGAAGTTCAGGGTTAGGCAGTACGGGAAACTGTTCTCAGCTGTGTGCAGGTCTCTTCTGCCTCCTCTGAGCCTGAAGAGCTGGAACGACGACACCCCTTATTTCATTCTTGCTGGCCCCAGGATGGAGAGTTAAACTGGTCTAAATGCAGGCTGAGCCCCACAATGTAAAGACAGTTTCATGTGTTCTGGGTGAACGTGTATGGATGTGAGCTCTTTGCTCAGGGAAAGCACTCACAGGTTTCAGCCTATGGACTCCCCTTTAGACAGAGTGGAATGGGAATTTGCATGAGTAGAAACAGCTGGATCAAGCTCTCTGTAAGTAATTAACACACAGGAGAGACAGTTGTGCTTGCACTTTATCAAGCCTCTTGGTAAGATTATGTACTCCAGATAATTAATCATTACATTTCCCTATATGCGTAATTACATCCACTTTCTTGGTCTCCCACCTCCACACATATAAACAATTCATATGCATGTATTTACAGAGTAATTACAGAGTGCGTATGCTGTGATTAAAGGCAATATAAACTGTGTTACCCTAATTACAAGAACAAACAAAAACGAAATACCCCAAACAAATGAAAGCACAAGTAGGAAACGGCACAACTTCTTTAACCGGATCCAAACCCTTCTTTCAGAATATTAAAAAGAAGAAAAGAAACTCAAATAATCTATGCTATGCGCATGGCACAAAAACTGAGAATGCCAGCCAGCCCAGCAGGTACCTTGATTGTAAATTATTTAATATATGGGACATAAATCAGAAAGCAATATTACTTGAGACGAGATGAAAGAAATGCTGCATCTCAAAGTTAGAGCACATTCTGCACTGTTTGGGCTCAGTTGTCTCCCACCAGATAAAAGAAGCTCCTGTAGATGTAGTTTCAGTGGAAAATACCTGCATCCCACATGAGGTGAACCAGGGCATGTTTGCCTTTGAAATGCCACACTGGCTTTGTTTACATCAGGCGATCTGGTGCAGCTCTTACACAAGCAGCAGCGCTGTTCCCTCCTCCTTGAGCCTCACATCACCCCGCGATGTTTTGACATATGAGCTGTGTGTTTTCTACGGCAGACTGCTCTGATACTTTTCTTTGGAGATTTTTGGCTCAATGCACTCCAGACTACTGGCAAATGAAGTAGTTCTTTGGGAAAAGGGAGAGTAGGATTAAATGGAGCAATTCTTCATTTTCTTCTGTTTTCTCCTTGTGATTCATCTTTTTGCCTGGGATTCATGAGGCAGGATAGTAAGAGTAGCCAACAAGGAGAAGGAAGGTGACACTGGAAGGATGCATTTCCTAGATTTATTTTGTCTGGCACCAAATCACTTAGCAAGTTACTGCTTCAGTTTTGCCAGTTGAAAGTGAGGTGAGACCACACTTACAGCTGTTGGCTGAGAAACACTGCTAAGAGATGATATTTGTCTTTACATCTAAGAGTGGCCATAGACTGATAGATGGTTGTAGATTTTATTCATTACTGGGGCAACTGAGAGGGTCTAAACTTGTCGTACGTACTCTAGCATTGTTCATGGAGTTCAACAGAAAGGGCTGTTACCTTCATATCTACAATACCAGGCAATTTACTGTAAGGTCTCCCAGAGCAGTCCCCTGACACCAGCCTGTCTGACCTGCTTCCTTCAACAAGTGGATCTCTAGGGTCCACCATCTCCATGGATGTCAGTGGTATTCTCCTCTGCTATTCATATTGCGACACCATACGTATTGTACTGGGCAGTCTCTGGACATGTCTTTGTAGGAGTGGAAGTGCTGTCTTGTGCTTTTGAATGCTTCCTGTGCTGATGTCTGGGAAGAATTTAGTGTCCTACATGGAAATCTTAATGTTGAGAAAGAAGCCAAGCAGATGTGGGAGATGGCAGGGGAGGGACAGAAGTACAAAATCCTAGGGACACTGAAGAAAAAGTGTGGCATGGCGGAGGCTTGACAGGGTAGAAAGAGAGAGAGTACCAGGCGGAGGAAGGTCAGGAATTAAGGTAAGCAGGGATATGCTGGTGGCACAGGAGCGGGAGTGGTCTTAAGCTGTTATAACATGCTTATTGCTAGCGGCTAGAAAGAAGCTGAGTCCCAGCATCCCTGTAGTGCCAAACAAGAGGGCTCTGAACATCCTGATCTCCTGTAGCAGTTGGCTAATGTGGATGGTGGAGCCTACTACAGATGCCCTCTCGCGTTATATCAACGTGTGTCTGCGCAATAGCTTTCCAGACCCTCACCCTCTTGTGATACTGCTGGGGGCCTTGGTAGCAGCCTTGATCTGGCATTTACTTTGTCTTTGCAGCCTTTCAGGTTAGTTTAATGTAGGTGTCACAAGGCAATTTCCTGACTGTTTAAGAAGACAAAATGATCTTCTCCCTGGCCACCTGAAATTCAGAGCCTGGCTCGACCCCCCCGCAGACTTTGAATCACCTCCGTGCCAACCCTAACCCTTCAGTGTCTAGCCTGAGTAAAAGTGTCTTATTAATTAATACACAAGCTGTGAAATGGGATTGGTGCCAGGTGGCCTGAAATTCTGCAGCCTGTGTGGTGGAATGCTGCGTTGTGTACGGCTGAACCTGTTCATGCCGTTTGGCCCAGTGGTAAGGAAAGAAAAGGCGGCTGTATCCAGTTGAAACCATGCCCGCACGGAAACTCTGTCCTATTTGAGGCAGAGAGGAGATTTAAGCTGGTGCTGTGTCATTACCTGAAGTGCAGTTTAGCCAGGAAACAAACCTGCGCTTCCAATAAGCACTTGAGGATCTTTAATTATCACAGCGGGTCGGGACCTCAGTTTTAAAACTCATCAGGAAAGCATTTGCCCTCTGACATCACGCTGAGTCGGTGCCTCGGTGAAGAGCTCAGAGGAAAGAGAAAGTGTGCGGCGTGTCAAACGACAGGACCTCTTCTCACAGAGATCCTCTGTCTAGAGGGAGATTGGGACCATTCATGATTAGCAGTCTGCATTACCTGAAAGCAAATTCGCTGGTCAGGTAGGATCGCTCATAGCATTTTTAATGCTTTCAAAGTGTTCGATAACTGTGCGTGTTGTTCTGAATAACTTCCCTTTGCCAAGTATGGATTTATGTACAGCACAGATTTTTATTTGAAAAATGTTATAAAGCTCATTGCATTCCTCAGTGCATAGGGTCAGTTTCCTGCTTTTCCATTCCAATACCTTGTATAATAAGTTTGTAATGAGCAAATTAAAAAAGAAGCAAGGTCACCTTCAAGCTTGCCACAATACCAGGAGTGCACATGGTGCAGAACTTGTTTTGCAGGGTCTTTGCTGAGGTGGTGTGATCTTTTGCCAGATGGGTTAAAGTGTGCCAAAGGCCCAGGCTTAGATCAAATTCAGCATCAGACTTGTTGGGGAATAGAGTGGACTCAAGTTTAACAGACTTGTTATGCAAAGAGAGAAAGGGCCCCAGGTGTCAGTCTGGACAGATAGATGACTTGTGCTCACAGTTATCCTCGTGGTCTAAATTACACACACATATCACACAACTGCATATACTAACCAGGAATTATGCCAGCTGCAGACAAAGCAATTAGGCTAATTTTCTCACTGCGTATGGCATGTCAGCAGCTGGCAAACCATTTGCAGAAGGGCTCCTAAAAGTGCTAACATTAGCCAAATTATTGTCATGGATAATCAGAGATCAGTTTCCTCACATTGCCAGCGAAATGCACAGTTCAGTTAGTCTGAGAGGGGAATTGAGAGGGGGAATTTCATTGCAGCAAGAAACCTTTCTCTTAGAAGGATATTGTGATAAAATAGTTTTCCTCTGACTGGTGAAGGACTTCCTTACCAGTGTTAACTCTGGTATCTGGAAGTAATAGCTAGAATTTACTTGACTGTTAGTTGGATAATCCCCTCATTTCTTCTGAAAAGTACAATATTCTCACTGTTTCGTCACCTAAATTCTATGCCTAATGTCTTGAAATAAAAATGCTGCCCTGCTGTTCTACCAGCCAAAACGTTAATGACATTTTAAAGTCTGATGCCACAGGATTACAGGTGAAAATATCCCTTTTCCTGTTTTCCTGGATCCCATATGACAAATGGTGCTTGGCTCTCCCCGATTAAAGCTGAGTGGAGAGAACGGGAAGGACCACAGTGAGAAACGCGGGCATGAGGCACAGCTGCTCTGCAGGTGTTGTGTGTGTTGTGCTATCACGTTTGAAAGGCATTGCTGTGGAAAAGAGAAAGTTTGTGGGTTTAGTAGCATAGGCAATTCGTGTTTGATTTATCCTGAATGTGCCTGGGGGTGAGCGGACACCTTAACTGGTAGCAACTGAGGTGCAAACGTTAGACTCTGGGGGAAAAAGCTGTTGGTGTCTTTTGCAAGCTTTGTAAGAGACATCAGAAGCTTTCAAAGAGCCAGCTGTGAGCAAACGGCTGTGATGTGTTCCAGCCTTGCACATACTCTTCCAGGGGTTCTGTGTTCAGTTTTGGAGGGACATTGAGGTGCTGGAACGTGTCCAGAGAAGGGCAACAAAGCTGGTGAGGGATCTGGAGAACAGGTCTTATGAGGAGCAGCTGAGAGAGTTGGGATTGTTTAGCCCGGAGAAGAGAAGGTTGAGGGGAGACCTTATCACTCTCTACAACTACAGGAAAGGAGGTTGTAGCGAGGTGGGGGTCAGTCTCTTCTCCCAAGTAACAGGCGACAGGACAAGAGGAAATGGCCTCAAGTTGTGCCAGGGGAGGTTTAGATTGGATATTAGGAAAAACTTCTTTACTGAAAGGGTTATCGGGCATTGGAACAGGCTGCCCAGGGAGGTGGTGGAATCGCCATCCCTGGAGGTATTTAAAAGACGGGTGGACATGGTGTTGAGGGACATGGTTTAGTGGTGTTTTTGGTAGTGTAGGTTATGGTTGGACTTGATGATCTTGAAGGTCTCTTCCAACCCATGTGATTCTATGATTCTATGATTCTAGGGGCTGCTGGGGGCAGCTGCAGCTGCCAGGAGAGTGGTGGCAGGCAGGGGTAGGGGCTGGTGGGCATGGAGGAGGTGCGGAGCCTGGGCGGGAGGGTGGTGAGCAGCACCGAGTCGCAGGAGCAAGGAGCAGAGAGAGGGCTTCCCCCCGCTTCGGGAATCCTCCAGAAATGTTTTTTGGGGTTTGTCTTCATTTTAGGCCTTCCTCGTTAGGCTTTCGAATGTAGCGCCCGGGGCTGTGACCATGACTCGGTCCGAGCGGCAAACAGTCCTCACCTGGTGCTGGGTTTTTATTTGGTAATGAAAATTGCAGACCTGGGCACTCAAAATGCAGAATAAGCTGGTTGAACTCCTCGGTGGCCATTGGATGGCATCACATCCCATGCGTGTCGGGCGATGACTTGCCAGTCGCATTGCCCCCTCCCCTGCAGTGTTGCCTGACACTGACACCTCTGGGGCAATGTACGACCAGGTACGCTGCCAGCCCCGGCCGGGGAGGGAGCGTGGTGCAGAGAGCGCCCAAAGGAGAAGTCTGCATAAATTATTGCTTTAAAGCCAGGCAAGGCGAGATCATAAAACACAAGCGCGGAAAACTTATAGTTTAAGGTTGTGCCTGCAACAGCAAGATAACATTAATAGAATAGGATTCTCACATTGTTTCAAAGGACTTAGCCAGGAATTCACACAATGGGCCAAGCTCATTGCTGTTGTAGTGCCATTGATCGCGGCGCCGCTGTTATATGATAATAGTTGCTTGGGCTCCTTGAAATGGATTTGGGAAGGAAAATAAAAACACCGCCAGGTCCAGCAAGTATACCTTCAGCAGCAAGGCTGTATTTGAAAAGGTTTGTCATCCTAGCCCTTATTTTTCTCATGGCTCTTTTGATCTTCAAAGGACTTTACAAGTATTGATTAATCTCAGAGTGGACCCATGAGACAGATGTGGTAAGTATCACCTCTGCTTCGGAGGCCGGGAAATTGAAACAAAGGAGTTTTGGCCACACGAGAAGTTGAATTGGCCACGAGAGCCTGGCTATCTACCCTGGCCTCAGATCTCTCGATCATACCTCTGTCAAATAAACCATTGTCTTACATTCTGCTCCTCTCTCCCCTAGCAAGTATTTCTTTGGAATTAATGGCAGATCCTGTAGGACACTGAACTCGGTATGAATCTACTTTTAATAGAAGAAACCCAGTCTGGAGTTAGCCCAGAGTAACTGGCTAAAGTTATCTGAACTAGATTGCATCATTCCTTCTCTATTTACAAGGACATGGAGTGTGGGTGAGCACGTACACAATCAAACAGAAACTGCTGGGACTTATTTGGATTTCCATTTAAAATCATCATCTGCCAGTGCTTTCTTTACTGGATATAGAATAAAATTGGCTGTTCAAAGGTATGAAATATGCACAGAATGATCTATCTCTACTGAACTGTGCAAGCAGTTATGTTGTGATAGATAATGAGAAACACACTGAAGTTCATGTGGGATTTGGTGAAGAACCAGAGAAAAGTTTGCAGGCAGCTGGCTTTTGCTAAGAAGCAGTTTTGCAGTGACCTAAACTGAGTCATGCTCTTTTATGTGGATGAAGTCAGGGGGAAGGAAAAAAAAAGGAAAAGGAGTAGAAAAGTCAGTGTTCAGGCTTACTATTTCAGAAGAGTTGCTGGCTTTGAAACATAGGTGGATTTTAATTAAAAGAGAGAAAATGAGTCAAAATGCATCATCTATGGCATTTTGACTGTCTCCCAGAGAAAAGCTATGGAGCTGTTAGCCTTCCTGGTAAAAGTATAGGGGCAGATATGAGGTCACTTCACTCTGAAAGCTTTGATGTTACAAAATGGACAACCTGAGGATGCCAAGCATCTTCCAAGCAAAGCTTTTAGCTGGTAACACACATGTAAGTTTGGCCGGACAAAGAAAGTGACTGCTTCTGCCCCAGGAAATGGCAATTCTAGGGTAGGTGGTGTTTAAAAATGATGTTTCTTAAGCTGAGGCACGCTACAAATATTTATAATTTCATCCTGCACCTAAATCAATGCTCAGAGACAGCAAGTGCAAATCTTTCCTTTGAGTTTCCTTTTCAAGACTCAGATGAGTATTTGGTGAGACTGAGTGATCTTCTGCAGCCTGCATGCTACATTGAGTATTTAATGTGCTTTTTGAGAATCCAGGCTATGTCACTGCAGAATTACTTGAAACTACTTTTAAGGAAACATTTAAATTTTAAAATAATTGGAGTAAATTCTGACTGGTCTCATAATGATGGAGAGATCTCTCTTTAAAAGAGTGATTAAAAGCAATGCTTTTCTATAATACTTGGAAAACTTTGAAGTCAGAAGTAGTAGAAACCTAGATATAAGCTACCAAGTAATCCTATAAATGTCTTCAGGTTTTATAACCCACAGTACTCTGTGAGGTTTTGACCATATTTACAGGAACTGAATAAATTTATTGGCAGGATATTGTACAGATAAACGTATTTAAAATTTGGCAGTGTAATACGTTCATTCATTCAGATATGGTGATGAGATCTGTGGATTTAATAACCACATTCCTGGCATTCACAATTATAAAAGTTATGCTCAGAGATAATCATGTGAAGCAGAAATAATTCCCTGTTGTTAACTGAATTTTAACTGGCTCTGTATCATTAAAGTTGAAAAATATTAATTAAATGCCTTTCCCTAACATTCCTTTCCCTGAGATATTTTTCTTTTTTCTCCCCTTTTTTTTAAATCTTTTTGGGAAGTACTAAATGGAATGTATTAAAAAATGCAGAAATAAGAGTTTAATAAGAGGTGTTAGGGATGGAGAGTATAGCGGTACCAGAGCAATGCCAATGAGAAAGTATAATCTCAGTATAAAGAGGTCCATTTGTTTTGGAATGAATGATGTAAAAAAAAACCCAGCACCAAAAAAACCCAGACTTTTTCTTCAGGGAAAAACCTCTTAATAATGTTAAAGGGGCCATGAATTAAAATGACCTTTCAGATTATGAAAGGGGGGGAATTACTCAAAGAACTGCTTAAAAAAGATGATATCTTGGTAAAACTGAATTAAAGGTAGATTTTCTTTCAGTGCCCATCCTCCTGTTTCACAACACAGAGTAAGAGTTCTGTGGATCTTCAAAAATGGTGACGGGCATTTGAATTAGAGGGCTCACATCAGCTTTCTTCCAAGGGTCTGGTGATTTAGAGGGTCACTATGAAGTAAATATCATGTTCTGTCTTTTGCAGAGCTGATGTTCGATTTGTCCAGGGTCTCACAAAGAGGTAGTGCCAGAGTCAACGTGCTGTAACCATTTGAAGGTAATTCAGAAAGTGTAAATGTGCAGAATTTTTAAATAGCCTTCCAGTGTGATTGCACAACCTCTGATATTCCACCCCTCTTCAGGGCAGTGCCACTCACATACTTCACTTGATATTGTGTGAATTACTAATGCAGACGTTTCAGTGGGGAGAGGCTTTAGTGAACTACTACACCACGGGTGCAGAGAGGCAGGGATGGATGAAGAAGTGCTGTGTCTCCTGGAGATCACAGGAGCTCCTCTGAGGGACCTCTTGCCTTCTGAATGTGCCCCCTCTTCACAATGTTTCTCGTTTCTTGTTTTCTGCTATCCATCTTACTAACCAAACTTGCTTCTGTGCATTTTTTTTTCTCTTTTTTCCAAACTGAGCCTGTACTTGTGAGCCCAAAATGCCAAGATTAAGAAAAGATGCTGTGACTCTTAGAAAAAAAACCTAACCCAAACTCCACAGCCATTACAACCAACAGAAATCCCACGTTAGTATAGAAACCTCTCTCTTTGTCAGATGTGCATTTTGTTCTTCCTGCTGGGACTCATTTCAGAATCTAACACAAATTTAAAGAAAAGAAATAGTAGGAAAAATACCCTTTTCACTCTTTCATCTCAGGAATACACTGCAACCATTTAAATCCAATCTGCCTCAATTTTGAAAGGATGTTTCTCTCCATGTTCCTTCTTCAACACCCGGCCTTTGGTCCCAGATGAAAATTGTTTCTGTGCTCAGTACTTGGTTGCTAAGTGACCCATGCAAAATCTCTGTGCTGATTTTCCTTCTATCGTACATTTGACCATGAACAAGAGAACCAGGCGGTTAGAAGATGGATTTCTTTCATATGCAAAAATTTTCTAAAAGCATAAGAATTTTTTCTGTACTTCTTTCAGGATTGGGAAGAAAATAATTTACACTGCCAAATCGCCAACTACTGGACAAAAATGTAGGAGAGTGGGACCCTAGATACAAGACAGGGCTAATATTTGATAAAGACAAGCAGAATGAAAATACTGACTCAGCGAGATCAGAGGTCTAACTCAATTTCGGTGGAAGACTGAAGTCATAAGACTGGGAGGATAGTGAAAACCCTACTTTCTCTTACTAGAGGGAGACATGATTGGTAAGTGACTGCTAAATTTGCCTATGTGTGCCCTGACTTTTAGAAAAGCCTTGCACCAACGATAGCTACCAAGGCAGAGGAGCTGATTCAGTTTAACTAGCGACTTAAAGAATTGGTTTGAGGTGAAAAGAGGAGATGATGAAATCTACTGATAGTATACAATCCAGTATTTTTCTTCAGAATGCCTTTGACCATTGAATGGCTGTCACTTTCTTTTTTGTTTGAGAACTTCATCTGAGGGACAATACTAACTAAAGTGCCAGAGTTGAGAATTAAATTTGTGTGGTCATAAGTTGGGCTGAAACTCTCTTGCTTGAGCATCCGAGGCTTCCTATCGACCCCAGTGGGAGCTAGCACCAAACCCTTGTGCAGTTTGAGAAGTGTCGTAACAGGGGACTCAAAAATGGAAGGGAAGGCGTGCTTTGTGGCAGGTGGTAATCCCACATCTGCAGGCTAGTGGGGCTCTGCCTCTGTCTTCTGGGCTGACGTTGCTCAGCAGTTGTGACAAATGCTTGCACTGTTTGTCGAACTTGCTGGCTTTTCACACCAAACAACACCAAGACAGCCGACAAAGGGGACATGGACTTTCCTCCCGACCAGGCAGTGGGTGCTGGTGGGGAATGGACCCCACCTCCCCTGGGTCCCTTGGGTTGCTGCCTGCATCTCTCTGCGGGAGGCGACTTCGCCGCCGGCTCTGCCGGCTCCGCCACTTGCAGAGACCCTCCCAGCTCCTACAGTTCAGTAAAAGAGAGCTACCAAGAGCAAGCAGTAGGTCTTTGCTCATCGTGTTCAAAGCAGAAAGCACTCATATGATACCGCAGATAGCAGACTCCGAGAAGGCAGGGGCACAGAGCAGGGGCGGCAGAGGGGCAGCAACCTGTAGGTGTGCTTGTAGCCAGGAGATGAGGTGTGTTCACAGGCTCAACTCGTGCTGAACTGCCGTGCCTCTGCCAAGCCAGCTGTGAGCAATGCTATGCTCCAGTAAGACCTGGGGATTAACGGACCATCTGCAACGTGGATGAGGTTGTCTTCAGGGGACGGAGGAAGTCACAAAGTAGGAGCAGATGCAAGGTCTGGTGGTCAAGAGGGCACTTCTGTGGTCTGCATATGAGGAACAGGACTGTCACCTGAGTTAATTCCCTAAGCAGATTTATCATTACTATTTCTTCCCCCATCTTATTAAAAAGGGCGATGAAGCAAAACACTGCCAAAACGCATTGTATTACCGGAACATTGTCACGGATTTGCCTTATAATGGGAGTCGACATCTGAGCCAAAGCACTATGCTTTTCTTCAATAATACATTGCCATCAGTACTTCTCCCTGCAGAGAAGCTGCATCTTCATGATCCCATGACAAAGGGGATAGTCTGGCATAGAGACAGCGCCATCCTCGCTCTGAATCACACAGACCCTTTTAACCAACAGAAAAAAATAGCTGGATTACTTTGTTTTTCTTCTTTTCAGATATGAGGCACAGCTGTGTAGATTGTAGGCAACAACTGCCTGCTCTGATGTGGCATCCGGCACAGCAAGAAAACTAAATATTGTCACTTCTCTCCTTCATTTGGAGCATTGGCTTGTGCATTGGGAGCGCCGATGTACATCTGCCTGGTTGTGAAATACCCTGTGGATCAGGATGCTCGTCTGACACTAGCACTGCAGAAAGGCTTGGACTAGTGATTTACAGTCGATGCCTTTCACTACTGAATCCCTGGGCACTGCACACTTTTAAATTAAGTCACATGGCTCAAGGTCTCCCAGAAATGAGCATGTGCTCCGGAGGGGGGGTGACTTCTCCGTTGTAAAGTTTTATTTCCGCTGTGGCTTTGATGTTGCTGTCTGGCATCATCGACTGCGTGGTGATGACTGTAGATTCTGATGAGCCGGTTAATATCTAACAGCCTTTCTGGAGCAGGTGTCTTAGTGCTGATGTCTGCCTGAGGATGGGAGGGCGGGTGGAGAATGGGCCAGTGTTTTGGGGGGGTGGAGGCCCAGAGTCCATTCAGTTTGCAGAAGAATTGCTTTCATGTCAAAGAGCTGTTTCAAGGAAGAAAAGAAAGTGGGGTTTTTTCATTTTTTTTTTCCCACGTGGTTTACACCTGCGAGTTCTCTGGAGGTGTTTCAGGTTATACAAGATCCGATGAAAACACAGCCTTGATCCTTATTAGAAACAGAAAGGGCCATACTGTGACAACAGCCCTATTCTCAGTGGGGGAAATCTTTTTTTCATGCTTCTCCTATCAAGAGTTTGTCAAAATTTTTAGACAAATATAAAGACAGAATTTCTAATATTAGCCTAATTGTGTTTCTTGCATATCAATTATTTCATAGCAATTCATATCAATAACATTTTTTATTTGGGTATCTGACACTTCCTCATAAACATCAACAAATCTTATTTATAACTTGAATATTATGTATTTTTAAAGAGACTTGTATTTCTGTGACTCACTTTTTAGCATTACTCTGCTGGATCAACTGGTCCAACAAAGAGCATGGTAACAACATAGAAATACTGTGAGCTGAATATAGATGTTCTTATGTTAACTTAGGCCGGATTAGAAAGTCTACAGGAAGTCCTGCACAGATTACATTTTTAAATTCACTTTGGCATATTTGAGAAATTTGAGCAGGCTTTGCAATTCTCTTGCATTCATCCAAATTTTACCTGAACTATAGCTTATAGTCTAAAAATAAAAATAAAAATATAATTTGAACCAATACAAAATTAAACTGGATTCAAGTCTGCACTGTAGGAACCAATGCCCCAAAGTATTAATGACATATTTTCCAAAGAAATTAGTGGAAGTGAAGTACCTACATACCACTGAGGTTCTGAGTATTAGATTTTGTCTTGCAGTGTCTTGTTGTGGTGTTTACAGAAGTGTGGAACAACAGAGAGATAGGCTGATATTATACTAATTTTCATACAGCGTGAGTAAAAGCAAAAGAAAAAATTATTCTTGAACCATCTATATATAGGCCTCCCAAGTCATGGGTTGAAAACCCATGGCAGAAGTACATATGTCAAATACAAAACAAGTTCAGCTCCTGATAAAGTGCACGAGAGATTTCAACTGTCAGTTGATATTTCAAAAAATAGATAAATAAATAGGGATGATACAAACCCCACAAGATGTGCTGATTCCTTCCTCTTTCTCCCTTTTCAGACTCAGGCTATTTAACACAGCGCTTGTTATAATTAAATTAATATTACATGTATATATAAATCATTGTTGTGTTCTCTCTCAGGCGTGTTTGTATGACTTTCTCTGCAGGCAGAACACGTGGCAGTCAGAGGAGGTGGATGAAAGGTGGCTGGGTTGAATGCCCACCTTGAAGGTGTGTTGCCTTGGTCTAGCTGAAGGATTACATGCGCCCACCCGTCCGGTGCTCCCCTCCAGTGCCATTCCATATGCACCCGTGTGAGCACCCCACAACACACCCGGGACTGGGAGGTGGGGAAGGGGACTGGGGCAGCCATTAACACCTCTCTCCCCTGTTCCAGTAGCAGGAAAAGAGCCTTGAAATGGGAGCTGCTCTTTGCATCCCCTCTGCAGCTTCTCCCTATTTCCAAAGCAGGCTGCAAGGGCACTTTTTACCAGAAGAATAAAATGACTCCACCAGTGAGCAGGAGAAGAAGGGTCACAGGATGAAAAGCCACCTATAACAATGCTCCTTTGCATGGAGAGTGCCAGCCTGGAAAGGTCCAACGAAAGCACTCTCCTGCCTCTTGGCAGGAGGCTGTGGAGGACATGAAGCAATCACGGCTGTGTATATATTCACAGTATGTGGAGTGTTCATAGCACTGCCTGTGACACCAGGTGTTCACAGCTCTTCTCACTACTTTTCAGTAAGGATTTCCCATGCTGTACAATTGTTTATGGGCTTTGCTCACTTGGTGTTTGGGGTCGCTGCTGGGGTCGCTGGTTAGCACCTTCTACTAAGGTGTCAGGACAACAGAAGGGTCTTGAGGCCAGCAAGGACCTCCCTGGTGGTTAAACTGAGAGAAGCAAAGTTAAAAAAAAAAAAAAAATTAGTGAAATAACACTCTCCAAATCCAAAAATGTTTGATCACTGAAGAATCTCAGATTCTGTGGAATTAAAAAGACTTATTTTATAAAAGATAAAAAAAACCAATACAGAAAACTAGTGGCACTAACTCTAAGAGACAGGAACGGGGAGCTTAACTCTTTTCAAGTTTTCCCCCTTGCGTAGGATTTGCTCTGTGTAGAGCAGTGTGGATGCTGCTTTGGCATCACTTCTGTACTCAGGGGACCTAGATGGGGGCACCCTTCCACCGACCACATTGATTCTGCTGGGTTGTGGACCTCTTTTTTCTCTTCAGACCTTGAGAAACCCTAAAAGAGGGGTGGTCTGGGGAAGGTGAAGTTGTTTCTGTGGGAGAGACACCATGATGAGCAAACAGTTTACTACTGTGTTTTGCTGACTGTCAGATTCATATCAGCTTCAAAAGCAGTTTCTGCTGGAAGGGACTGTCCAGCTGGTGGGAAAGACAGTGGGAGGATGTGGGTGTGAGTGATTTGTGCTGCATTTATAATTAGTCTTTTAGCTTAACAAACTTTCCACTGTTAATTAAGCCTGTGAATCTGTTTGTGTGACAGTAAGTGACAGCCATTCCCCCTTCACGCAGGGGCAAGCATCGTGGGGAGGTAAAGGCATCCAGACATGAAAATACTGAAGCAAGTGATTTAGTTTTCAAGGGTACCATTGCCTTTGATCGGATGAAAGTCAGGCTGTTCTTCCACAGTTTTCTGTGCTCATTGTGCTATTTATTTACACATACGTATGTATTTTTATATGTATGTAAAATTATAATTTTACACACACACACACACACACACATATACACACACACATAAATATATATATATCTATCTATATCTATCTATATCTATCTATATATATCTATATATATACTTCCTGACAGATTTGAAAACTCATCCTGGAATACGAAAGTCAAGCCTGGTACAATGTGGCTTACATTACGTGTTAAGTCTTCTCACAGGACACCATATCGGGGTAGGTAGACTACAAATACAAGGCCAGGCCAAAGCTAAAGCTAAGCTGCTGATCCTTATGTACCAAATCTCTAGCTTTGATAAATTATAATTATTTAATAACTAGAGTATTTTATCAACAGTATTAATTTAATTTTAAATAGATTTGTACAGTCTTATGGCAATGTTTTTATATGAGAATATTTTGTTATTTCTGTGTCTTAGGTATTTAATGAAGTAAAGAAATTCTGTTCTTAGTAAATGCATATCCATGCAATTCAGAGCAGTTTTAGATTGTCAGAGGTATCTTAATTGGAATAAAAAGCCTAGGATATAATGCAGTTGGGAGTGTCTCAGCTGTGTACTACAAAAATATGCAGAATTCAGATCACCAGCTTTTATGAAAACTCTGGGGATCGTTATCACTTACGCTGTTGTAAAACAGGATTAACTGTTGCAGCCAGTTGAATCTCATCAAGATAAAATGGATGTGTTGGACCGGTAACTTTTACGCGGACAAATAACAGAACTTGGTTTGCTATGACATTGTTATTGCTTGCTTAGCTTTGTCTCAGCTCAGAGTGCTCATTTTGATGAAGGCAAGAACGGATATTTTTCATGGTCCATAAACAAATAGCTTTACTGGGCGTGTACACAGATATAATAGAGATGTTACTTCAGTTGCATATTGTACTTCTACAATCCTGGTATTCCTCGTCAAGAGTAGTATTTACTACAGCTGTGCCTGCAACAGGTCTGAACCCTCTTATGGGCTATAATGAACGAGGCAGATTCATTCATTCAGATTCAGAGCCAGAATTTTTCTCAGTGGAAAAGGGTGAGAACCATGTCCATGTGTTCCCATAGCACTTTATCTCCAGCTTGCTGCAGATGTTAACGACACAGGAAAGCAGGTAGCAGAGAAGCAGATCCAGAAAGATAGCTGGGAGAATTAAGCACATCTGAAAAAATTATCTGTTTTCCTTCTTCTTTTTCTCTTCTCCCTCTCCATCCACCCCAATGAAGCATTTATTTTCTGCCCACAGTCAATACCATGAGCCAGAGAACTGCGGGAAAATCGGTAATTACTTGGTTAAATTGTCTGAAGTCATGGTGCAGTGCTGTCCCAGAGATGTCTGGAGGCATTAAATAAAGGGGAAATATAAGAATAATATGCTTTCTTCTGCTTACAAGATTTAAAGTAGCTCAAGACTCTAGCTCTCAGGAGCAGAAGTCAAACAAGCCAGGGTTAGTGTAGAAAGCTTGTTATTTAGGGTAAAGGGATTTACTTATAATGTTACAGAGATTGTGATGGTTTTTGCTCCCTGATCCCTTAATCTTTTTCCAAAAGGTGTTGGAATGAACTACCTTTTAGAAAGCGCTCTTGCAGAATGCCAGAAACTGCAGCAAAGAGAGATTTCCTTTCAAAGATGCAGTATCCCAATTTGGTAGAAGAACAAATATGTTTACAGTAATGGGTTTTGCATTGAACATGAACGTCAGATTTAGAGTTCACTTTTGATGCTTTTATTCATCTCGAACCGTAGCTAGTTGCTCTGTGTGTTTTTTTGTTTGGTTAGGTGGTGGTTTTTTGTTTTTTTTGTTGGGTTTGGGGGTGGTTTTTTTTTTTTTTTTTTTTTTTTGACTGTTGCTCTAGTCAGAAGCTCTTTTGCCTGGGATATTTTTAGTATGTTCTTCAGATAGGAGAGCTCCTTGTCAACAGCAAACCCATAGGTCCTTTCTGACTCCAGGCTTCTGAGCAACAGACTCCTGTTTTCATCCCCAGGGAAAGTTAAGGCTGATGTTCCTGCTGCAGTCAAGCAGTTCTAGACAACACTAAATAAAACTCTGAATTGCCTTACCAAATCACTTTTTGCTTTTTGGATCTTCTCCATTCCCAAGTTCATTCCCAAGGCCCAGGCATGTGGCATAGGCATGTCAAGGACGGAGTGCCACTCAGGGGTCACTGTCTTCACACTCCCAAGAAATGGTGCAGAAGGTCTTCAAAGTGCTCCTACAGACCTGCTAAACAATGTGTCCTGTGGGCTCAGCCTGGCCTGATTTCTAGTGGTCCTTAATGGACTAGAATTGGTCACAGATTAACTTCAGATCACCCTATCTGTTAAATTTGGTGCCTAAGCAATAGCTGGTGATTTTTATATTTTGTCTGTCACACCCATGAAGGGTCATGGGGCAGCACACAGCAGTCGTGCTGACACTGCTAAGACGCAGCTTCAGCCTTCAGCAACAGTTCCTTTTTCCCTAGATATCTGAATACCCGTTCCCAGAAACCTACCCTGAAACTCTAGCTGGGAAATGTTAAAAAATGTCATGCTTTCTTGTTATTCAATTGCTTTTCGACCGACAGGTTTGGGAAGAAAAACTCAAGCAGTAAATGTCTGACCAAATGCGTCACTGGAACAGATACCATGTTTTTTAACAGTGAAGGCAGTAAAACAGACTTTTGAGTAGTCTCTCAGAGGTCACATAATATACAGGACTGGACCCAGCTTCGAAGGATATATTGATATGGTCATTGTAGGGGTTAGAACTTTGGTATTGAAAAAGGCAGCTAGTCTTGATGTCTGGTAACCAGATGCCAATCTGGGAAAAAGTGCTGGTTGCCAAATAAAGCCACTATCTATCATATTTGGTAAGTGGCGGCAGTTCGGTAAAGCTCCCAGTTACTGGAAAAAGGGAAACATAACCCCCATTTTTAAAAAAGGAAAAAAGGAGGACCCAGGGAACTACAGACCAGTCAGTTTCACCTCTGTGTCTGGCAAGATGATGGAGAAGATCTTCCTGGAAACTTTGCTAGGGAACATGGAAAATAAGGAGGTGATTTGTGACAGCCAACATGGATTCACTAAGGACAATTTGTGTCTTACAAATTTGCTGGCCTTCTATGACAGAGTTACAGCATTCATGGATAAGGGAAGAGCGACTGACGTTGACAACCTGGATCTGTGCAAAGCATTTGACACTGTCCCACATGACATCCTTGTCTCTAAATTGGAGAGACATGAATTTGATGGATGGACCACTTGGTGGACAAGGAATTGGCTGGATGGTTGCACGCAAAGAGTTGTGGTCAATGGCTGGATGTCCAAGTGGCAACCAGTGATGAGTGGCGTTACTCAAAGGCTGGTTTCGGGACAGGCGCTGTTTAATGTCTTTATTGGCAGCATGGATAGTGGGATCGAGTGCACCCTCAGCAACTTTGCTGGCAACACCAAGCTGTGTGGTGCGGTTGACACACCAGAGGGAAGGGATGCCATCCAGAGGGATCTGGAGAGGCTTGAGAGGTTGACCTGGGCAAACCTTATGAAATTTAACAAGGCCAAGTGCAAGGTCCTGTATCTGGGTTGGGGCAATCCCAAACTCAATCCCAAGCTGGGCAGAGAATAGATTGAGAGCAGCCCTGAGGAGAAGGGCATGAAGGTGTTGGTGGATGAAAAGCTCAACGTGAGCCAGCAATGTGCGCTCACAGCCCAGAAGGCCAACCGTATCCTGGGCTACATCAAAAGCAGCGTGGCCAGCAGGTGGAGGGAGGTGATTCTGCCCCTCTACTCTGCTCTCGTGAGACCCCCACCTGCAGTGCTGCATCCAGCTCTGGGGCGCCCGATGTAAGAAGGACATAGCGCTGTTGGAGTAGGTCCAGAGGAGGGCTAGAAAGATGATCAGAGGGCTGGAGCACCTCTGCTATGAGGACAGGCTCATAGAGTTGGGGTTGTTCAGCCTGGAGAAGAGAAGGCTCCAGGCAAACCTTATAGCACCTTCTAGTATCTGAAGGGGGCCTACAAGAAAGCTGGAGAGGGACTTTTTATGAGGGCATGTAGTGATAGGACAAGGGGTAATGTCTTCAAACTGGAAGAATAGATATTAGGAAGAAAATTTTCACTCTGAGGGTGGTGAGACATTGGAACAGGTCGTTGTAGATGCTCCATCCCTGGAAGTGTTCAGGGCCAGGCTGGATGGGGCTTTGAGCAACTAGGTCTAGTGGGAGGTATCCCTGCCCAAGGCAGGGGGACAGGAACTAGATAATCTTTAAGGTCCCTTCCAACCCAAATCATTGTATGATTCTATGATTCCAATTTTTCTAATTGCATCTCATTCCTGCCTTTTATATAGTTTACACAAAAAATAGTAAAAAAACCCCTCCCCAGAACTGACACTTCAATTAAAAAAAAAAAAGAACTAGGAAGAGCCATAAATCTGCAATTCAAATATCTCAGCGTGCCAGGAAATGTGATCCGCTGCATACAAGGGCTGCATCTGCTCTGCTTTATTCCCACAGACAGCAAGCTGCCCACAGAGACCACACCTCCTCCCACTCCTCCTCCTGTTCAAGTTGCTGAAATGCTGCCCAAAGCCAACAGCACAAATTTGTCACTGAAGTGCTTTTTCTGCGTGGCCCCATTACGGGCTTCAAAAAGGATATTTGTTGCCTCCTGATTCTGCATTACAAGGCATTAACAGCAGTGTCTTCGGTTGTTTAACTAGTTTGTTGACTGGCCAGTGAATTCCCAAGGCAGTTGGCAGCACCATAACAGACCTTTGCTGTTGTTTGATCCATCTCATTCCTGCGATGGATGAAGATGAGAAAGGAATTAAAGAACTCCTGTCTGGGAAAGAAAACCACTCTTGTTTCTAGGGGGTTTGTTTTCATTGGTTCTGAAAAATCTATTACTTCTCTCTTTTAAGTAATTCCTCTGCAGAGATGCTATTTTAATAAAGCTCTGCAAAATGGCTGCAGCTAGAGGGAAAAGTATGTATGTGAAAGTGGCTTCAAAGGGATATGCTTTTATTATGAGCCTTCCTTGCTCTTCCTCTGATTTCATTTTCTTTTGTGCTCTGGGTCACTCTTGGTTTGTTTCTAAATTTATTGTCTCCCCCTCCTCCCCAATGGAAAAGAGATGTAACGCAGCATCCA
This sequence comes from Chionis minor, assembly GCA_013398295.1. NCBI lineage: Eukaryota > Metazoa > Chordata > Aves > Charadriiformes > Chionidae > Chionis > Chionis minor. Next base: position 629,410 of record VZSF01008151.1, on the reverse strand, counting down.
ATTTATTTGGAAACCCATTGTTTCCAGGGAAATCTGAACACAAATATCCTGATGCTTTTATACGGGAGCCTGTTTCATGGAGGAAGGTGAATGCACTGTCCATGTGGGATGTAACTCTTCCCATGCGAAGCGTATCCCTCAGACTGCAAGGTTTATTCTCCTCTTGAAAAATCCCGTCTTTAATAAAGCTAATATCTGTCTGTGGTGAGAATTGTGTGTATCTTTCAAAGGGGTTCCTGCTGTGCAGCCATGAGTTTGACAGCGAATGACTGCAAGAGACATTTTCCTTTGGCAGCTGCATGGAACAGGGAGTGAACCATGAACATAGTATGTGTTTGATCCTCTATGTGTTCAGCCTGGAGACACTGAAGGATTTTGGGTTACTATGATCCCATGGTTTGCTTAGTGGGTAAGCTCACTGAGGCTGGCTTGCTGGCTTTTTCCATATAACCACCATGTGAGAGCCAACCATGCCAAAGCAACTGGGATGGCAGTAGAAGAAGAAGCAATGATGAAGTCTTCTGTGCTTGTCTATATGTCCTTACAGAATTGTGCTGCTGCCCCCTTCTAAATAAGGAAGGCCTGGCATAGTAGTGGATGTGGCGGGATTTAGCATCCCTGATGAAGTCACTTCTCTGCTGCCCTACAAAGATGTCCACCAGATTCGTGGGGGCCCCTGTTTCAGGTGCCCTGGTATCCATGAGGCTGTGACCAACCTATGTCATCATCATTGGGAAAGATGACAGCAGCCTTTGTTCAATGGTGGAGAGTTGTGGGAGGGATTAGCAGCAGGGTAGCTCTGTTTTGCTGAGCATTTTGTGTTGCACATCCAGGAGAAATCAAAATTACAGCTCTTGCTCTGGCCACGTGGAGGGCTCTTAGTAATTTTTTTGCTGCCTGCAAGGAGAAAGAGACTGTAACAGGAGCCAAAAAAATGTGGTCTGGTTCTCCTGCTGCTCTCCCGTTCTCCCTTAAGGAAAAGAGGATTTCACAGATATTAGGAAAAAAACAAACCCAACAAACCAACCCACAAAATCCTTTCCCAAATGGTGACAGAAATGGGAATAACAACACTTATGCTTGTGATATGATTGCCAGACTTCCCTGCTGGCTGTGGTGTGTGTGCTGCACTATCTCCAGGAGGTCCCAGGACAGGCAGAGGGGCAGCCCATGGCCAGAGGGAAGCAAACGCACCTCCTACACAGCTGGAGCAGCTTAGTGAGCTGATCACTGCAGCATGTCAATAAGTTTCAGAGGCCTGATGCACCACGTCAAATACACATTAAGGCAAAGCATTGTGGAATTGACAGTTATATACATTCACTTGCATCTTGATCAACCTTCTGTTTTCCTCCCTTTGCTTTCTATTTTATATGCATACTTCACTCCCGAGAAGTTACCTCTTCAATGCAAATAAAAATCTAAATCAGAGACAACAGGCTGCTTTGTCTGAATCTGTAATTCAAATTACTGCTAAGGCACGGAAATGTCACAGGTTTTTTCTGACAGACCATGTCTGCTCTGTGTTAGTCATATCAAGATCCAAATATCCATAAAGCTGGTCTCCTCTACTCCTGTAGGAATACAAGAAAGGCTGGCAAAAATAATGGAGGACTCATCTTTCAAAGCGAACTGCAAGGGATTTAGGAATACAGTTTGCTTTTTGACCAGCTAACATGAGACATTTCAGAGTAATAGTGCTAGGTAGAACTTTGCAATGCATGTTGTTGCAGCCAAGCACTTAATAATCATGCATCAGGCTCTCTATAAATGGCATTGGCATAAATGTCCCCCCGCAGTGCCTCCCAGGAGCTGCAAAACTTCAGGAAGGGTTAAACTTAACTTCTGAGATTTCAATTCTTTTTCCTTTGACAAACATGAGGATTAGCAACTGCAGTGTTTATACAGGGTTTTAGTAGGTAAAAAATAGCTAGTTCTGTTTGTGAAGCAAAACACCATGGACTGGGGCAGGCAGTGGTATCAAAACCAAGACGAAGCCATGACTGCACCTTTCTGCTTCTCTGCAGCTGTTCCAGCATAACTGCAGAAAGGAAGAAACCGGTCAAAATTCACATTTTTTCTGTTCCAGCCAGGAATACCAGCCTGTGCACAAATGCATAGGTGAGGAGCGTGTCAGGATGCATCACTGTGTCACCCAAGCATATCTAGGCAACACATGGGCTAGGTAGGAAAGTGTCTGGTGAAAACACATGTGTCTTTCAGGGAGGCACATGCACAGCATGTACCACAGCTGGTGCAGGCTGATCCAGAAGGCAGCTTTTGGATGATGATAGCAGGCTGAATGAACTCAAGGGACACCATAGATACCATGTTAGAGAAGCCTGAAGATGAGACTCTAGGAGTAAATACAAGACCATGATGTAGGGTTCAGAAGTTTCTTGGTGAAAATGATTAGTAAGAGATGAGTTTTGGAATTGCTCCGATGGCAAAGATAGTCAACATGCCAAGGGAAGTTGTGGATTAGTGTCATATGACTACACTATTCTAAGGCTTAGAAATGGGAAGCACCATTTTTAAAATTTTTTTTCCTCCAGATAAATTTGGGCCTTTTCTCCTTCTACTAACTGGCTGCCTGTCTTTCCTCCAGAAGAAAACAAGCCTGGACATGAACCTATCGCCTGACAGCACCCTCAGATGTCCCTTTCTTGTGACAACAAAAAAATGTTTGTGTCTGTGTACATGTGCATGGGAGAGTAATCTGCAAAGAATTAACTTTTGTAAGGATATATAAAAAGCTGAAAGTTTTTTCCATTTGTAGTTGACATCATTTAGTGGGTTCTCCAGAACAGACGAGAAGCCTCCACAGATACTAAGGTGTCAGGCAGTGTGTGGAGCTTGGCTGAGTGTACAGAACCATCATCCTTAGATCAAGAACTACAAGGAGGTGTGTTTTGATTGTGATCATCACCTTCATAAAGAAACGATTGTTTATAAGTTTTTGCAGAGTAAACAAAACAAGCTACTTAGTTCCCTTGTTAAGACGTCTTCATGGTAATGTGGCAACAGGAAAATAATTATGTCAAATATCAAAGAAATCCAGAAAGAGACCTTTTTCCTAGTTTCCAACACATTATTTAGTAAGCTCTGTCCTACAAACCCAGTAAAGCAAATCTAAACTTTCATTACAGAAATTTATGCCCTTCAAAATATTAATGGCAAAATATATTGAGTGGACATACAAACATGCATCTTCTTTCTTGCATTTGCCTTCTGTGCAGAAATACATAATTGCCATTGTTTCATTCTCCTGCCAGCTCATTCTTTGTATTTTCATCATGCTTGCGTACATCCATCCATGTATATGGTTTTAAATAAAGAACACTTTTCCTCAGCATTGCTCCTTTCTGCTTCCATAAGCATCCCTCCGCGGTCTGCTCTCAGCTAATCAACAGATTGTCTCTAGATTTTCACCACTTTTTCACAGGAAGATACCTCTGCCTCAGAGCTGCTTTTTTTCAGTCAAGAAGAACCAAGTCCTTTGCAGGACTCCACATCTCTTTGGCTCACCTGGAAAGGCCAGGGAGGAGTTTGTGTTAGCCACTGGGCAGGCACCTGAAGGCAGCTGCAGCTTTGGATACAGCACAGCTGTATCCACAGGGGACAAGTGTCCATAGATTTTTAACCCAAAGTCATCACACCTTTCTCTCTGTGGTTGCTTTTCTGCAAGGCTGTGATCTTATTAGGACTCTGCCCTATGCTCAGCATTATTCTCCTGCTAACCCCAACAAGGTGTTCTACTGGGATGAGAAGAAAACAGCATGGGCATCAGCTACTCCTATGGCGGGTCCTCAGTGCCAATCTGAATACACATGTATGAATGCATAAATACAAATTGTAAAGCGCTTTGTAAAAATTTGTAGTAGAAGGCCGGCTTCTCAGTATTACCACAAACCATTTGAGCCAGGGTAATCAATTTTCTTTGTCTGTGTGTTCTTTAATTCCAGGATTATTTTGCATTTGCAACTGCTATTCACCATATAATTCACTCAGACTGAGCTCAAGTGCCTTTAGGAAATCGGTTATATGGTCCTTTTTATTTATTTATTTAGATGAAAGCACACTGAAGGTCAGCACTCTTCTTGCTTAACTGTCTGAGAACACAGACATTTTCTTCTTTAGCTATGAACATGGCGTCTCTTAAAAATGTACGTAAACCTAATTAAATTATATTTTCCCTTAGGCTATTCAGACAATGCAAAATGAATATTAATCTCCCTCTTCACCCGTCCCTATCATCTAATCAAACAATTACTTTGTTGTAACACCGGGCTTGCATTCTCTCAACAAGATACATGTTATGTTCTAATGCCCTGGGAGTCATTAAAGCTTCTTGCAAAATGCAAAAATGCAAAGCCCTCCTTCTAATGTTTTTTAATTATCTCATGTGTCATCTGATCTTGCCCAGCACTTAGATCTATCAAAGGTGCAAACCCAGATTAAGCTGGGTGATCCTGCACCCCCTCACAGTCTAGTCGCAGGGTCATTCTTGTCTCCCATTGACTTTGTATTTTAATTGGTATCTTGTTATTAACAACTGAGAGTGCAATACACTGAAAGAAATATACTGGATGGCTAATATTTATTCATGTTAGGGGGAAAGGAAAATAACTGAATCCCCAGACTTTGTCTGGCATTCCTGTTATCTCATAGTTTCTAATGTTTCTTACCGAAAGAATTTAGAAATTAGCTTTTTAAAGGAGAATAGCTTTGGATACCCAAAACTGTAAGCTTCACTTTCTTTCTTTGTTTTTATTTAAAAGGCTCTTTTTGAATTACAAGTAGTAAAATTAAGTTGAAGGGTTATTCCAAAGAGGGCTGGGTTTTTGCAGATCTCATTTGCTTTAATTACTTGTAAATAATCTTGGGGAAAAGGAAACCGATTTCTTTGTCTGACAAACTACCACATGCTCCTATGTGCAGAATATAACCACCTGGCCTCACCTTTAAAAATCTTTCATATTCAAAAAAACCCTCCAGGTGCAGGTTCTTCTTGGACTTAGGAAACTGAAGAACAGCTGGGCAAGGAAGAAAACTAGTTTTCTCTGGACATATCCAAACAGGGCAAATTAATACCACATTTGCAATACATTTCTACAGATGTGGTATTCTCCACGTAAGTATCATCAGTCATCATAATTAAATTCTTTAATCAAGAGTTTTATCAAAAGATGTATATGTAAATTATTGATCCTATCTAGGACTGTGTATTTCATGGTGGACTAGAAAGAGTTACTTGTCATTGAATTTCTGGCTGCTTAGGTGTGCGTGATAGCACCCTCTTCAGTAACAATCCAAGGAAATAATTACATCGATAATGCATTGCTGAGAAGGCCTTTGTTTTGAATAGTCATAGTGTTGCAGTAGTTTACTCTCAGGCAAATTTTTTTAGTTCAACACTTATCGAGCACTACAAAATACATTAAGTTTAAAGTTGTTTGTATCTTGTCTTATGCAAATAGGTTTAACGAGCTGTTTGTCCATCTTTTCCCCAGTAACTTTAGGCTCATTAAGCGACTTTGACTTGACAGACACACACTGGTACCAAAGAAAATAAATTCCTTAAAAAAAAGAAAACAAAAGAATGAATTTCTTCAAGTGGAGATTCCACGGAATACTAGGTTTAATCTAATTCTCCACTCATTAGCCATTAGGAGGTTCACAGAAGACTGGCTCAAGTTCAGCAGAGGCCATACTTTGGCCCTTTACAAGGATGACAGTCAGCCCTGCAAGGCTGCACCTCTGTCTCTCTTCTTAAGTGTTTCATTCGCCTTAGCTTTCCCATTCTGCTCTGAGTAAGAGCTTGCGGTGCTCTTTTCTGCTTCACATAATGAATCTAGCATACAAACAGAAATCCTGAGCTTCATAGCTGCCTTTGTAAGACAGTGCGTTAAAGGGTACACAAGAGGCAGCCGTGAAGTTACACCTTGCCAGAGGGAAAAACCAACAGTGGGGCAGTGGCGAAAGTCAGCAGCAGTTTCTAGAAGCTGTCTGTGTTTAGCAGAAGTGGTACTGTGAATCTTAAACTCGTGTTTGAGAAAGAGAGCATCTGTTGTGGGAACTGCCTGACTGGCTGTCTTGCCAGAGGTTGCAGGTCACTGTGAGAAAATATGAGCTAATAAAAAGAGTAGTGATATTTGAGATTTTTCGGGCTCCTCTGTTTAAACTTTTTGTTTCTTAGAGGACTGTCTGGGAATAGGAATGGAAGTGATCTTTTTCTCTGTGTTTGTTGTGTGTGTGTCTCCTTGCCCTTTTTTCTTCACAACTTTTCCCCCTTTCTCTGTCTTCTTTACCCTTACCCTAGATCTGTCTCCAAAGTTGAAGCTGCTTTGAGAGGCTAAACCGGATGACCTACAGAGGTCCCTTCCCACCCAACTTGTTTGATGGCTCTGTTATTCAGCACCTTTATGGCTCTGAGATCAGAAATAGGCTGGGAGCACAGGGAAGAAACCGGGAGAGGTGGAGATGGCCACGGAACACCAGCCAAATGCTTTCAGGGCTGTGCAGCGCTGGGGATTGAGAACTTTTCATTGAGGCCTGATGTGTTTAGAGGGCAGTTTCCTGGCAGTGACAGGAAAGGAATATGACAGCTTTTTTTTTTTTTTCAGGTAGAGAGAGCACCTGGGAAAAGTATGTGGTGATAGACCCAAAACATGAGCCATATGTTGGTTAAACTCCTGCGCATCCTGTGAGGTCTCAACAGACAAAGGAGGCCAGACCGCGGTTAAACGCAGTGGGAAATGGCCACCATGCTGTGAATCAGATACTGACAAATTCTCTCCATTCCCCTTATCACCTGGGCTGGAAATGTCACTGAGCTGTTTGCAAAAGCAGCAGAGGAGACTTCTCACTCTGCAGGGAGTGGGATGGTTTCTGTTTCCATAAAAGCAAATTGGGGTTAAAGCAACTGAGAACAAGAGAGCAGTATTAAGGTATGTGACAGGAGGGATCGTCTCTGATCTGTCATATGAAAAGAGGGTAACACGGGGGCCAGCCATAAAGAAATGGCCATCATCTTACATGTTGTTGGAAATTTGTCATAGGGACCTCAGGGGACTTGTACAACAAAAAGACCTCAGCCTTGCTAACACCAAAACGTGCATGAAAATCCACATTGCATGGAGTCCCTACAAAAACCTTTAGTAATGGATTGCAAAACAGGTTACAAGAAAATCACTGTCATGAACAAGGACTGCTAGTTACATTTCCACATTGAATGGCACCTTTCAAACAACAACAGAAAACACAGAAACACAGAAATGTTTTTAATTTTATTTCATGTTCACAGTGTTGTCAGTTGTGTATTAATCTCAAGTTGCTGACTACATTCACTTCAGAGAAAAACTATGGAGTATTTTAGTGGGAACGACCCTGACGTCTGTGGAAATTTCCCTGCTCACCAGCACAATGACTTTCCCACCTAGTGGTTAATTCAATGGAGAATTGCTACTGCACAGAAGGCTAATATTTTCTTCCTGATGTAATTGATAGATACAGGAAGGTTTTCTGAGGCACCAACAAGAATTTTATTTCAAAAGCAATAATGAAAAATTCTATCCCTAGGTCTTAAGAAATGGCTACAACTTACGAAATTTCATGGCTATGGTCCAGAACATCCCAGGCAAAATTTCCCCATTCACTCCAGGTGTGCAAAGGGCTGGAAAACAGGATTTAATTTCTCTGACCCATAAGCAACACCATCAAGGCCTTGCAGCCCTGGCAGGATGTGTGAGGATGTCTAAAATGCAAATAGACAGATCACTGCTATATTCTGGTGTACGAATGGGCACTGAGAAGATGGCAGAAGGTCTTATAAAAGGGAGAAACAGTTGGGTGATATACATTGAGTTAGCTACTAGACTAGCTGGCACGTTCCTTCTTCTGCACGTCCTGGGCTGTGTCTAGAGGACACCAGTCCATGTCTGAGATTGGGCTGTGAAGGTCAAGCACCCAAAATCTGCATGCAGAACTGATGTCTTCCCGTACTAAGCCTGGAGGTTGGTACTCTATAGTTGCCAACCTTCATGCCTTCCCTTCATGTCTTACCATGAAGCAACTTTCAATTCATGCTGATATGTTAGTGGGAAACTGGAAGAGAGAAAAACATATCAAGTTAAAAAAAAAGGCAATCACTTAAAAAAGTACTCTGCGTTATTAGTCTGCATCCCACTCAGTTTTGCCTGCTCACTTGTGAGGACACCATCGAGACTGCAGAGTGCTTTCTAGAAGCTGGTGAACTTACACCTGCTCAGACATGGGCTCCTGTGGTGGATGGGAGGGAGAAAGGAGCAGCAATGGGGAAGTACAAAACTTAAAATCCTTAGCCTCTTGTCTTTGAAGGGGAAAAGCCACAAAACCAGCAGACTTTATTTACCCTTGTTCCTTTTTTTGGGCATAGTGTCAGCGTGTCAGCAAGAAATGCTTTGCATTATGACTCTGAATCTTGTCTTACATTTTATGTTCAAGGATTCCTGTGTGACATGGCGGGATCTCTGTCTTGAGCACTGGCCTGATCATAGAATCATAGAATCATAGAATCACAGAATCACTTGGGTTGGAAGAGACCTTCAAGATCATCGAGTCCAACCATAACCTACACTACCAAAAACACCACTAAACCATGTCCCTCAACACCACGTCCACCTGTCTTTTAAATACCTCCAGGGATGGCGATTCCACCACCTCCCTGGGCAGCCTGTTCCAAATGATGTTCCTGATGTTCCCTGAAGCACTGGAAAAAATTTTCACAAAAGTTGGAGCCCTTGGATGTGGGTGCAAACCCCACACTGTGGACTCTGAGAGTGAGCAAGCCTGTTTGCTTAGCTGTAGCAATAGTTTGTTGTTCCAGTATAATTTATGACTGTCTTGGTGAAAGAGGTTTGGAAAAGTGCTGTTACTAAGTACTTCTGCTAATGCTCAGACCTGGTTGAACTAAGATAAGGAACGATCATGTGTGATGTTATGCTGTAGGTCTGAGCTGGCAATAGCTGTGATATGTAGGAGGGACAAGCAGTGGCGGAGAAACTTCTTTGCCTGGACCAGCTGTACCAGGAGCAGCACATCTGACTGTGAGTATTAATTCTTCTAAGGGTGCCTGGGAACCTCTTAGGGAAATTACATTACTCTGAAAGCAGCTTGTGCTACATAAAAAGGTAGGACCTTCCTTTTTGCCTCATCTGTTTAAAAAAACACTTCTCTTCTTTTCATCTCTGTGTTCTCACCTGCCCCCTTCCCTCCCTGGGAGTGCATTTCTGTAACTAGGTACGTATGAGGAGAAATCTTTTGTGTTGGCAAGAATGGCAGCTGCTGACATGGAGTCTTTCTGGAGGGACAGAAACTTATTTGTTGATTCTAAGTTTGTCCTTTCCAGCTACAAAATAAATCAATCTCATGCTGTGTAGCTCTTGAGGTGAGACACTTCAGCGTAATATGTGAATGCAACTTTACGTATGAAAATAGCATACCTTGAAAATCAATTTCATGCCAAAATGGGGTGTTCATAATTTTTACTTATTATATTTATACTTAAGGTACTAAGGGGCAAACCACAGTATGTAATTTGGCAGACATTGGTCTACTGCATGTTCATATAGCCAATTAATTACATATTGTAGTTTGAAATGCTAAATGTACTGTTCAGGTCACATAAGTGCTGATAGCTTGTGTTACAGGCTGCAGGATGGCATTTGTATTACAAGATTAAGATTAATCTACAAAATTAAGACAGGTTCACAACTGCGGCAATTGGTTTTGAAATGATTTATGGAGAATATTATGTCATTTTCCTCAGTAATGATATTGTTCCTCCTTCCTCTGTACTGCATAAAATATTTCAGGACATGGGTGTGTGAAGGGGTTTATATCATTATCATGTAGTATATCTTAAACAGGAGTGACAAAAGTATGCTGCGACCGGTACACTTGTGGCAGTCAGGCTGGAAAACCGTCTTGAACACAAGAAGAAAAGGAGCCACATTCTTGGTACTCTTGAGTAAGAGGATAGAACTGTGCATTTAACTCTTCATAGCCTTACCAATATCAAGAGCATAATGAATGATTGTTATATTTTAGATATGTGTGGGAAAAAACCCTGCTGGAATATATATGTTCACCTCAATGCAAAGCAAACTCATCTTCAGTTGTGTTGCTTTGGTTTCACAGCTGCAGTGAAAAAATCTGTTGTTTGGAAGAAGTCTTCACCTAAATGTGACCTAAGTGATACCCATATCTTCTTATGAACCTGTCTCTATTTAAGTGTGTATTTCACCTAATGAGAATATAGGTATTGGACACAGTAATTAGTCTGAGAGCCTGAGAACAAGCAAAGACACTGTATGGATAGACATACCCTAGTTAGCAGTACAGTTCACTTCCACTCCACCAGAAGGTAAATAATTCTTTATCTTTACTAAAAAGCCTGGTTTGGTTTTACCTTATGGGTCTTTAATGCCTCTTCTTAAAGGACACACTTCATCTTCATATCCTTTATAGAGATGTCAGACCAAATTCTCTTTCTTTGGTGACCTGCACTGCAAGTGCAGCTACAGTGTAAGCACTAACTCATAGACCCTTGAAATAGAAACTGTGCAATCAGAAGGCCAGCAGTGGCTCTGGTGCAGTGGAGACAAGAAAAGGCTATCTGTTAGATCCCCCCGTCTACTGGAAAAGGAGTGTGGCTCAGTCTTGTGTTGCACAGAGCATTCACAGAGTGTTTGTCTCCTGTGGCTGCAGCCCAGGCAGCTTGGTAAGACCATGGCCATGCTCACCGGGTTTCCACCTCCATGAAACCCTTGTCCGATACAGTACCCTTAGGTTTTTAACTCATTTAGCACACTTCAGATTGCTAATGAAGCAAAAGCCTTACATGGTGTGACTTTTTGAAGTCCTGGCAGACGATACCTTGTCACTGTCTCTCCAACCTTCACTCTTCACTTCTTAAAAGAAGGTCAAAGTATATACTTTAGAGGTACATGCTGTCCATCACTGTAGCGCCTTCTCTCTCTTGCCTGCAGGTAGTCACCATTTTACAGACTTAGAAGCCTCAAACTAATGACTTTTGAATATTAATGCCAGAAAACTCTAGACACCTCTTTAGAATTAATGGAGTTCTCCAGGATGATCACACTCCAGGTTTCTATTTCAGTTTGTTCTTATTCTCTCTGGTGAATTTTGATTTGCCCTGGTGACTTACCATGGTATGATTATTGTTTGTACTTTTCAGAGTATGAGGTTGTTTAGGAAACCTAGCTGCGCTGATAATTCCTGAAGGCGTGGTGGTGTGCAGCAGCAGCGTACCTGGTTGTGTCTCTCACTCTGTTCCTCACCACTCTGACCTCCTTCCTACAGTGACTTTATTCCTTTTAAGATTTAGAAATTGTTTTTCTGTCTCTTCCCTATTACTAGATAACTTGCTGATGGCCTGAGAGAATTGCTGTGCAGTTTTTTGGGATAAATCAAAGCCAATACTGACTATAAAAGCCAGAGATCCCACAGAGCATGAAATCCTCCTTATCCGTTGCTCCTTGAATGTCATCTGCACGTCTAGTGCTGAGTTTCATACAAAATGCACTGCAGTTGGGGAATTCTTGCTGGCTTTTTTTCATGCATATTAGGACAGAAGATACTTTGATTGCAAAAAAAGTTTTGATATACTTTACAATGAGCTTTACTGTAAATTCACATATGCCCCCTTTCATTTGCAGGCGAGATTGCAGTAGGTCTTCTCTCAGCCTCTGCAAACTTAAGTGCCTTATTTTGCATTCAGTCATCCTTGTGCTCCTTCTGATCCCTTCGAGTAGTTTGATAAATTCTCAGCCTCTGAGTCTCTTGTCTTGGGATCATTACATGGGAACACAAAAGACACAGAGCTTGTTCAGTGTCTCTGCTCTGTCGGCCATCACAAAGCAGTGTGCAACCTTGCCTTTCTCTAGCCAAAAAAACCCACTGGGAGATGCTAGACAGCTCTTCTGTCAGCTCACGCTGTCATTTTAAAAAAAAGTGGTTGGTGCCTCCTTGACTGGTGCTGTGCCTCTTGCTTCAGAGTGTTACACCTTGAAGCAGACATTGCAGATACACTTATTGCCACAGGGTAGGTGACCTTGACAAACCTAGAGATAACACTTTTAAGTCACGACTGAGACACACTGGCAAGACGTGTAGTAAAGACAGCGTGGCCTTCTAGCTATCAGCCTGTGGCTACAGGCATTTGAACATACATCTCCAGCCTGTGAATTGACTGACAGCCTTCATGAAGATGAAATTCTCTTTAAGTGTTGGGTTGCTATTGGCATAGAGTAGTTTGGAAACACAACTCCTGATTTCTTGTTTCTTGTCCTGCCCACAACAGTAAATAAACCTCCCCACAATAGCATCCCACTTGCCCCTTGCCCTTTCTCTCACTCACATGCCTGGTCCTAGTGGGACTACAGGCTCCTCCGGGGACTCTCTCTGAAATCCTCTCAGGAGAAGCTTGCTAGAGTCAACCACAAGTGGCATTTGCTGCCTAATTCATTCTGTTTCCTTGCGCAGTGACTTGGACTGCAGTGTGTTAAAAGCTGAAAGGAGGCTGAACAGAAACAGAGGGAAGGTGGAATTAAAAGGATTATGAAGTTCACTGACTTTCTGAAATAAAATTGGCAGCTTGGTGTATTTTCTGACATAGCTGCAATACCATGCTTATAAATCACACTCACAGCAGACTTCTGAGGCTTTCAGATGTTCCATATTAACCATTTGGTTAGGTCTAATTTTAATTGTCCAATCTATCATGCTGTGCTTGCCTTTGGAAAGTGCAGCCATTGTAACAGTGACTGTAGAACCAGCACAGTCTTGAGCAGTGTCTCAGTGTGGGGTGTATTAGAGTGGTTCAGATCGTGAAGGATAAACCTTCTGGAAGGCAGAGTATACACACAATACATGGATTGCAAAAGGCACCAGGAGTATTTCAGGTCATTCACTCTGTAGGCTAGTGACTCTGCTTGCTCCTTTGTGGAGCAGGAGGATACTTAAGAGAATTATTGTAGGTCTGAGTCATGTTATGAGCTCCATCGCTGACCCCTTGTTTGGTCCTGGGCAGGTCATACAGCTCGTCACCAAATTATGGGACTTTTGTCTATCCACAGTAACTTGCTGTCCATGAGTGTGAGTCAGTTTGAATGACATTGATTCTTCTCCACTAAAGGCTAGTTGAACCTGAAAGAGCTCCTGGTTTCCACATGCTAAAAGGAAACACTTGACTTGTGAATACCACAGAATAGAAGCAGCATGTTCAGGCATTGGAGTCCTTAATCTGTCTGCTCACCCAACAGTAAGAAAAGGATAATAACAGTATTGTACCTTAGGAATGCGTTGCTAGGATGATGGGGAAGAAGGCAGTTACAGTTAATTTCATGTGCATAAATATGTAAGAATGCCACATGCAACCCACATAATAATTTATCTCCTATGCCTCATTTCACATACTGGCTGCTACCGGGAGCTCTGGATTAATTTACCTGGAGGGGAATTGTCTTCCTAAATTCACAGTGGTTTATGCTATTACTGAATGGAGGTGTCTGAATAGCAAAGTGGCCAAACTTGCTGATGAAAATACTACTGCAGGTAGCTTGAGACAATTGGGCAACATGACGGTAAATTGCATTCATTGTTGATGGCTGCAAGGGAATACAAATCGGATGGAACAAATTAATCTCTTTATATACATCAATGGCTTCTGAATTAGTTGTCACCTCCCAGGGACAATATAAGCTATGGGCTGCACTGCAGAAGCTCAATGAAGATGTCTGCTCAATTTGCAGCATCAGTCAGAAATTAATAAGCTGCTGAACAGCTTTAAACTGAGACTGGGGAACACCACAGCAGCAATGTTCTGCACTACATATTTCTGAATGGGGCCCTGCTGCTTTGAGTACAGCTCTGTTTTGGACCCCTCTCATTGCCCTCTTAAGAAACAGAAAAAGTCAAATGAAAAAGTCAAAGCTGAAATGAAAGAGAGATCCCAGGACAAGCAACAAAAATTGGCAAAATTTTTTAACAACCAGTGTAGGAAGGACCTGTATAGCTTCAGTCTGGGCAGCTTTGGAGTGACACCACCTTTCCTGTGACCAAGAATGGAAAACCAGCCTCATGGCTGAGGTGGACAGGCACGTGCAACTGCTTGTGTCGTCAGCGATGAGAAACAAACTTGCTCTGGGGCATAGTATCTGAGAAAAGAGGTGCCGAAGACAATACATAAACCTTTCCCCTTCCCCCTGAGTTAGACCTCTTTCTCCTCCTTCTTTCTAAAAAGCTTTCTATAAGTGCTTGCCTTTATCTGATTGCATTTGTTTGTTTTATTGTTCTTGAATATTGTTCTATTCCTCTTTATGGAAGCGTATGTTGATCAGTGGTTAGGTGAGAAACTAGACTGTTCCTCCTAATAGTACATATAGTCACCTATTTTGTTGTAGTGTAATGTTTCTTTTCTCTGAAGAAGCATTCTTTGGTTCTTACAGGATTTAGGATGCCAGTGAGAGCCATTTTGATAATTCTGATATTTGTATGGTTCTATGAACTACAACTTAATTAGTCTTTCTGGGAAACCTATAGGCTTTGATATGGGATATTTTCTTCCTGCTCTCAATCTTCAGTTATAAGCTGTCTCTCAATTAAAAAGATAGATTAATCTGTTTTTTTGTTTGTTTGGTTTTTTTTTTTTGTTTGTCTGTTCCCCAGCTTAATTTTATTTAAGCATAGCGAACATAAGTTATAAGGTAAGAAATAATAAGAAACCTAAAGGTTAAAGGTTGAAGTATTCCCACACTGGATTAAAGAATACAACGTAATGCCAGTACAATGGCAGGCTAAGAAGGGTGAAAGTTAATGGGCTGTGAAATTAAATTATGCATTTAGAGAGTGCTCCATCTATTACTGACAGCTATTGATTGCAGAAATAATTGTCCATTTTTAAAGGTGTTGCTTTGCTTCGTGCTTAACCGACCAGCTCCCTGGAAGTGGTGATCTAAGGGCATCAGTACCTGAGTCACTTTTTTACATATAGAAGATTAGCGGTATAACACATTAAGATAGTTGGTTTTCACGGATTTTTAGTTAACACAGTTCAGGGAGAATGCAGCTTTGCTGGCAGGCATAGTTATGTTAAGGTTATGTTAAATAAGTATTGAATTTCATGTCTGATATCAAGAGGGCTGAATACTCCCAGATTCATGGGATTTTAGGATGCTCATTCAGCCCTTTATGGGGTGTTTTTCATAAAATCTTACAAATGGTGGTGGAAAGGGACCTCTGATGGCCCATAGTATAGCCTCCTGCCCAAAACAGAACTGCAGCCAGCCTGATGTCTGTGTCTTTGTGTAGCTGAGGCTTCAGAACTTCCAATGATCAGACATCACAGCATCTCTGTGCAACATATTCCAATCTGTACTGTTTTCTACTACCCTTTTTTTTTTTTTTTGAAGACTGGAAAAAATCATTATGACCCATTTAAAAAGGTGGACTTTTTCCTGCAATTTAGTTTTTGTTTTGCTTGTTTGGCATATAAATTCACTTTCTTACCTTAAATATCTACCCATCCAGTTCATTTGCTTCCCTTTTGATACAACTCTTATTGCTTGAGAGCCTACATTATTCTCGCATGAGGCAGCAGTACCTTTTAGCAAGCATTTTGGGTTGCTGGATTACAGAGGTCAGGCACCCAGTACTGGTGGTAGCTGGATTATAACTCTTGCATCTGTGTTTGTGGTTTGTAGAAAATGCAGAAACACAAAAATACTAAAGCCCCGCCCCATATAAAGACCCACAGTGATGCTGACTTACGCTTAGCAGGCAGAAAGACCTGTGGTAAACTTGCCTTTTCCTTTCTTTAAATCGAGCAAGCCACAAAGATTTACCCTCATGCTTTCAATTGCTCCGGCCATTGTGAGAGCCCATGAAGATGCCTATGGTATATGGTGGTTGTAGGGAGATCTCTAGAAGTGTTCCCCTGAATTGGTCTTGCTGGACAGGGTTTGTCCCTGCCAAAAGAGGCAAGTTTCAGCAGCTCACATGTCCCTTGACATTCAGGGATTTGCTCGAAGTCAGGGCCACCTGCATGCACTTGCTGCTGAGGTGCCAGTGCCACCAGCCACCAGCTTCCAGCTGATGCTGTGTTACTGGGACAGCGCAGGTGCATCCTCTATTGGAGCATCCGCCACCACCGGTTCCCACTTGCTTGGGGCAGGTGGGGAAGCATCTCCTTCCTTTCTGATTAGTGTCTCACTCTCTGTCACTGTGCATAAAGCCACTGTCCCTCTTATTTCCCCTTTCCAGTGTCCTGCTCCCTGGCTGCGGGTAGAGCTACATTCAGGTAAATAACCTCTTCCCCTGCGCTGCTGCTGTGTCAGCAGTGTGAGCCAGAGGGAAGAACAGACTCACGCTCTGCAAAGCTGCGATGCTGTGCGTTCCTCCCTGCTCCTGGGAGGACACATCTGGGCAGTGACACAGCAGCCTGACCATCTTCTCCTTCGTGCTTTGCCTTCCCACCAGACCCCTTCCAAAAGTGCTTACACAGCCCCTGCAGCCAGCCCTACAGGTTTTTTCCTCCCTCGTCCTCAATGGTAATGTTTCTTCCTGATCTTCCAAAGGCCCTTGCTGTGACTGCATCATTTAATTGGGACATCACCAGGGTCTTTTCAACGTACAAAACCAGGTAATTGACACGAGGGGGAAACCAGCAATGCAGGTAATACACCAGCTCTTCTGAACCCTCCTCGTCCCTGCCCGGGGAAAATAATCCCGCAGCTGTGTCATGCAGGGAGGAGGCTGATGAAGCATGCGTGGGTGAGCCCCTGAAGGGACTCACTCCAGAAAGGCAGAGGGGAACGGCTGGGGGGAAAGTATGGCAGCTGTATTTACTCTAGCTTGCTCTCGGTATTAGTTTTATGACTTGAAATTACAGGGCGATACTGCTGTGAGGAAGAGCTGTCTGAAAAGCGAAGTGGGGCTCTTCTCAAAAACAGATAACAGCAGGGGATGTTCATTGCTCTGTGCCTCTGTGTGTTTGCTCTGAAGAGAAATTAGATATACTGAACCTCATAGACTGAGGGATGTGGTTGCATTTTTTAATAATAATAATAATAATTTTACACAGTCACACGCACATCTGTATATATTTTAAAATACATATATGAATATATATGTGTGTGTGTGTATACATATATAAACATGCATTGAAAGCTCTGCTTCTGCTCTCAGGAGCATCCCCACATCAGAGTGACAGTGATGCGGAAAGGCATGTGAGGGCTGGAGGGCAAAATTCCCTGCAATTAAGCTGTGCTAACAGTGCTGTCACCTCTCCTTTCCTCCAGCTTCCCCATTAGGTTTTTATAGCTTTCCTGCTTGAGAAATCAAAACATGGTCATACCTCCTGTTGGAGAAAGGCTCTGGATAGATCTGACAAGTTCAGCTGTCAGGGAGGAGACTGCAGGGCGTCTCATGGAAGCGAGATTTCTCCCCTCCCCAGGAAACCACATCTGGTATATTGTTACATTGTTGTATTCTGATATTTTGGTATATTTTGATATTTTGGAACTGGTACATTCCTGCCATATTCTTTGTCTGGAGTGGCAATGCTCTTGTTCCCCCTGGAAGCACCTGCACTCAGCCTTGTTTCTGGGTGCCTCTTTTGGGGTCTGCAGGCTGGCTCAGGACTGCCTCTGCTGTGTTTCACTGCCTGGAAAAATCTGCCCTTGTAAGGTACGTAAATTGCAAAACTGCATGGATTCAGGTTGGCACAGACCAACTGGAAGAGGACAGCATTGCATCCACCACAGACAACAGCAGCTTTACATTGACCTTTCTTTGGGAAGAGTAGGAGTGAAATGTGTGCCATGCAGAAAAGAGGTTGGTCCACAGACTTCTTAGCAGGTTTCTAAATTTCCATGCTTAAAAACATATCTTTCAGAAGTTAAAAAGGCAGGGCCCTTTCAAATATAATAAGGGGACATTTTGCCCAAAAAACCCCCGGTACAGCTTTTGCTCCACAGGACAAAATATTGTCCTGCCAAGTATTTTTGAATCCATCTTTGTAGAATGAGATGATAATTTCCTGAATAAATCTTCTCCTCTATCTGCATTTTCTGGGATGTGGTATAGGAAGGTAAACCTAAACATAAACCGGTCTGAGTTAGTTAAATATTTCTCCAATGTCCCTTCAAAGGTCCAATGGAGAACTCTGCAGATTCAACTGTATGCTGCTGTCCTTATTACAAGCATAATCAAGAAATGCTGGTATTGAAACTATGGCAGAACTGGTATTGAATTCAGTGGTAAAGACCTGGAAGAATACTGTCCCAGCCAAGCAGCTCCTTCTTGAGATTTATTATATGACATTCTTTTCCATGAGGAAAAGCATCTAGTAGTTTCTGAAAATCTCTCTTCACTGGTTTCCATGCCTGAATATCTGACAAATGGCTTAAGTTTTAGTTATCACTTTAAAAATCAGGATCTTTCGAGAGTAGGGACGTGTCTTCATTCATATTTTACAGGCAGAAAATTGAGACATAGCAGACAGATGAACTGACCTCCCTAAAGCTATCTGGCAGGTACTGGCAGGTTTGGAACTCATCTCTCCCATATTGCCATACAACCTTTTATATTTTCATTCAAGCTTCCATAAGGTGAGGTGATGAAATCGTTATCTGTGTTACAAAACCTTGGCTTCCCCTTTGTTGGACAGAATCGTTCTCTGCAAAATAGTGTGGATGATGAAAGCTCAGTAAGAGAACAGAGGAGAGGCACTTATAAGAAACATAAGCAAAAGAAAGTCAAGAACGTAAATAATTTTAGGCCAGTGCTTGGGTTGTGGGGAAGAAAGAGCTTAATGCAAAAGTTAAGGGGAATTTTTTTTTTCTTTGTTAATTTACCAAAGGAGTGTGGTTGTTACACAAAGAATAAGTTCAGTGAAGCTGGGCAGTTTGTTTTGGCATCTGTTGATATATTTGCTTTTAATTTTCTTGCAATTCAAAGGTTTTTTTTTCCTGGCAATGACTTGTCTTATATTGAGGGTTGGAACAGCCTGCTGCAAACCCAGAGTTTTACAGCAGGGCACAGGCTCAGCACAAGCCATTTCCTCATAGCAAATTGCAAACTTGGCTCCGAGGACTCTGGGCAGGACTAGGTAAAATGGTGTGCCTAAGACAAGTGTGAAATGGAACAGCTTGCAACTTTCCACGGATTCCTTTTCTTACGAGAAGCAATTTAATTCTGGAACAAAGAATGTCAAAAGGAAAATGAACACAAAAAATAAACACCCTGTCAAAGTTAAGCATGCAGGAATGCCAGTACTCTCAAACTGTAGTGATCCTCATACTCTTCTAAGTTGTTTTATGTCACTGTCTTTTTACTGATTTTCATGTCATTAACCCTGATTTATAGCACTAGGGTAAGGACATGGAATGGCAATATTAGTTTGTAGTATCAGACTGCTCACTGCATTCTCACCAGTAATTATGTTTTTAGAAGCAAGTTAAAGTTTCCTATTACATCCACAGCAAGATCTATTTAAGAGATAGCAATTGAACATCCCAAGACAATTTATACCACTGAGGAGTGAATCAGCTTAGAAAAAAGTTAGAGAAGATCTATATCTCTTTTAATCCCTCACAACTCCCAGAGAGACTATATTTCAGGTTCCAGCAATGCAGAGAGCTTGATTATTTTTTCTATTTCCACATACCAAAATTCCTTGCTTTTATTCAGCAGCATGATGCTGAAATACGGTGCCCTGGAGCCTGATGTTCCACTGCATTGCAGAAATGCAGTGGACTTAATCTTACCTGTTTTCCAGGTAAAATCCTCACTGGTTCCAGTAGAATGCAGGGCATGTGTGTGTGAACCAGTAGAATGCAGGGCATCTGCAGATGAAGCAGAAACCAGTGTGACTTTGTGGGTGTGGGTGTGGGGGTGTGTGTGTGGGGGTGTGTGTTTGGATTAGCCGTCACACAGCATGGGAATTTATCCTGTGATGGCTCATGCCGATAAAGGAGCAGGTGGAGACGGTGCCCCAATTTCCCTTACACCATCTGATAAATCTACATTGCAAAGGCTGTTCCAAATGAAACTGAAAATAAGCTGACTTCCCCAAACCTCAAACCACAAACTTATTGCTGGAAAAAACCATTTTACTGCTACTCTGATGATTTTCCTCAGGTTTCTTTCTGCTGGAGTAACAAATTCAGAAAATTAATATTATCTGCTATCTTTCTCCCATTTCTTTTGTCATCTTTCTTTTTTCTTAAGTTTGCCCAACATTGGCACCTTTTATTATCTAGGAAAATGTAAATGCTTAAAACTTTTGGGGAGTCTAGTCTTTAATGAAATTTTATTTTACAAATACTTTACTGAAACAATCACTGTAATTTCTGCCTTATCTTGTAGAAGGAATTCTTTTCAGCTTCTTTAGTCTGGAGAAGAGAGAAAGTTGCTGTGTGTATCACAGTCAGTTTTGTGCTAAGTCCAAATACAGTTGAGCTGCATCAGCAATAATCCCCCCAAAATCAGCTCAAATTATTCTCAAGGGCAAAGAGACATGGAGGGAAGAGAGTTCAGCTGGAACAGCTCTTGCAAAGATTATAGATACTGAAATATCATTACATAACCCATATAGCCTAAAAGTCTGGCATTTTCCAAAGGCGAATTTCTTCTTCAGCTGACTTAAGAGTCTGGGACAATTTTTATTTGATGTAAATCTTAGAGATTAAGAGGCCCTGGGTAGAGCAGCGTCTGCCCAAGGGATGCTTCTGCTGCTAGGAAAATTCATCCGACTTGTGTTCTTCTGGGTTCTTCCTGATTTCTGTTCACCTACAAGGAAGGACCACCTCTGCTTTGGTGACAAGTGTGGTTTAAACAGCAAGGCCCATCCCTTCCCACCCCAGAGTATGCAGGGTTGGAAAACATCTGTGTGCGCAGCCTGATGGCAGCTCACGGCCATGCCGGTGGCTGGAGGCGTCAGGGTGTTGGCAGCCTCTCCATGGCTCCTTCAGATCTGAAGCGGGTTTCGGTGTTGTGCTGTGTGAGAGCTGGGTGCGTGGCCTGTGGCTGGACTATAGCGTTTGCTCGGTACAAGCACCATCGGAACCACCGGGAGGGCTTTTACTCTTTTGCTGTCCTTAATATTCAAAAGAAAACTGATGATTGGCCAATCCTTTTTTTTTTTTCTGATGTTCACTTGTGGGACACATATCAGCTCGCAACAGGGACCTTCTGCATGTTCTTTTATCCCTCGGCTGATGCTCCAGGGATTCTGATCTGAATCTGCCTATGTAGAAAAGCAGGAAGGGAAGAGAGAGAGTGAGAGTCCCTAGCTCCCATCACAGATGGCTGGTAATTAGTGTACCGCTTCCATCTCCTTCACAGCACCGCAAACACAGTTTTCTAGTGACAATGTGATGACTTCAAGCTGTTTTGCACCTCAGTAACGCTCTCAGAACAACCTAGAAAGACTCTCTGCCTCTGAAGGTACTTTATCGGAACTTTATTTTCACGTGTTTACACTGGGTCAAATACTACACGTCCTTCAAATTTATTAAACAGGAAATTTTGTCTGCAGTGTAAACTGCAGGTTTATGGGAATGGAGAAATATTGGGAATAGCTGTCAAAACCTTTCAGGCATGGAAATCATAGTATAACTTGCAAGGAAATATATGTTCAATTAAAAGGCATAGATGGCTGAACCATCATCCCATTCCAGTTTCTAGTTTAACCCCCGGGTCTTAGCACAGGTCTCTGGTCTCAGTAGGGAATCACGTTCTGCTGTAGTGTCTCCTCGTTCAGCTGGTTGAGCGCGGTGGCTGCAGATGTACACTGTCTGTTCCAGCACAGTCCTCCCGAGTACAGCAGTGCTATTCACAGGCAGTGCAGGGTGTGCCGCCTCCTAATGGATAAACTGTGTGGTTGCCAGTTGTGCATTCTCTTTTTTTCCTTCTCTACTGTTTCAAAACTGCCCAGACAAATGAAAATCCCCAAACATTCTACGGTTTGCAAAATTTTGTTGATAACTCTGAATTTTCCAAGGCAGTGGGACATATGACTCCATTCCGTGAAGCTCTGTTTTCTTTTGCAATGCCAATCTCAATCACTTCTTTCGTCCACCTCTTCTTTACACTTACCCCTATGTAGAAACGGGATGTCTTAATTATTTTTCTGCCTCACATTCTTAATTATGTTTTGCTCAAGGCAGATGGAGAGCTTCTACCACCAACAGCTCTGATGGATGAAGAGACTAAGGCTAGATCCAGTAGGATCTCCATAGCAGTCTAGGACTTTTACCAGTTCTTAAGCCAGCATCTCACTCTTGGGAAAGACCCCTTTTCCTCATTTGGAG
Organism: Chionis minor; assembly: GCA_013398295.1. Classification (NCBI taxonomy): domain Eukaryota; kingdom Metazoa; phylum Chordata; class Aves; order Charadriiformes; family Chionidae; genus Chionis; species Chionis minor. The sequence goes on along the minus strand of VZSF01008151.1, from coordinate 607,034 downwards.
TAGTTAAACAAAATGGTGCAACAATTAAGATGATAAATCTGTTAACATGGCCTTCAGTATGTTCAAGAATTATCCAGATGTTACCACAACTTTAAACAAAATCTAAAATTTGCTGTGATAGCTCAATTTTAGTTAAGCATCTGTGGAACAGGTTCTGACTTCATTTCTATTGGGAAATCAACTAATGCCAAGTGAGATTAAAAGTTGGCGTCCTTTTTGCCCTGAGCCAAGACGAGATCAAAAATAGTCAGACTATGTTTTTTCTGGAACCTACGCATGAGTCTTGCAGCCTCAGTAACACAGGTGTAGATGGGTGTTGTATGTTGCACAGAAAACACAAAACAAAGCCTGACCTTGCCCAGAGCAGCCCTGGATCTGACCTTGCTTCTGATAGACCATCTGTGTGCCTTTCTCTTGTGTCTCTGGGTTTAATGCATTTCCTCAGTAATTGTTTGCCAAATCCGAATAAAGGCTTGTACTGAGAGTCAAGCAACATGCTTTGAGCACCTATGTTTGCTGAGCGGGACTGAGATGGGATCAAGTTTTCCAAATGAAAGCGCTGCTGCAATAGCAATTTCCTGCTGTTTGCTTATGCAGTGCTTGCTTTCTTTCACCTTTTTTATAATTTTGACAAGTGCCATTAATATCAGTGCAAAACCTCCTTTTTATTGACTTGATATTGTCCTAAAATCCCTTTAACTCATTCTTGGCCCATTTTTAAAAGCTTGCATGAATGCAACCTGTTAGTAACTAAGTACAGTCAATGTCATCAGTGTTCAGAACTGCCAGTCTCAGTGCAGTTCAGAGGGAATGCAGTGGTTCCCCAGACTCTGCACATGTTATGCCATTTGCTTCCATGAACCTATGCCCATTCACATCAACCTAGTGAACAGAAACAAGGTACAGGTTCCTGTTACTCTGGAAAAAGACAGGAATGTCTGAGCATAATGAAAAAAAGTTTCTACCCCTCCACCTGTGTAACAGCTTGCTGACACCCTCAAAGAATTTATTCTCCTTCATTTATGCATCTAAAATCATAATGATCTTATTTTGGTTTGCTAATGTGTCTGCCCACTTTTTTGGTATATCACCATGTGCTGAAATTACACGTTGGACAAAACCTATTAGCTAAGTTGAGCTGAATTCACTGGATATTCCAGTGGATTCACTGGATATTCCAAAACATGAACCAAACAACAAAAGCGGTGCTTGGAAAAGATTTTGGAGGGCAAATTTCTGGAGTGCCCAGATTTTTGGCAACTGTAATGAGGCAGTGGTCTTAACTGAGAGAAATACTGGAGAATATGTTTTCTCAATGTGGGTATGCATGGTTGTTGCTTTCTCAGATAAGTCAGTGTTTAGAAATCTGCCTCTAGCTGGTGCAATGACCACATAACTCCAAGGTGGCACTATTCTTCTAGGAGCTTGAATGTGCTGGTTCAGATCACGCTCAGAATGCAGCAAGCACTGAACTCGTTAGATATAAGAAGAGTCTTCACTGCCTTTGAGCTTCTTTGGGTTTGATTTAAGCGCAGGAGAAAGTGCCAGCCTGAAAGTTTTCAATTTCTCCTATTTATTGTTAGTTAGTCATTTTGAATGGTTCTGGCAAATGAATCAAAGGAAATAACTTTTTGCATACACATTTTGAGCAAGGGTGATTACCAGATGGCATGAAAATGGTGTGTGTTCTGTCAGTGCATTTCGGACACTGAGAAAGGGAGTGTTCACCAACTTAGCTGTTAAATACCCGACCTGTTTGCCTATGAAATCACATAAGGCACCTTCTAAGCATTTTTATCGTTGACAACTTACACTTATTGCATTGGACAGGAACTGAAGAGAATGAAGAACATCATGACATTAAAGGTAAGAAGCTCTCACACTGTCCATTTCCATGCCTCCCAGTTTACGAACCTGTCTGTTTCTGAGGACATCACATATGCTTTGTGGGTGAGCATACTGAATCTCCCCTTCTGTGTACAGTCCAGTGCAGGTCATTTCAAGCTGGTCCAGATGCTTTTTGTTGTGCAGCTTTTCTGCCCAGGCACAACTTATGCTCATTGGTTTAATGCAGCTCTCGGAAGACAGCTGGCTCACCTGCCAGATCACAGCCTCTGCAGAGCGAACTCTCCATCAGATGTATCAGGTGGACTTGGCATGACCTGAACTGTCTTTGAGGTGACAATGTAGGGTTTTGTCTTCTAGTGACTGACAGGAAGGCTGCAATGCCTTCCCGTTTCCCTGACATACTTGCTCCTCAAGGTCTATTCAGCCTGTGTGCCACCAGTGCATGAAGCCTGCAGGTGAAGTGCAGTTCTGCTGCCAGACCTCTCAGGGGCATTGGCTCACCATTAAGACCTCTGCAGTGTATTTAGATTTTTCTTCTGTAATGGAAGGAAAAGTAAGAGTGACCTTTAGCCGACTTGAAAGCAGTAGATGAAAACTGGCTCAGTTTTTAAAAAAACTGTAATTGTGACATTCTGCATGGGAAGCTCCACTTGCAAAGATGAATGTTTCATTAATTTTTAAAGGTGTGAAACTGCACTGGAACATTAAGTAGAGCATTTGCTATCTAGCCAATGCACTACTACCACGCAATAGTCATATTATTTTATTCTGTTATAATAGTCATTCAAAAAGCTACCTAAACCTAAAATGGTGAAACATCAAAGTGGGGATTTTATTCTTATGAGTGATTACTTTGAAGAAATTACTAGTTTTCTCACTGAAAAATTACTATGAACTCTCCCTCAAAAAACATTGAATAATGTAAATCTCAATCTAAAATGCTGCCTGAGAGAGATGGCGTAAATTCTATTATTTATAAAGAGTGTGCTATCCCTGGAAATTAATTATGTCTAAATCTCATTTTTCTCTATTGTTATTCAATATCCCGTTAGCAGACAAACAGCACTCGGTGGCTTTATCTGACCATTGTATTAATGCAGTGATGTTCCCTCTCCTTCCTTAAAAGAAGTTTCTCAGATAATATTGGAAATAACAAGAGGAAAGAGAACTGATTGTCTTCTCCCTTACTTGAGGTCTTGTGTAGTCATTCACAATAGTCCAAAAAAGGTACTAAACTGTCTGACCCAGGGGAAATGATTATATAAAGCAGGAAGCAGTGAAAAATGAACAGCGTTTATACAGTTGGCTAGGAGCTGATTATCTTCCAATGTTTTCAGGATTTTATAGGGAATTGGAAATATTGAAAAATAATGTCCCCATTTTTATTTGTTTTGTTTTAATTGTCAAAAAAAAAAAAAAAAGAGCATGAGATATTTTCAATTGGTGCTGAGCATATCTGATTTCACTAATGAAAATTTTCCTAAAGTTTTCCTGTGGTTTTCAGATTTTCAGATAATATGTGTCGCCCTGGCCCAAGATAATCAGTTTGGGTGCATGTATCCAAAAAAAAGGTCCAGGTAAAACAGTTCCTTCCAAATGTTAAAAGTGATGAGAGGACATTGCAGGGGTCATTTACCTAACTATGATAAGGAAAGAATTTTTCATGGAGGGGCAAATGTATGCTGTGAGAAAATGAAGGGCTGTATTTGGTTTAAAGTACAGAGCGACAGGCAAAGGCTCTTGGCAAACAGATTAACCCCAAAAGAGTCCCGAATGCAGACTACTGTTGCTATATGCAGGAGAAAAGGTCACCGAAAAATCTTAGGGCAGGCTTTGTACTTTTCACTTGGGAAAATTGTCCTTTAAAACAAAGCTTGCATTTTTTTGATTTTGGTAGTCAGTTCTTCTTTAAAGCCCTAAAATGGAAGAACCGGACATGATTTCCACAAGGACACTTAGAGTGTAAGGAAATAATATATTTCTATAACATCTATTTTATATGCTGAATGACAGTACACAAAGCGCTTGGGTTTATCATAGAATCATAGAATAGTTTGGGACGGAAGGGACTTTTAAAGGTCATCTAGTCCAACCTCATTGCAATGAGCAGAGGCATCTTCAACCAGATCAGGCTGCTCAGAGCCCCATCCAGCCTGACCTTGAGTGTTTCAAGGGATCGTGCATCTACCACCTCTCTGGGCAACCTGTTCCTGTGTTTCACTAGCTTAGTTGTAAAAAAATTTCTTCCTTATATCTAGTCTGAATCTACACTCCTTTAGCTTAAAACCATTACCCCTTGTCCTATCACTACATGCCCTGCTAAAAAGTCTGTCCCCATCTTTCTTATAAGCCCTCTTGGAAAGGCTGCAATAAGGTCTCCCTTCTCCAGGCTGAAAAACCCAACTCTCTCAGCCTGTCCTCACAGGAGAGGTGCTCCAGCGCTCTAATCACTTTTGTGGCCCTGCTTTGGACCCACTCCAATGGATTCTTGCCCTTCTTATGTTGAGGGCCCCAGAGCTGGATGCACTGCTCCAGGTGGGATCTCACGAGAGCAGAGTAGAGGTACAGAATCACTTCCCTCACCCTGCTGGCCATGTTCATGTTATACACGTACATCTTGGGCACTGCTGAGACCCCATCAAGTGTTAACTCATTCTGCTAAGTGTAGAGATCCCAAGAATAATAATGTAAGCATTAAAAATGTGAAACAAACAAAAAAAAATTTGGAGAGGCTGCCATTCATCTCATTTTCTTCTTTTTTTCTTCTTCGTCTCTATTCAAAGAGAATAATGAGGTTTGACAAATCCAAGTGGGACACACTGCATGTTATAATCACCGTGTAAAATTTAGAAATATCTTTGGAGGAAGAGCAGAGGAGAATGCGTGGTTTATATGTACCAAAGCACAGTAGTGTAAGTGCTGTGCTGAAACACATTCGAGAATATTTTGTAAATTGGGAAAGATCACAGAAGTGATACCGTCTATTCCACCATCTGAGGGAATTTATTTTCAAGCAATCTACAGTATCCTCAGCACCGTGTAAAATAGTTTGCGACAGATGCCATATTCCCTGAATACATTCAATTCATTTAATTGTGTCATTATGTTTTCACCTCTTTTGTAGTTATGAGTAGGTAGGAAACAATATTTATTAGACCTTCACCTAAAGCTAGATGTTTATACTTTCTGCAAATACAGGACTCCAGCCTCTGTAGGAGCAGAGAATACAGCTGCAGTGCCGGAAGAAACGGAATGTACTTTAGAAAGGTATAGTATTACTTCATCCAAATCTGCCCATATTTCCTGCCTTCCTATTTGTCCATTTTAAATATACGTTACTCCTTTGCCAGAATAACATTCTGGTGGAAATCTGCAGTCCTCTCTCACTGCAATAGAAACCTTGTAAGAAATCTTTGTTGTTGAAACACATTTTCTGGTTGGCTTACGATATTATAAATTTTTCTGACCTCTAGTATAAGCGTTGCAAATTCTCCAAAATAGATTCTGCCACTGAAAAGTTGCTAAGCAACTAATCCTGTCTGATCTATTGTAGTTCAAATAAATGAAACAGACAGATAAAAGAGAGTTTATAAACCTAATGGGTTGTAAGAAACAAACAAATATAAACCCATAAACAAATAGATATGTAATGTATTTTATCTCAAAATAAATAATTCTGCAGAAAAAAACACACAAGAAGTATTCAAAGGGACTTAAAGCAAAACCGAAGAGGGTCTGAGTTGCCCCTTCCCAGGTGCAGACTGGCTTTCATCTCAGAATACTCTTTGGCAACCCTAATGGTGACTTACACATCCGTTTTGCTGGGTATTTTCCCTTGCATGACATAATATGTGACATTTATGTAGTCAAAAAGAAACTGTTGCTCATCTTTTAGAATAGCTGTCATGATTTTCTTATTTTTATTTTTAAAATTTAGCTCTGAATTCAGAGGAGAGCTGCTCTGTACTTCCACGTACTGCTCTCCACTATACCTCACACTGTCCTGTTGTTGCAGTCTGGTCTTCAGAGCTGGATGGTTATAACCAAAAGAAGGAGGAGCAAGAGCCTCTTGCTGAGACGCAGAGGAGTTGCTGCTGGCCTCGGGTGGCTCTCTAGACACCCATTATCTTTACAGCCAAATAACTTTTCCACTATGCAGGGTTCTTGTCCACACTGGTGAATATGAGGGTTTCTTTTTCCATATTGTTTTGTCTCCCACAGGTTCATACTGCTGGACGGAAAAGACTTCTGTCTTTTAGGCCAGGGCCCTGACAGCTTCAGCTGCTGCTATGGGTTTGCTCCCCTGATTGCCTGTGCCTGGGATTTTGAAGCTCGAGTTTCTCTTATTTATGGTCACCACCATAAGGTTTTCCGTACCAGAGTCCCTTGGATGCTTTCAGCTCTACAAGGTGCTGTGTATTCTTCCCTTACATGAACAGGACTTCAGTGCAAAATTAGCAACACAAAATTTAATGAATGTTCTTAAGGAAGAGGAAGCTGGTTTTATTATACAAAAGCTTTAGGCAGTTTGATTTTAGCCTTTCAGGCTCTCACACAAGTGATATGTGTGTTCAGGTGGTTTGGCTGGAGTACTTGTGTGGAGCACGAGGATGAGGGATGCTGTTTGCATCTTTTTGGTACCTCTTGGCTGGTAACAAAGCAGTTTTTGGACAGATCTTTTATATCCCACGGGAAATATTAGCTGCAATGAGGTAATCCTTTCCCTCAGTTCATGCTTACTTTGCCTTTCATAAATCTTGGGTCAGGTTGCTGTCCATTGACTCTTCTCCCTTGTTTGAAATATATGTATTTGAGACACATGTCTGTAACCTTTTTCTGTTGGCCTAACAGAAAAGAATGAGGTATAAGTGATATGTAACAACCTTCTAACCATCCTGCTGGTCTAAGGATGTCAGGGTCTTCTGCTGATGGACTGTCTGGGCTGTGGGGTCATCAAGAGCATGTGCTTGGCAGGAGCAGCATTCATACCAACTCTAATACTACATACTGTTACTAATTTCTGCAATGATTTATGAGTAGAGTCACAGCTCTTTACTGACAGCCTGTAAGCCTGAGAGGCATCTTTGAGGTGAAATGCCGGTAATTTGAAAACAGAAGATAAATCTTCTCAGTTATGCTGCCTGGTTACATATTTATATGCTGTAAATGATATACTGGAGGTCTTTGAAGTGATTACTAGAAGGACAGAATAAAACTATAAAGAGAAAATGGTGATTATAAGAAAAGTTAATGAGACAGAAAACCAGCAACAGCCTCTTTCAACCACTCCTGATAAGAGGATGGACCTTTTAAAGCCTGACTCAGAGCTAGGACTTTTCCACTGACTTATCTGGGCCAAGTCACTGTTTCATTTTAGTATAAAATGCTTCTTGATCTAAAGAAAAGGCCAATACATAACTCAGAATTAAATAGTCACCTCAAATCACATTCATTTCTCATTATTATTCACTTGAGGAACAACTTCTGGTCCAGCCTTGTTAAGCTGCTGACAGAGAAATCAGTCACTCCTCAGAAATAAAGGAATGGAAATGACTTATTTCTATTTTCTCCTGGTGTTTATGCAAGTTTCCCCTTAAGCACTTACCAGAATGAAAGCTTTTCATCTAACACTTTAATTCGGCACACCTTTTCCCTGTGACTGAGAAAATAAAATAATAGTGGCACTTAATGAAAGGAAAAAGGGAACCACTGGAGAGGAAACACTCCAGGAGCAGGTAACTCTCACAACTTATTGAATACAGTCAGCATAATGATTAGACCTTTCTAATGACTGTCATTGCATGTGAATGCTATTCATGGAAATTCCAGGTCCTCATCTGGAAGGCAGACTGTGTCATAAAAATGGGAGGAGAAATAGGGATCTGAAAAGCTAGCTCATCTCCTGCTATTTTTGCAAAGAGTTTTTCTCTCAGCATGCAGATTTTGTCCCATTCTGTCATTTTAAGGAGATCTTGGGATTGAGGACCTTGACTGAGACTCAGATTTGCATGAAATTCTTACATTTTGCAGATGTTCTGCAGTATTTTAAAGAAATTTTTTTGTTTGGCTGGTGTTCCACTTACGCAATAATTATCACACTGAGGTTTACTCCATTGGTGACCTCTCTGGGCTATTCATCTTGTCACCACTTTAGGAAAGGATATGACAATTTTAATTTTCCCAGTAAAATTCCTTATCATGGCTGACAGCTCCAGATTCAGTCTCGCACAAGACCAGAGAGAGAAAAAAGTTCAAGGACCAGAGAGAGAAAAGAGTCCCTGCTGGGGAGGGATCTGGGCAAGGCTCTGCAGGGAGCAGAAACACTTGGTAGGGGTGGTATGGGGGATTCTTACAGCCTCCCTCATGCTATGCTTGCAAAACCATGTCACCCTGCTCCTTACCAGCAGTGCTTCTGAGGATTGCTCTTCATACATGGAAGGGATTATAGGCTATTTGAAAAGTGATCTGTGGAAACCAAACAAGCTGCAGATGCATGCTGACATCCCTTTGCTTTTTTCTCCCTTGTCTAGCTCTTACTTCCTGTTGTTTCATGATATCTGATTCATAGGTGTTAATTATTTTCTTGGTACATTTTAAACCTGTTTACCTTCAACAAGTAGAAGGTGCCTAGTCTGCCCTTGCAATAAACAGACATTATGCTTTCTGCCAACTTCCACGTTAATAAGCTTTCCCTTTTCACAAATCAGTTGCCTTGTACGTTTGTATTTCCTGAGGCTTTGTACAGCAAGTGAAAAACGGGCAAGATTTGTTTGAAGAAGATTTAGCAAGATGAGCAAATTTTTGCAGAGTCCTGATTCATGATCCTGTGGCTAACTGGAGATATGATTGACAAACTTTTGCTCTGCTTGTTGAGCACTACTGAGTAGCTACGCTTCTTGACTAAGAGGTCTGCATTGGGTTTCTTACCACGGGGCAGCAAACATGCTCAAAACTCACCTTTTGCTTGGAAAGTTGAGTATTAGAAATAACCCAAATAGTGGGTAAAACCATCTTCTTTCCTTTGTTGTGTGCACTGTATGTAGACTGTTGCAGTGTGATTTTTTTGGCTTACAAAGCTGAATTTAGCCTGCAGGAAAACTGTGTTTTGAATTTTCATTTCTCCTGTCAGGGTACATCTTCTCTTAGGAAATGTGAACTGTCTTTCAATGCAAATAGTTTGAGCAATCTTGCCTTGCCAGTAGAGTATACTCCTGCTTTCCTACCAAGTGGACATGTGCAGTTGATACTGTGAGATGGTGGAGCAGCACAAGACTTCAGTCAAGCCTGCTGCTGCATTTTCAGCCTCAGCCCCTGTGTAAACTAGGTATTTCTTATCTGCCGTTTCCTTCCGATGACCTGTGTCTATGTCTGCCCAGAGCCCTTGCAATGGCGGGGTAGTGAAGCTTGTTTTGTGCCTATTGCAACCTGACTACCCACATGGGAAAGGGGGTAAAAATGATGTAGCCTGCAGAAAGTAGCACATTGGAGATAATCATAAACTTCTCAAATGCTATGACTTGAATATAGGTAATGGACATTTTCTAAGTGATGCTGACATCCAAAGCTTGAATGTTTACGGAGATAAAAAAAATCCATCCATCCATCCATCCACCTACCCATCTACCATAGCATATCTGGATATTAGGACTGTGCCTGTGTATGAACCCAGTGCTCCTGAGCTGTTAATTTGGGGGTGAGCCAGGAGATCCTCAGCTAGTTGTCCTCAGAAGAGAGACAATGGACTGGCTGGAGGTGATGGAGCTGCTTGGAACCAAGTGACAGACTCAACTACTGTCCATCTCCACAGTTAGGTATTATATGGTGCAGGAACTCTCCCAGTGGTAACTTTGTTCTTGTCAAATTCATATGCTTAAAGTACTGCTTAATATCCTGGTTGGACAATCTGATCCTTCCTTCCAAAGACTACCCTACGTGGTCCTGGCTGCAGAGCTGATTGAATAGTACATCATTAAAACAGACATTTTAAGCTATTTATGCAGGTGTCAGGCAGTACAGTCTTTTGTACATTGGTAAGATATTTAAGGTATTTTGTATCTGGTTAATATAATACATAGTGATGTATTATGCATGTGCTTGAGTAGTCACATCGGACTATAGCTGGATGGGCTATAAGGACTAGGAAGGGCAGAGGTATGAGAGTCTCACACCATCGAGCTCAATATGCTACTGCAAGGACTGTTGCAGCAGAGACACCCGTCACCATCCATGTAGCAACCTACCACCCTATTTGGAAGATTTGATTCCCGACACGAGCATCACCCTGTGCCAAGATCCCAACAAATTTGTCTTCCTTTTCAACAGAATTTGAGTGTCTGTGCAACAGATTTTAGGCCTGAGTATTCAAGTTTTTTCACCTTAGCCTAGTACTGATCCTCTCAAACATCATGGCTCTCATGACACAATGATGTGTACGCAGCTGATGAAATTCAGGAAAGAAGTTATAAGGCTCCTATTCTAGAGGACTGGCTTTTTACCCCGCCGCCCCCGCCTTTTCTTCATAAGTACAATCTTTCTGTAGATTGTGTGTTAGAGAAGGCAAGGCCAAAAGCTTTCCCAACAACAGGAATTTTACAAGAAATTAGGGGGAGAAAAAGGGTCAGATTAAATTCTGCAGCCCTTTTACTGTTTTTAGCCACCCTCCAAGAAAATGAGCCACTATTCTTAGAAGGACTCACGCTGTTGCTAAAAACAGCCAGAAAACAAAAAAACACCCCGTCTGCTGTCTCTCCAAACCAGCATCCTCTTCTGCAGACAGGCTGAGCTCTCCCACCTGAAAGGGGCACCACCTTCTTTCCTCTGACAGTGGGAGCAATGGTGATGCAGGTGGCTGAAGAACAGTCTGTGCAGAATCTGGCCATGCAGCAAAGATAATGATGGGTGGTGTCTGGGGGAGGCATTGGTGTCAGCTCTCTCAGCAGTGACTCTGGAAGTTTCTATAAAAACTTCTCTCTTCCTGCCTGGGGGCAGGGGCAGACCTGAGCTCAAGTGAGATGTCAACACCTTGCCTTGCATGCAGCGTCTTCAAAGGGTGTATTTAACTTCTGCATACTGAAAGTGTTGCTTGGTCCTTCCAAAAGAACCGGAAGAGGGAGAGAAAGGAAGATAGAGCTTTAAAAAGAGAGCTGAATGTCTTTCACCATCTGCTAATATGTCCTTGTGAGAGACTGCATCGGTGATGACCAACATTGCTGACACCACCAACACAACGGATGTTTGTCTCAATATTACTATGGCAGGAACAACATCAATGGACTCCACCAACAGCTGTTTATCTCAACATTATTATGGCAGCAAAACCATCACTGGACACCACCACCACAGCCTGTTTGTCATGACACTGCTGATACCACTGATGACAGGAAAACCATAAACAAACACCGCAACCTGCTTATCACAACCCTGCTGACACCACCGACACAGATGTTTATCTGCAGGAAAACCACCAGCAGACTCAGGATCAGGGAGATCGAGAGGCCTGGAGACCCCCTGGGAACAGTATTGGACATGAGCACCACCACCAGGTGAAAGGTGTGGTTAAGCAGAACAGCTACCCTATAAAAGAATAGAACCAACCAATATCAGATGGAACGTTCTCCCACCAGACTTGAAAGTAATCTGACTGTCGGGACGCCGCAGCTCCAGGATGGTAGCTATTGCTGTAAACTCCTTCATCCTCTCCTGTTTCTTTCTTTCCTTCCTTCCTCTCTTTATCTCTCGCTCACTCCTTTGCATTTGGAAACTTGTTGTCGGGCAAATAAAGTTCTTTGGCGCTTGACTCCATTTTGAGTCTTAATTCTGTTCCTGAGAATATGAGCAAAACCTCGCTCTGGTCTTTGACCGGCACATGACAGTCCTAACAGAAACCGATTCTCAGGAACGGACAAATGTAGCTTTTTGCATAGTGTAACCAGTTGCTTGACAGTTTTCTAATATTTTATTCAAAAATATGACCCTGCACATGAGACACGGTGGTTCTGAGAGCATCATGATGAAAGCAGAAGTCTCCATTTATTCACAAAAGACACACAAGCAGCTCAACAGATCAGTAGGAACATCTATATGGAAGAAAACCTTATAGGTGAGCAAATCTCACCTCCTGAGCTGGGGAGAGGTGATTTTGTGTTTAGTCACCCTAGTGTTATCATGAAGTGTTTTGAGATTATCTGCTAAGCACCTGGAGAGCTTCATGAACATTCCCTGTGAGTAAGGTAGTTTTATGCCTAATCAATGACAAACTGTAGCATTATTTTGAATATGTCTTTCTGTTGATTTAAAAAAAGACCTCACTCCACCCTTGGTGATAAAAGAACATGATTAGAGGGTTCCAAAGTCAAACACTTAAGCAGTACAGAGTGCCAGAATTATGTCTCCAATCTAATTTCAGCTGCCACTTTATGTCCTCTGATACTGGAATTACATGCATGCTTGTTTTTCTCCAAAGTGACCCATGCTCATTTGGTGCTTGGTTACATGTGCAGTTATTTGACATTTATTTTGTGTTCCTTTATCATACACACTTCAAACCTTACTCTGAAGATAGAATAATTAGTCTTTTAACAGGCTTTTGAAAGATGTTTGTCACTGTACTGTCTGAGTACCTTTGTATATTTCTATGAATTAAAAGAAGTATTTATACCAATTTCAATGATGAAAATATGATTTTCAGAGCAACTAGAAAAACATGTTTGTAAAATGTTTGGTGATACAAAGTGGTTCATCATCCTATGTCACATGAAGATGTCAAAGTCCAGTTCTGATTGCCTCCAGCTGCAGCTCTGAGGGCTCAGGTCATCCTTGCTCAGTGGCACTTGAAAAAATGTGTTGTACACTTAGTGATCTGTAAAATATTGAAGCAACTTGTCTCCTGTCACACAGGAGGTAGATACCAGGGCTGGAATCCAACTCTTCAGGGTTGGATATAGTTTAATAGTATAAATTAGTTTAATAGTATAAATGAAGAGATCTCCCTGTTACATCTATGGTTGTCTGTCTCATTACAGTCTTCTTCTATCAGCCAAATAGCTCTGCAAACCGAGGGATCCAACTAAATCTTTGCAACTGACCTTATTCTGACTCTGATTTCTGTACACCTGGTTCTTCAATCTTAAGTTAGCTTCCCGATAGTTCACTATTGCACTCCTTCTTCCCCATTCCCAGCTGCTGTCCAAATTTTGTCCTGAAAGATAAAATTCAAATCAAAGTAAAAAATGAGGCTTAACTGTGACCAAATTCCTTGAGAAATGTGGACTCCTTTTACATCAGGTCGGTAACAGCAAAGATTAGCCTAGATAGCACCCACTTGTAAATGGTATCAATTTTGTTTCTGAATCACGTTACATATTAACATTACAGCAAACATATGAACAGATGTTGAGTTAAAATAAATTAGTTTATATAGATTTAAAGTTCATGTTTCTTCAACTGAACACAAGGTCTTAGTCTTAGTCTTCCTGGAAGACTATTTCATTTCTGGAATTATTTCATTTCTCAAGACCATATGCTGAATATTTGTTGTGAGGTAATTTATATTTTTATGATGAGACATGCTTTCTTCGACTGTTTATATACTTTTATTTTGAGAACACTAATTTGACCATCTAGACATATTGTTGTCTAGGGTTTCTTTCTTTAAAAAAAAAAAATCCATTAGGGAAATTGGTGCTACAGAAAACTTCTTGGTTTTGTAGCATTAATACCTGTATTAACTTTTTCAGTTTACCACTGCACCTGCTCTGCTGTGATCATGTTCTGCAGCACTTTTCTGTCTTGACAAAGCATAAAATGCACCTGTTTAATTATATTTCAAAACAAGATTCTATCATACACCATCAACATTAGATACTTAACAGGAAACTGAAAGCTGTTTGAGATATCTTGCTGAGTGGCATTGCCATTGTCATATTTTTTTATTCCAATTTCTTTGTGGATTATGCTGAATTTAACTCTAAGATGTATCATTTGTAAGCAATATATTTTTAAATCTATTTCCTTTATCCCACTGAATGTGAGAGTTAACAGCATCAGGCAGGGCTCCTCAAGGACCAGCTCCAGATAAGATTGCAAATTTTGAGGCATCATGCCTCAGTATAACAGGGGAAAGATGGCTTTTACTCCTGGCTGATCCACCATTGTAAATCACAGAATCATAGAATCATTTAAGTTGGAAAAAATCCTTAAAATCATCGAGTCCAACTGTGAGCCTAGTGCTACCAAGCACACCACTAAACCATGTCCTGAAACACCACTTCTACATGTCTTTCAAATACCTGCAGGGATACCTCAGCCACTTCCCTGGGCAGCCTGCTCCAGTAATCAATAATCTTTTTGGTGAAGAAATTGATCCTAATAACCAGTCTAAACCACATGCCTTGATTCTTTTTCTCTTTACCTTAGTTCCTGCTTCTGGCCTGAGTTGGAGATATGACACTGAACTAGATGGACTTTTGGTCTGGGTTAGTAAGGTAATTCTTGCATCTTAGGTTTATAGTCGTCTACTAAACTATTTATTATCTAGGCAAGCAATTTATGCTTTTCTCTTCATTTCACCTGATGCAAATAGAGATGTTTAAATGTGAAGTCTTCTCACTTCTCTCTTATTCTAGTGAGACATCACTAGCTTCTAGCAAAATCTGGTGAAAAGCTCCCCTTTTCTATGATTCATTCTGCTGCTAACTAGGCCATACAGTTATTTATCTAATGGTGAGCACTAGCAGCTAAAGAAGTATTTCTATTTCTTGACAAAAGAGTTAATGCATGTGTCTAATTACATATCATAATGTATTTCCATGAGACTTCTCCCATGCAGGAAAAAACTACTTGTCATGTCTGATAGATTAGATGTGTTCTTTGGTTAGTTATTAAAGTTGCTGGTACTTATTCTGCTTCATCTGCACTATTTTCAGCATCTAGCTCCTGACAAAAATTTATGTTGTTTCTGAATTTCTCATTAAATACAATGCTTGAAAAGAGCAGCAGAAGATATATGTGCATCTGGTCAGAAATATTACTGTATAAAAATACCAAAAGCTGTCTTGACAGAGCAGTAATCCTTTAGGAAGTCAATACTAGCAATAATATTAGCAATTTTAATAGTAATAGTAATATAATTCTAGTGAAAAGTAGTAATACCAGTGACAACAATACTAACAGCCAGTATGACAGGTATCGTTTTGGCTAGGACAGGAGACAGACATACCAGATTCTTGGTTTTGGCTCTTTCCTCTGTTCAGCGGTCTATGGGATCTGCAGCTTAAGGCTAAAGGCTGAACTGATGGTGGCTAACAAGGATTTTGCCATTGACTTAGGTGGAGGCAGAGATTCCCTCTTGATCATTTTAGGAACAATTTTCCAATGCATTTATGTGCTGTACAAGGCTGAGACCCTATTTTAGAGCTGGAATAGGAGCTCAGGTCCCCTTTGAAGTCTGCAAGGATGTCAGAGTGCCTAGGCCATTTCTGCCTGTTGTCTTAGGTTATGGGTTCTTTAGGATAAAAATAAAATAAAGTAATAATTATTAATTCAGAGGGGTGTGTCAGTTATTTGTTCATGAGATATATGTGAATGCACATTTTTCTTGCACTGCTTACTGGAATTCTCATATGTAGTTTGCGGGTCTCTGAGAATTCTGTGATGAGAGCTAAGCTTTGTACTCTCAGAAGCATTCAATGCAACTGCTTCCCTACAGCATCAAAGCTCTGGAAATCAACATGGTAGCAACTAATGTGTTGATTACTTGCATTTTCTAGTATCTTCAGTGTGGTTTTTTCATAGAGCCCCAGACACTAAGACGGTTGGATATAATTTCATCCTTGCCTTGCTTCAGCATAAGCTAATTAGGAACTTCATTATTTATTTGGCAAAAATTTAGCATAACAAATCAATTTAACAGGGCACAAGAGACAAAGTAATTTAAAATAAAGTCAGAATCAAGATGAAATGGCAAGATGGAATCTTTTAATTTCTAATAACACGCTAACATCCTAATGGCTCAGTGGGCCTTGGTGGCACTTCCAATGCAGATGGGTCAGCACAGACCTTCCAGGGAAGGGCATGGTTTGCCAATTAATGTTCTGTGTTTTCTCTTCCAGGTGGCATCACGTCCCCTCCAGTCTCTCCCATGCAATACCACTATACAAGGTCCACTACTGTAAGCCAGATGGATGATCTGAAACAGGGAATGACTCTGAAATGTGATAAAACTGTAACAAATAGCTAAAAACTATAACTAATTAAACTTTTTGGGTGAGTTACCTGATGACAGGCGTTGCAGTAATCCCTGTTCAAATCGGGTTGGAAACAGATTTGTTGGGCTGATGTGGAGTCCTGGTAACCTATAAAGTGTCTCTAGGATTAGCTTTTCCATGATTGTGAACATTTTGGTTTAAGCTTAGAAAGATTGTGATGAGATGTTGTTTTTTATTTTGCATTGCTTTATATAAATTTTAAAATTATTATCAAGTTTATTGTAGAGCAAAAGGCTCAGATAGAGTAAATAGCTTTAAGGACAACACAACTATGTTAATTTTCACTGGGGGGAACCGGGTTCCTTCTGCCTATTTTGAAATTTCACCTTCTGTCCACCATGGATCTAACAGTTCTCACTTGGTTTAGGAGATTTGAGGACAGCATTAGCAAGTGTTTTCCAACCAGCATGGAAATTAGAGGGTCTTCTTGTGTGTTCATAGTATGTGGGAGTTGTAAACATTTACAGTTTCCAGCACGGTCCTACTCACTTTTTCAGCTGCTTTCGTTTGAATTAGAAAAGAGACTTTGAGACCTGTTAAAATGATGTTGCACTTGAGGGACATGACAAATACTTAGTCTGTGCTGAAATCCTACACAATTACAGATGTTTTCCCTGTAACTGGCTGAACAGCTGAGGATTGTTGTGTTCTGTGGAGATAAGATTGTCTGATGCTCTTTTCTCCTGCTTCTCTGGTCAGATCACAACACTGATCCCTGGGGCAGACCCAAAGCTGGTGCGACAGCAGAGCAGAAGATCTACATGGGCTTATACCACAGTCACAGTGAGAAACCTCAGTCTGGGGAGAAGTGGAACAGTAGAAAGGCACATCATAAATGCTTGTTGCTCAGTGCTGTAATGTGCTGGTGGTCTTTATGCACTGTCCATCCGTAGATGGAGATGTATCCATTCCTGAGGATTTCATGTTCTTAAGCTAGTGAGGAACTGTGCAGAGATGTGCTTACCTCCCTCGCTACAAAACTCTGATCTTAGAGTTGGAAGTGCCTAATTTCTAAAGCTGTCGAGAAACCTGCTGTGTCCATTATCCATATCTCATACGTATGATGAATAAAATGAAATTGATAAAAATTATTTGTATTCATCATGGCTTATATTTCACAAGTGGCAAAAATATGCTGAGAAGTCATATTCTGACTCAAATACGGGAGATGCTTGCTTGTGATTCAGTGACAATATACAAATACAAGTGAGTACAGAATGACTCGCAACTGGAAGCCTGAGTGTTCAGGTCCATTCATTTAGGAGTGTGGAGGGTGAGAAAGGTTTTCAAGCAATCTTTGCAAATGTAATAATGTAGTCCTGGCCAGCTTTCTGCCACAGTTTGAGCAGCTTCTTGACTGCTTTGGGTTATAGATTTTCCCAGGCTCTTATAGTATGAGGAAGCAGAAAGGTACTGCATACTTACTGTCTTCCTTTTCCTAAATGAGGAAGGAAAGAAGTATTTTGTAAGTCGTCTGTATCTGGGTGATGATTTCTTAGGACTTAGCTTCTCATTTTTTTTAATACTTTGGTGTTCCAGGTTGGAAAGAAATAACTTCAAGGTAGGTGGGGAAAAGCAGGATAAAATGGAAAAACCCAAATATTTTACCCCATTGCTCTTTCCTATGAAAATTAAAGTATCTGTGTTTTGCAACAGTATATGCACATTTCCAGCCGGAGAGTACTTACCCTGGTTTATAAAAAAGGTAGGTAAGGAGCAAAAGACATTTCCAAATACAATAGTGAGCTGGAAATGACTGAGTGGTTTCACCTCCATCTAGCCTTTAGCTTTCATGTTTGTACATTTAAAGAGAAAAGGAGGGTCTGGAGACTGCTGTTGTTGTTGCGCACATTTAAAAGACTTGTAATTTCTCACTCTGTCTGTTGCTGATCTGTCCAGGAAACTGAAAGATGAGAATTGGAATTGGGCATCCAAGGAAGGATCCACTTCTACAGCAGGGGCTGGAAACAGTCATGACCTCAGGTGAGGTTTTGGTTAAAAAAAAGAGTAACATTTGGATATCATTAAAGCCTGTAGACAGAAGTCTTAAATAAGCTGCTGTGCATTATGAATCACAAGATCTGGACTTGACTTTCAGATCCTTGTCTCTGTGTGTGTGCATGTAGCAGTGTGAGGAAAGGGATGGGACTTGCTTTCCACACTGAACCCCTTGTAATCTCTGCTCTATGGGTATTGCCTCTGTTTGCCAGCCATACAGTGGTTTGTTGAACATTAGGAGCTATTCTGAACACGGGGAGGATCTTACTACATTAGAGTAAATTCAAGGCCATGTCACAGAGTTAGTGCTGTCACACCTGTCTAAACCTGGAAAAATTGAGAGAGAAGCTGTGTCTGTACCAAGGGACCCATCCAAAACAGTTTCACCTTGTTCACCATGGCCACATAAGAAAGAATAAGCCTTACTCTGCTCAGTAATACAGACTATTTTTAAGCTCATACATTGGTGTCAACCAAGCATCTTTTCATTACTCCAACAGCTGATGGTTGATGAGTGCTTGATCACTTTTGATCCTGATGTTGTATCAGCAGGCATTGTTCCCGGTCACTGAAGTGCCTCATTTTGAATTGAAAACTGCTAAGAAGTTTGAAAAGATGCCTTTTTGGATCAGCGATGCATATTTTGGGAAAAGGAAGGAAGGAAGGAAGGAAGGAAGGACAGAAGGAAGGGAGGGAGGGAGGGAGGGAGGGAGGGAAAGAGAGAAATAAATAAAGAAAGAAAGTAGGAAAAAAGAAAGGAAGAAAGAAGAAAGGAAGAAAGAAAGAAAAATTCACATTTCAAACAAGTGGAAATTGACAAGCACAGCAGTGAGTAACAGCCACAGCCAGAGACTTGCAGGAAAACCATTTGGCTAGTCTGTGAAATCAGGTTCCCTCTGCATGACTTGTTTCCTAGGATTGTTAGCTTGTGTGGCTCCTCAGCCCAAGGGTATATTTTCCTACAGCCCTGAATCATTTTGAGAGGCCCAGGACCCATGTGCTGATGATAAGAGTAGATCAAGAGTAGATCCAGGTACACACCCAGCACTTGTGCACATATGATCAGCTTTCTTGCTTGACAATAACTTTTTGTTGTGGCATGGCATTGAATCCTACCTATAACCTTACCAATTTCTTTCTGAGCTATATTTAGGCACAGTGGCTTGCTAGTCAAGATTTCAGTGCAGCTACATGAAATTTGTCTGGAGAGGTCTAAGTTACTCCTGTTTGATTCTAACTGAGAGAAAGAAGCCAAAAGTGGGGTTTCTTCAGGGTTCATCTACCAAAAATATACAAGTATTTGAATAAGCAAACATCTTCTGATGTATAAAGACCCTTCTCAGTGACTTAAATCAGAAAGAAACACCATTGATCTAGATAATGTAAGGCCACACAGAAATATAGACATCCAAAGATAGTTTTCATTTTCCTGCTGATTGAATTTTGTGGCAAAATTGCAAGTGGCTTTTGTGGAGAGTTTTTTCCTAAAAACATTTACTGTCAACTAAGCTCTTAAGCATCAGTAAACTTTAGGAGATTCTCAGGGTCCCATGTAAAATATGTGTGACTTTGTCTGAACTGCCAAATCAGCACCTTATTTAAGCTATGTAGGAGTTTGTCTGAGTTGCCAAATCAGCACCTAGATAAGGATATATAAGAACTGGAGCTGAAATAACAAGAACTGACACATCTCCATATACTCCTTGGGGCAGAGAAACAGACTGATCAAACTGCTAAATATTTCAGCTCCCTTCTAGTAAAAATTCCTGGCAAACCACGACATCAGATTTATCTGCAGATGTTCATAGGGTAAACAAACACAGAGCTGCAATCCCAATCCAATCTTTAGCAAACTGGCTGAAATAGTAGCCCTCCTGCGATATTAGAACATCCCTCTAAATTACACAGATGCCTAGATATTTTTCCCTTTTCTAAGTGCACTAGGACGCTGATAGGCCATCCAAGTTACTATCAATGCTGACAAATGAGGCAGTGGATCCACCATAAAAAAGCTACCAGCATTTATGACATTTACTGTCAGAAGTGCTTTGAATATCATAGTGTTGATAATACTGAGCTGATACAACCATCCATGAACAAAATGCCACTGTAATCTTAGGTTCACTGAGTGCTTTAAGTGCTTGAACATACGATCAAAACCTTCCGAGATTTGTTCTTCCTTTTGCTCCCCAAGGAAGACAGAAGACTACATAGTAGTTTTGTACACATTGCGATGCTTGCAGGTGGGAAATGTGGGTCCATCTGATTTGTCCACTGTATGTAGGCATAAAACAAAGCACAGCCTTGCTCTCCATAAATAGATTTCTAATTTTTGTTATTCTCTTGCAAGATAATGAATATGTCCAAACGGATCTTTGGTCTAGCTGTCATTACTCCCAATTGTGATGTCTTAAATTTTTCTTCCCCCTGGCTTAAAATTCTCTGATAACCCAGATGTAATTTAAGAAACTTTGACAGTACTGAATATTGGCATGGATTCTCTGGACTTAGCAATACAGGAGTGATTGTCTCACCGGGAAAGGCTACTCCCTATGGGCAGGAGGGAAGGCTAGTCCTTGCATTCCTTTTAGCAGGCTGTCATACTTTACCAAATCATGATCCAAACTGAAGTCTATCTTCTCTGTGGTAAGGTAATAAAAGGTAATATAAGGGTGTATATAAGGCAATATATAAAAGTATTTAGATCAGATTTATTTGCATGACAAAACAACAGGCCAACATAAAGACACCCTGAAGTGTTGTGCATTTTTATCTGCACTCTACAGACAAAGGTACAACTCTTAGCAATGATAGCAGAGACCATGTGGGCTTCTAGAAAGAAAACTCACCATTTTTCACTGAGAAATCTAAACTTGTGGTAAACTCACCAAAATGACCCCAAGTAATCACATGCAAAACATTTCCGCCAAAAACAAATAAAAAATAATAGCCTTCATTCAGGCAGTACTAGTACTGTTGAATAGCCACAAAGCTGGGTTTTTCTGGAAGATTATCTCCTGTATGTTCTGTGACTTGTTTACACAGGGTAGTGCACAGTGCTATCTCCATAGCACAGTGATGGTCTCTGTACCAGACATTGGACTAAGAGATGATTTGCAATACCCCCAAAGAAAAAGAGTTTGAATTTTCTTCCTTCTTGCCTTGACTTGTCTTTCTGAAACAGCATTAATGAAGTGGCAAACAAGCTTTCTTGCAAAATTCTGTTGACTTTCAGACAACCAAATTTATATCCCTGATGTTCATGTCAGGGGAGCATCAGGGAATTTAGCTTCTTGAGTTCATGAAACTTAATGGACAGTTGTACAAAAAAGTGGAAAATATTTCACAACTCAATAAGATCTCGACAGGATATAGCTCAAAATTTAGGGTATCAATACCTTATTCTTCTGCTGCCTGGAGTCCTAAGATTTTTATGCTAAATTCCTCCAGAACTTAAATTATTGGTTCTGGAGCATTGGTATGCTGACGTCTTGTCTGTCAAAAACCCAGGTGGTATCTCTACTGGGACACCCACACAAGTGTTCCTCTAACCATCTTGACTGATAAAGATTTAAGAGAAGAGCCACCCACCCCAAAGCCCAATCATTATAAGAATGAATGGAAATAGTTCCCAGGAGAGGAGTGCAGAGAAAAATTGTTAAGTGTGGGTTTGGAGGGCTGTAACAACGTAAGAGTTGAGTAGGGAAGGTCTCTGGGAAGCATAGCAGAGTGGTCACAGGGCCAGGGAGGTGGTGGGGGCTCAGTGGCCTTGGTGGTCTGCTGCATGGCTGGCCTCCCGCTTATTTCAATGGTTTGGTAGCTGTGAATGACTTATATGAGAATGGTTACCTTTTATGTGGGTGCTTAATATATATAGGTATCTTGTTCAAAAAAGTGTTTTTCTTTTCTGTTTTGAAAACCTTACAAGAAATGAATGGATTATCTGGGTATGCATAGAGAAACATTTAGCAAAAGGAAATAGGAAAGGGTGAATTTATGTTTTGGGGTTTTTTTTAATGCATTGGTAGAGGGAAAAGAAGAGTGTTCTTTAATGCTTGGTCCTGGTTCATGTCTCCCTACAAGGTACCACAACATTTTAATTCTTATAAATTCTACTGCAGAGCAGAAGGCAGGAGGTATAAACCAGACTAGTTGGGTTTTTTTTTTCTTCCTTGAAGCAATCTTTTTGAATGCTGCTGTTAGACTTGCAAAAAGACTCTGTAATTTATGTGACTGGTGGTGAATGTTATTATGTACAATATTTAAAAGAGAAACAGGCTGGATAAGGGGAAGAAAGAAAACAGGTATGTTAAAAAGGGAAGTGGTTATACCACAGGAAACAAATTGGGATTTAGGAACTTCCTTGTGGAAGAAGAGCACCACTCCTGTTCACAGAGCAATGGGTAATATATTATTTATGTTCTCAAATTATTTTAGGTATTACAATGAGAAATCTAAGGATGGATGTCCCTTATTATTGGGATTATTGTGGCAAACTGCTGAAATACTTTGTGCTGGTTGTGCTGAATATCGGAAAAGTCAGTGGCTGCAATCTGAAAACAGTGTATTAAGAAAAGACCTTAAAACTGCGCTAGTCATTAGAAAAGTAAAGTCACTTAGCAGTCTAGAAACAAATTTCAGAGAAGCAGCATGACACAGAAAAAAGTGGTGAGTAGAAAGGAAAAGGTCATATTATAAGAACAAGTGAAGGGGTTTAAATGTATAATTCAGCAGGAGTTCAAAGGAAGAATGGCAGACCCTAAAGGGGTCAGACAGTAGCATATATGAAGTAAAGACAAAACTCGTGAATAAGATGATCACTATGCAAAAATTAAAAATAGCTACTCTGTCTGCAGGAAGAAATTGTTAGGTTGGGAGCCATTGGAGGACACTGACTTTCTGGATGCTATGTACGAATGAGGAAAGGGACAGGAGTGGGAACATGGATGGCTACTCCAGAGGAAGGCAGTGTTTAAAATTGCCTTTGCCACTCAGTGAAAGAAACAACCCCAGGGGATGTGAAACAAATTGCTGCAAATCTCTGACTTTTAAAAGAGAGCACACCTGGGGATTTGAGTGCTGCACTGTGCAATGAAAGCACCAGCTAGTAGGCTCTGAAAGTGCATCTGGGCTGAACTCTTGGTGCTGTGCTCAAAAGGCAAGAACTGCAACCATCTTTCCAGCCATGCGATGTGGTGATGGCAACATCAAACATGGGTTTCCTCACTGGTGCTCTCATCCAGGATGAGTGAGATCTGAGTAAATTTCCTTCTCTGCTGGACAAGGTTCAGGCTTGTCTCTCTCCATCTGGAGCGTGCCCTCATGCACAGATTTGATGAGAGAGAAAAGACTTGCAGGACTTGCAGGACTGAGATAGCTCTTTCTTCCAACTTGTTCAAGATATTCGGTCATGTTCAAAATAAACAGTGGTTCACTGAATCAGAAGAAAAGTGTGTGACCTTTTTCTTTGTGTTGGAGGTGTTCATCTGAAGGTAATCACAACCACTTTTACAACCAAAGATTGGTTGGTGTGCCATGGGAGCCTACAGCTTTCTTTGCACCCTCTATAATGAAATGTGTATTGAAACCAGTGCTGAACTAGAGTGAAACTGAAAGGGCTTTATGGATAATCCTGTGTGCCCTAGGGACAAGATCCAGGACTGGAAGATAGAACTTCTGGGAACTGACACCAGCTTCAGCCTTAGAAAATATTAGCAGCCATTAGTGGCACCACATGTCTGGGTGAGAGATTTCTGGTGGTCTGAAACCCTGCACAAACCTCTCTGTATTATTTCTTTGCCTTGCCTCTCACCGTGTGACTGTCCATCTGGAAGTCTGATGACATCTCCACGGCATGTGCTCAGATCAGCCATCTCCTTCACACATGGTACATCTGATACATCTTGGAAGAGCTAGACTCACTGCATGGCTGCTCTTCAAGTGAAATGCACCTGCAAAGCACATCTGTTATGCTCCAGAAGCATACTATGCCTCATACTCACAGAGTGTTTCTACGTGTGGGAAACCTTGGGCAGGAGTGGGACTTAGTTACACTGTTAGCATTACAATGGCGAAGAACCCTGATAGAAAATTTTTTGATGTTGAACCCTTTTACTAGCATTGTCTGTGTGGGTTCTCCAAACAAAATCAGCAATCCGGTACTTTTTGCTTGCTACAAATCAGTCTATACGTATTTTTCTACTCTTAATTGCTTGGTTCCGTCTGTAAGATTTCCTAACTTAGGTTTTACCTGAGTTAGCATAAATGAAACATTTTATAGTTATATCCATCCAAAATCTTATAAAGTAAATATATATCAGCATTTCCTGTTTATTTGATGATTTTATAAGAACACTTTAATGTTGGGGTTCTGCGAGGAAAAGTTGCATTGACAAATAGATCTTGACTGAGGCTTATTCTTAGAGGAAATTTCATTTAGCTAAATATGAGAATTCAGATTGAAAAAACCCCACAGAATTGGAGATAATAATGCATCTTTCCCCTTATACCAGTTGTAGCTCTTGAGAAAGTCTGTGCACCATAACCCAGACCCTTAATTTGGGGGAGTGGATCTGTACATAAACAAAGCAAGCCATTCAGTATCAGCTGCAGCTGTGATTGACAGTTTTCACGGCAGGAGGTTATGGAGTTCAACTGCAACAACACACCGCACAGTATGACTAAATAATTAGACAAAAGCATTTCCTTTGGATGTTATTATCCTAAATTCCAAAGACTAAGTCAGAATAGTTCATGTTTTCTAATCCTATCTACTTTGGCTGCCATCAGTCTCAAAGCAGACATCCCCTCTCCTCCGTTTGCTGCATTTCTTTCCTGGTTACTCTGCTGTGATCCCCCTGAAACCAGTGGGGGCACAGTGAAGGCCAGGCTGGTGTAAAAGTGATGAAGAGGAGGTCAGAAACTAGCCAAAAGGCTTTGGATAAGTTCATTGTATTTCATTCATGATGGTGATCATTACAGTGTTTAGGATATGATAATGTTTCATAGAAAACGTGCATTGTATATGCTACCTGGCGTCTTCTCAGTAGCTGCTGGTTGAAAACAAAATATGCAAGTTTTCTTTGCTTTTTCCACTGCTCACTCCATCTTTGTCTATTTTACAAAATGCTGGAAGGTTTAGAAATCAGCAGTCAGAGGGATGGTCTTGACAATTAGCAGATTTTAACATCTTCCTGAAAAACACTACCTACCTTGCAGGAGCTTCAAAGAAGAATTTTCTTACTGTCAGAAAACTCTGAAACAAAGTAGACTTGGAGAAAGTCCACCAAGTTCCCACAGCTCTTCTTTATGTGTTTCTGTATTGCTTTCAGGTTTAACTGCTTAAAATTTACTTCTGACCAAACTGCTGCTTTCCCATGCAGTAAATCCCAGGCTGGTCTACCCGTTGAAATTGTCCTGCTGCCTATGGGCTCTAGATTCAGATGACAATGTTGTCTTTGTGGCCTTGCTTGCATTTTCTTCTTGGCCTTCTGAATCTCCTTTCACTTTTTGTTTCACTCTTTTTAAGCGTTTCATTCATTTCCATCAAAAGCTTTTGTGAGCTTTTATACATGTCTAGAGAGGTGCACGTTGAGGCCAACAGTGCAAGCTCCAGCAGCAGAAGGACTGGAAATAGTGGTAAAGAAAGAAATTTGCTAGCTGTATGGCAATAGTGGATGTCTGGAAATGGAGCTCAAAAATAGTAGTTCCAGAATGAATATAAGCTCCTAAGCACTGATGAAAAGAGAAACTGTAATGACATGGGTACTGAAATCACACAGGAGCAGCAGTTTTTCTGCTCTGCGAGTTCCTCTGATGCTGTGCGTTATCACAAATACTTGTTGTTCAAGCTAGGTCAGAGACATCACTGTTGCCTGTGAAACACAGCAGGTCCTTCTCGTCCATGCATGGCCAGCGGAGGAGCCTTGGAACGCCTGCTTTGTCTGTGATCACATGTTTTTCACCCGAGAAACAGGGGGAATTACTGGAATGAATTGTTTAGAACCAACTTTTAGATAACAGGCCATCTTTAGGGTCCCTCCTGTGTTAAATACTGTATGCGCTTGTCACAAGCGGTGTTCACGGGTTCCAAAACCATAACAATCTAAGCATAGGAGATCACTAAAAAGACCCTTCTTTTTAATAACAGAGTTGCAATAACAGACAACAGAGTTGAAGTATCTTGCCGAAGTACTTGCCACTCTAGGGATAAATGCATCTACCTCGCATGCAGGAACATTATCAACACATAAACCACTGGGAAAAAGGTATTTCCTCTGTGAAGAAGCCCAGGGAAGAAAATTAAAGCACTGTTGTCCTTGCCTGATTTGGAGGTAAACTACTTTTTCTCCTGAAAAAAGTAATTGTGAATCCATAAAAACAATACAGCATTATTTTTGCTCGTTTTTATTAATCAATATTCAACAATATTAGTTGTGGAAAAAAACCCCAAACCCTAAATTGCTCACCTACGAATATACAGTTGGCTTGAGAGCTAGTGAGAGCAGATTTGCAATGACCTGCTGTTTGATCTGTTCAGATTAACACCCCTTTGCTAATGATTGGGGGATTATTTGCATAAGTAACATTTAGAAATGCTATTTGTAAATTAGTATATACACACTTTTGGTTTTTATTTCAGTTATTTTTCATACACTAAGATGGCAAAGGTATGGATCTCAGAAATCCTCAGTGTTCATACTGGCAAATAATGAGATCTTCCTGTGTGATAAAAGAACATAATGACACTGGGAAAGAAATGCTGAGTTCAAAACATTAGCTAATTTACTGATATATTCCTGGGACATAATTAACCAGCGTCTCTGTGAACTGTACATCCAGGCTCAATAGCAGAAATGCAACAGTTAAATTACAATAATAAACACTTATAAAACATCAGGAAACACCTACAAACTTGTAAAGACCCTTTTATAGGAAATTCCAAGAAGGTCTAATGCCACCCAAGCACAGTTGCACGCGCATACAGATGCACCCATACCCCCTCCCTGCACAGGTCCTGGGTGTCACAAATGTCTCCTCCCAAGTCGTGTGCGTCCCCTGAGGTGCTCACCAAGGGTGGGCTGTGGGAGCACCTCTGCCCTGGGTCTATGCAAGTTTGGTCTACAACTTCGACGTAGACCTCCACAAATACTTTTTGAAGGGATTGATTCCAGGTACATGGGATTAAAATAACAATTAAGGTTCTCCCTCTCCCATTGTATGTAATACTGAGCATCTGAGACTCTGTTTTTAAAAAAATAGAGCCTCTGTATTTGAAAACTGACCCATCGCAACTCCTCATCTACCTTGTGGATGGCCCCTTCCTATGTTTTTGCACTGTGTATTGTACAGTGGGGGCAGATTAGATTAGATCCACAAAACTGCAGTTTGGTACCAATTATCAGTGAGGCAAGAGAGGCTGGGAAGTCTCTGATTATATTTGCTGTCCCCTTTGTTTGTGAAGACGTGTCTCCCACTGCAAGGTCTGGGGTAAGATTATCTATTTCAATGCTCCCTTAAGGTTTTGGAACCCATGAAGCCCTGCTCTATGCTTTTATTGAACTTTGCAAGAGTGAAAAATAGAGAAGAACAAAGACAAACAAACAAAAAAAAAAAAAGAGGAATTTGATTTTCTCAATTTTCCTCGTTGCTTTTTCATTTCAGCAGTGGAATTGCTTCATCAAGGAATTACTGGAGCGTAATCATCCTAATTTCTCCTCATTATTTAGGAAAGCAGAAGGGCAGTGTGATTGGAGTGAGGAATGAGACTGTAACCTACCTGGGTTAATAACAAGCAAGTCCTCTTCAATCTCTTCCGCTCCATTTTGCCCTTTCCACAGTGTCCAGTCCTTTACCTATTTCACTTCTCCACCTGCTTTGATTAGCTGCCAAGAAAATCCTAAGCATTGACCTATCTGTCAGGCTAGCAACTTTAAGTGGCTGCTTGAGGCTGTCTTTTAACATACTGTGCAAGTAACTTAAGTAGTTATATCATATTTCTTAGGCATCATTCTACATTGTTAACGTGAACTGAATCTTGATTTGTGGAGCACCTCTAGCCCAACACTTGCTTCAGTTGTGGGGAAATAGTTCTTGGTTCAGTGTAAATTTTTTGCTGTACAATATATAAGGTTAACCTGCACAGTGAATTCACACACTGAATCCCCTTTTGAGAAAGGGTAAAAGAATCTTAAGAAAATAAAACCAGAAAACAAAATGGTAGAAAAATCTCACTTCACAGAAGAATGCTGTTTTTCCTTTCAGAAAAAGTTTTTGAAAAACCATGCACAATTTCTGGAAAGAAGGGATAGCATATTTGTATATTAAAACTGCATTAATATTACATAAGTACACTTTGGTGTATGTAAGTGTAGTTAAATATGAAACAGAGTACATCTGTTTTTGTCCTGTCTGGGGAATCACTATTCTGTTTTGCAGGGTGACATCAGTAACAAATGATGTACAAACAATAGCACATTAATTTGAAAATGCAGATTAGGGCAGATGCTCCCAGCAGAAGGCAAATGAATGTGAATGGCTCTGCCATTGGTGGTACAGGCTTTATTTATCATTTGATACTGACATCAGTGAGCAGTGTGGTAAGCACATCTCCATCAGAATTCCTTCAGAGAGAAAATCTGGGATGTCTTTTGCTATAAAATATGAAGTTTCACCAAAGCTTTCAAATGAAACATTTCAGACAGTTAAAGGCAGAATTCATATCATGCCTTGACAAAAGTAAAAGATACTCAAATGAGTCAATGTGCTCTAAGTATCAATCACACTGAATTGTGAGTAACCACATCTGTTTAAGGTCTGTGTTTGCACTGCTTTTTTCATTTTGTGAGTAAAAGAAGCTGTGTTTCCATTGAAGATTGTAGATAGATGAAATCAGAGAACTTCATTCTATGGTTTGTCTGCCACACAGCATATAAGCAGACCTAACAATGCCTAGATAAATTTCAGGTCAAAATAATCTTGAAAATTGTGCAATTTTAATCTTTTCCCCAAGCAATCTGCGGCACATTTCACAATTTAAGCAAAATTTTCCAAAAGGCTTGCAAAGGTACAAAAGCACTTTGATACTTCACAGCTGAATCTGGGAAAATGTCTCTTAAATAGGTAAATTTTGACATTTCTACATAGGACTTATCCAGTTTGCTGATGTCTAATGATCACAGTTTAATTTTGTAAGCAGCAAATCAGATTTTGATGACATTATTAAATTCCTTGCAGGACTCAAAGCAATACCATTCTTTACAGAAATTATGATGGCATTTTGAACAGAAATGCATGAAGCATGTAACGGTAACAATTCATTCTGCATCGGTTGTATGCAAAATGAACGAGCATGTGCTTTTGGTACTATGAGATGTTCTGGTGTGGCACGCTGTCCCACACTGTCCTGACAGAAGTAGGGAAAAAGGAGTTTAACTCTGTTTTTCATTGCCAAACTCCTCCAGTAATGAGAAGCGACTCTCTGTTGGCTGCAGATTCACTCTCTCAGCTGTGTACACTGCTCTCTGCTTAGCTCGCAGTAAGAATTTGTGCCTAGTTTGCCTTAAAGATCCATTGCTTAATATCTTCTCAAGGAGGTAATGAATGAGTAAAAGGTCTTGTAAATAAGCCGGTCAATTTATGGTGCTGTGGTTGAAATATTTTTCAAGGTCCACTTGTAAATGCTGCAGCTTCAGAGGTCTCTGCTGCAGCTCCTGGGCAAATATATGCCCCTTAATTAATATTTGCATGCTGTATCTCAGGTTACCTGTGAGGACTGAGCAATAGGAAGAAAACAAAGTCACGTCTGATCAGACTTAATGGCTAGTACAAGCTAGTTACATGGCAGTTACATTATACAAAGCATTATTCTGCTTTATGTTATGTGAAATTGCCATTAGTACATACATATTCATTATAAATCTGAGAATGACAGCACAATGCAGCTGCTCTCTGACAGTGTATGTCTTCAGACCACAGACAAATTCTATGAGTTAATCAATTGTGGTATGTGGCTCCTGATATTTTGTTTGTTCTGAACTCAGATAATATATTGACACTGGTCGGTACATTGTTGTTAGAGGGGATTTGGTACAGTGCATAGGTAATTATTGTTCAGAATACTTCTGGGGATGTCCCCATTCAAGGGCTGCAGGACTGAAGAGCAGTCGTGGGTGAAAGCTGGAGACAGGAAATCAGGAATGATCTGAGACACAGGGATTGTATCTGTCTCAGTTTCTCCCTTCACAAGGTAAAGTTGGAGATCTCTCTTCCCTCTCCGGTGGGAAACTTGGCTTCACACACATAATTGTATAAAGATACGCTTGCCAGGTCTGGGGTTGGAAGCACTGGTGGTTTCATTTGGTCTTGTACGAAATGCACCCAGATCGACAGGTGGTCTGTGGAGCTGAGGCTGTTGCTCCAAGAGCTGCACTCTGATGCCCTCATTGACCAGCCTGTCAAGTGCGCAGGGGGCTGGTAAAAGGCAGTGAAAGTGTAGTACTGTTGCTCAATTGGCTTGAGAAAAAGGTGAAGGACTTAAAAGAAGTAACCAAGCACAGAAATACAGAAAGGGAGAGGTAAATGATTGCCCACTTCAGCACTGTGATTTCCGTTTTCATCTCTGGTATGTGCCTGCTGGTCTCAGTGATATACCTAATTTGTCATCATATATTATCCTGCGCTTTCTCAATTTGCTTCTCATTAAAGACTCTAGCCTGAAAGGTAAAAATAATCTCAGATTTATAGGTGGTTGAGTATGGTCTTTAAAATGCTGTCATTATGCAAAGTGACCTGAATTTATAGCTTGTTCAAACCCTACCGCCACTTTTCCCGAGATTCTCTGGTTTTTTAAGTCCTTCATGTTGGATTTAATTTGGAGACATGATCTCCATGACAGAATAGTATTGGTTGTTCCTCCTCGTGGAGGAGCATGGCGAAAGGTGTGTGACAAACCCAGTCCTCTCAGAGAGAACTGGAGGGGGTCTGTGGGATCTGTGGGCAGGGTAAATGCGGTGGTGGTAATTCAGAAATATTCGGTGCCAGAGTCTTGAAGCAAAATTTGCCTCTTGCTTGCATGGTACCAGTTCTTTGCTACCGCAGTTATGGTTAACGATAATGCCTGCAAATCTTCTTCTCACAATGCAGTCAGAAGAGCGAAGCACATACTCTATGGAAAATAACACTTCTTCACCTGCCTTCAAAAGCCAGGAGTGGCCAGTGAAGGCAATACAGCATTCCTAGTGAGAATGAATTGAGGGTCCCAAAAAACTATACAGGAAACACACAAAAGAGCGTGAGAACAAGGATCTCTGGCTCCGTATTGGCGCAGGTTGTGAAACTAACAGGAGAAGATGTGAAGATGTAGGTAGCTGATTTTTGTCATATGAGTGGCTTTTCTAAAAAAAGACCATTAGAGGTTGTGATATCCAGAAAGACAGAAATCAAATCAGGAGAAAACACCATGACACAAGGAACATTTAGTTAATGAAATTTGAAACTGCCTTGCAAGTGATGACCAAGTGTAATTTAGGATGGTGTCTCTTCTGAAAGTGGCCTTTTATGACAGGACTTAGCCACAAATATTCAACAACTATGTCTTTTATTACTGGTGTAGCCACTTCCCAGAAAAACGTCAATGGTTTTACCAAAAATTACCTATGGATGAAGAGGATATGACTCAGCCAAAATCCTGCACACAATAACAAGTCTCTTGGTGTGAGGACTGGAATGCAAAGGAAGTTAGCTCCTTGAAAAAACTCTGGTTACTTGCATTTAGTTACATAGCAATATTTGTTCACTTCTGTCACAGCAGAACCAAAATCCCAAGTGATTGTGCCTTTGCCGGTACTCTCTGCAGTCATTAACCCAGTTATCCAAACCAAACAGCTTACAGATGAGGAGAGCACAGACATTGTTATTCCCACATTTAGGTTTCCTTTGAAAGGGAATCAGAGCGTCAGGTACATGCAGACACATATCTGATGACCAGGACTGTGATGTTCACCTCAGAAGTCAACTGAGCCAAAACCCCAAGGACAATGCCTTGCAATTTGAGAAGAAATACCTGACATGAAAATATAGTCTAAAAGGCATACAAATTAAGTTAGGAAGGAGAATAATATCAAAGGTGGTAAGAGATAAGTCTTTTTCTGTTGCCTTCCTCAATCTACATGGCATCATCAAAAGAGTGACCTAGTTCTAATCATTACTATTTATGAAAATCTCAGCGCAGCTCAAATGGCAGCAAGGGATCTTGCTTGTAGTTTATCATTCCTAAAGTTTTGCACTTGCACTCAAGTTTTGTAGATAAACTTCCCTTATTATGTGCTTGCATTACTTCAGCATCCACTCTCTTATTTGGGTTACTGAGCACCATCCTGCTTTCCTCTTTCATATTACCCTGTAAGACATTACAAGGAGTGAGATATTTGACTCTTATTTACACTTTCTTCTTGATCAGCTGATCACTTTGTGTGCCAGTACTTCCCTGGGATTAGTTATCTAAAGAATAAGGTACATGTTTTAAAAAGAAATCTTTAACTGAAAACCAGTCACTCTCTGTTTAAAAGTATTTTGTTTATTATGTGGTGGGTCCTGATGCATTTCCGACATATTTAAGAGCTCAGAACAACAAAACTTCCTTTCTTTTTCTCTTTCTCTTGCTTTGATAACAGTGTGCTTGGAGTATGTGTGGTATCATTTCCTATTTCCTTTATATGCAGCTTTTCTTTTTTCTGTCATCTGAAAATAATTTAGACAAAATCTAGAAAAAGTGACTGCACATTTAGGAAGACTGCTAAGGCCGGATACTCTGGATTACTTATTGTTACTTGATTATATATTGTTATTTTTATTTGTATTACTGATATTATACTGGTTTTAGCGTGTGCTTGGTGATCTTGCTTTCCAAGCAGTGGAAAGGAACATAGAAAAAAACCCAAACCCCAAAAGATGATTCCTAGTCAAATGGCACGTAATCTAAGCTAATGTACTGGCCAGACTGAATTTTAATTTATATATTTTTTAAATGGCTAAATTTCAAATTAATGGTTCCTTTCATTTCCAACCACCCATTTTACAAAGCAAACCTTACTAAAGATGTCAATATTTGCAGCTATTCAAATTCAAGTAAAATCCAGTCTAAGCAGTCTGCATAGATATGAGTTTATTCTTCTATTTGATAAAGAGTGAGAATTAAATATGAAAGTGAGCACCTATCTCCACCTGTTAATCTATTCACAAAAATATTATCTACTACATGAATATTCATTTCTTACATCCCTGCTGATAAACTATTGGTTTAATATTGTTCAGGCTTTTAGTCTTTCATGCTTTTTCCAGCTCTCTATGTGTCTCATTTAGTAGTTTAGTATCTAATATGGCAACACATATATATTAAAATTAGACAGTTTAAATTTATCTGATGTGAGGTGATTTAAATAAACATGTGCAGGCTAGGTCTTATTTTGATCTCACAGGATTTTATACCATTCCGACTCAAGCAATTAAAAGGGGTTTCTCGATCCTTCATTTTCTTTATTACCAAGCTTGGGAGTGGCTCTTTTGTATTATATAGCAGGGCTCTGGACAGCTGTATTTCCCCTTTCCTTCAGGCTTTATGGTGGAGTTCTGCAGTCAACTGCATTGATAAATAAGGGGTTTTTTTAAGGTTTGCTCTTTCTTACATAGAAGACCAGTGGGAAGAGACCTCCTTTTATACTGCTTCACACAGCAGGATTACTGGGCATGAAAAGTAAATTCTAACTTAATAAAGTAGGTAAGAGCTAGTTCTTTCATGCACACAATCTGCAGGGAAGGTTTATGAATTTGTTTGTACGCATCTGTTTAAGATACATATTTTTGTCTACAGAGAGATCAGAGATCTTTCAGGTGCATTTCCGTTGAAAATAAGGGCAATTCAGCCAAGTGCTGGAACAAACCTCTCCTTTCTTAAAGCGTGTAGGAGGTTTTGCAGAAGTTGAGGCAGGATGAGATCTGTGTCAGAAGAGAGAAAAAGACATAGAAATCTCCTTTCCCCCTTAAAATTATGGAGATGTTAATGTATTTTTTCAGTAACAATTCCGTTCTGATTTTTGGAAAATCTGATTTCATTTTGTTTCAGGAAAGAAAATAATTAATCAAGATGCCTTGAAATTCTCCAAGGAGACACTGTTGCAGGAAACTGTTCAGGTTGTTTTAACATGTTATTCTAAATTATACAATGATACATAAAGCACTTTAAATACTCTTGAAATCAAAGGTAATTCCTAAATGAAAGTCTGTGAGTAAAATAAGTTCAAAAGAAACTTTTTAGATGTCTCTGGAGTTTCCCCAGAGATTTGGTTTAAAAAATTCTGGCAATAAAAAAAAAAAAGATACAGTGAAGCATTTTGATTTTTTTTCCCTGAAATCTGGAAGATCCAGGTTTTGATTTCTAGTCCTAGTTTAAACTCATGAAAATATTTACTTGCTATGCTAGGAAAATTCTTTATATTCATTATTTTTATTAACTTACGGTTTTCAAATCTTATATTTCATACAGAAGTTCTTCCATGGGACTAGGGATCTTAGCTGGAGCCTTCTCTGCTGACTCAGAAATCTCTGTTAGGATTCCAATTTAACTTTTAACCTGGATCTTTTTCTGCAGTCTGACTTCCCAGAAGTCCTTGTCAGTATGAGAACATGACTGAAAAAAAGAGTAAGTCTGCTTTAATGTGCTAGTTTTGGCTGCTTGGTTAGCTCCGTGCCGTTGGGTGCTTGTTCATGTTTTTCTCTGGGTGCAGGCTTTTTCATTTATCAAAGCTCATTTTATTGCCTTCTGTTCCTGCTGCTTTCATCACTATGGCAGCTGAATGTTTTGTTCAATTGAGTTCTACTCTTTACTGCTACCTGCAAATTTGTCCGGATGAGTACTGTGAAATGAAGGCATGCATCACAATATCTGAGGTGTTCTTGTTTTTAAGAACAGTATACTTTTATAAACAGTTTAACTGCTAGCCACTAGCAAACATTTTAGCATTACTCCGTTAAAGAAGAATATTGAAACACAATGACTTTAAACCCACAGTTGCTACTGTTGTGGAAGTCGACTTGTGTAATACTGAAAATATTTTTAATAAAACAGGATGCACTGCTGCCTGGGAAGTTGTATAAGTGTTTATTACAAATAAGACAGGTTAATTAGCTGAAGGGAACCAATACAAACATAGAAAGCGTGTGTGTTTAGTAGGATTTACATTTTTTCTGGGATTTGTACATGTAAGGAAACACTGTGACTTTCAGCAATGTTTGTTACCATGCTGGTCAGCGCGATGGGCTCTGTCATCATTCTACTCTGATTTTTTGGTACTTTTAAGGTTTATCAAAAGCATTTGTCAAAATGGCACTTGCTGAAAAAGACAAGTTGAGCAATGCTACATTTTTATGTTAAAATGAACAGAGCTGCCACTTGGCAAAATCCATGCAAACAGCTGGAGCAGAAAAAGCCTTGAATATTTGAATGGGAGGGGGTTTGTCCCTGTTAGGGCTGCAATGGGCACGAAGGAATTCAGTTCCTATTTCCCTCGCAGTGTGTTCTATCTTCCTCCTGGCATTTGTGCATGGGGAAAGAGAAGACACTGAGAGCACAGCCTGTGCTAAAGCAAATCCAGGAAGCTCTGCGGTCGGAGCTGTCACCCCTTCCCTCCTCTGCACTGCAGAAATTCTTTGGCTGCAGAAACTGTTTGTCAGTCAGCTCCACTCCCTTTGAATTCCATGTTTTCTTGAAACTGGAGCTCTTATCAGGTGTCTGCAATAGCTTTCTTATGTATTCCACTTGGTGACAGGCCTGTAAATATAAATTTGTTTCTAAAGTGAATGTAGTGCTGGAGAAATATGTCAGCGTGACACATGAGAAACCGAAGCTGCCCTGGTCATCTCCAGCATTGGTGTAGCTCGGATGGCATGGGTAGTGCGTTTGCCCTGCTGGAGATGTCCTGCCACCCTCTACAGCTCTGGGAACTGCTGTGAAATGGGGAGGGACTTCCCAACTGTCTGCACTGTGGGGAAGACCACCTGGCTTCCAGAGATGTAAAATTGCAGTGGCCATCTCATTTTGAATGCCCTGGCCCACACATTCGGGATTTCAGACCAGAGCAGACACCTGTGGGAGGTTCTCTGCCTCAAATTTCATATTAATGCTGAAATTCACACAATGGGAATCCATGAGAAAGATATTTTGCCTAACTGTCTATTTTCCCTGACCAACTATCCAAAATGGCTATTCAATTTCTCAAAGTAATGGATTTCTGTTTCTATGCTTCTTATGCCTGTACTGCTCAAAGATTTCTCCAGTACCCCATCCAGGAAAGAATATTGAGGCAGGAGAAATGCGTACAGGCAGTTGCAAAGTTACCCCCCTATCAGGATGAAATATGGGTCCCCCTCCTTGCCTGATTCACGTGGGCAATGCATTGCGCTCAGTTGGGTGAGTGGGTGGTGCTGGGGAATGAGAGCTTAGGTAAAACCTGGTTGCTTCATTTTGGATGAAAGCTCATGGTAGCCAGCCCTGAATAATCTGGTGTTTTGTTCTCTGCAAAAGCAAGACCACAACTGCCTCAGAGATTATGGAGCTATTTTTTGTTTGGTCCTGAGTGGTTGTTCTCACAGTGCCAATCAGGAAAGCAGAAATTATTTTTTTGTTGCAGACAGCCCCCAAATAAATTTTGGAAATAGATTAAAGAAGAAAATATCCATTAATGCTTTTTCTCTTTTAAGCATTTTTGCTAAGGTCTATCCTGATTCTGCAACTATGCTCTTCATCACTGTCTGCTTCACTGGTAGGATATTTAATGGAATTTGTGTAAACATACTCCCTTTGTTTGTCCTCCAAATCCTTTCTCCCTGCCGATCCCTCAGCTCCACATTGAGTCTCTGATTTTTATCTCACTGCTGAAAACGGAAATACTCGTGCTTCAGTGTATGTTGGCATGGATCTCCATGGCTCCTGCATTAGGATTGCTCTGTATTGAGTAAAAGGTGCCCCAAACTGTGCTGTGGGCAAGAAGCCAGCATCTCCCAGGTCATTTA
This sequence comes from Chionis minor, assembly GCA_013398295.1. Classification (NCBI taxonomy): domain Eukaryota; kingdom Metazoa; phylum Chordata; class Aves; order Charadriiformes; family Chionidae; genus Chionis; species Chionis minor. Next base: position 569,859 of record VZSF01008151.1, on the reverse strand, counting down.
TTTCTCACAATCTCTCCTGGGCTTTCTCATGCTGTGCATGTCCCAGAGCCCAGTTCTGCTGCAAGGGGCTGAAGAAGGCACTTAGGTCACAATAACCTCACCTGTCAAGGTGCTGTGAAAGACAGTAAAATGCTTCTGGAGTGCTGGGATGCTTCTGGTAGTCCCAGCTGGACTTCAGCATCATGTGAACCTCACTGAGGTTTCTGAAAAGGCCTCTGGTGCCTAGCAGTTGGGCTTGAAAATTGAGTTTTGATGAGTGCATTAAACTCTGAAATAAAAGGAAGCAACTCCTACCAAGGCAAAGGCAAGTTGTGCTACTTGTTGTTGGGTATGGAAGTTAGCAGAGACACCTTTCCTGGTAGTGGAATGCATTCACGTTTCCTCCCTTAAATGTGTTGTTACATTCCATGTTCAAATACATTTTCATTTATTTGCTTTTTGTTTTACATATAGATGCCTCTATGAGTTTAAACCTAATAGACCCCTTCCATGTCAGTGACAGTATCTATATTTAAAAGCAAAATACCTCTTGAAGGCAATTGTTTGGTGGAGAGATTGTAGACAGAAAAAGAGCACATAAATAAATTGCAAAAATCTTTGGTTTTGATTACTTTTTTTTTTCCCCCTCTAAAAAGCTGCATTGCATCTGAATGGAAACATATAAAAATCCTATTAAAATTGGTTCCACTTCTTTGAAATGTGCTGTAAAACTAATTTTGACAAAGTTGACACTTTATATGCTCCTATCATGACATAGGAAAGATAATAAAAATAAATTCTCTGCTATAGTCACTATAAAACCTGGTATGAGATGAACATTATATTTGATACAGATAAACTTAGTACTATGCCAGTAAAAAGACAAAAGGACTCATCAAATACTCTTTTTACTTCCACTTGGCTAAATTTTCAGCTGCCTTGTAGGCTGACAACATACTTTGCTAACATCTTTCTTGGTGGAAAAGCTGAACTTTTAATCATTTGTCAGATTAACCCAAAATGAATGTTTTCATTGATTTTTTTTTTCCAGTCAATGAGCTGAAAAAGAAATCAGTTATTCACTAGGAGAACTTACGCCCTGCCAGCCTGCATCTTCGCAGATGAGTTCATGAAGCACAAGCTGTACAAATCTCATTCTTTCGGGTGAGCTCCCATTACAGGTCTGAAGAGGTCTGACAAGCTGCTTGCACCAAAGTAATCCAATGCTCTCATCTTAAAGGAAATTGCTGAATCTGTCTCTGGCCAGACCAAATATTTCAGAAGTAATCCCACTCTCATGACAACATTACTGCTACAGCGCTTCCCCCCCCCCCCGCTCCTAAATTACTGCTCAAGTGAACCTTTAATCAAGCATTTTTTGCATGTGATCATGCTGGATATCTCCCATTTGGCTTAGTTTAAGTAGCTAGTTACAGAAAACCATAACACTCAGAACAAACACATCTCTGCACAAGTGGTCTCAAAACCAAACTGACATTGAGCCTTGATTTACATTGTAAGATCAACAATGGGATCTAGGTTTCCATACTATGATAAGTCCTGATGATTTAAAGCTAAAGTTTTTGGAGCTCAAAGAGCATTAAAAGGCCTATGCTCTCTGAGAAACAGAGTAAACAAAGGCAACATTTGCAAAAAGCACCTCAGTAATTTAGGACCCTGAGACTGACTAATTTTAAGACTTATCACAAAATTAATTTGAAAGATTTGTCACAGATGCTGTACGTAGATTTTATGGTGTCAATATGAAACAAAGATTTCTAAATTATTCTTCCTAAATGGCTGTTTTATGGCTGTGCAACTAGATTCCTTCACATTGTTGGGCAAAAGGGTCATGAGCAGAAAGTTCATGCAAGTCACCTGCAGCACTGGCATGGCCTGCCTGAGGTTTCACAGGGGATGCTGTGGAGAACGCTGGCCCGGCAGGAGTCCAGCCCAATTTTGCCTGAAAGCCTTGTCTTGAGGAAAAAGCATCGTAAAAGGATTCTTTTTTCTGAGGAGACTCAGCAGAGAAGAAAATTCCTGGGAAGTTCTGACAAGTGTAAGCTTCTTGTCAGGTCTTTAAACAATCTACTAACTTGCAGATAATGTATTCAGACACTTCTGACTTCCTCCCTAAAGAGAAATCTGTTAGTTATTTTCATGAGTTAACGATTAAAGGGCATCTATTTCATAATAAAAGTCTTTTTATAACTTCAGAAAGTGCCTGGAAATCCTGCATACAGTATAAAACACAAACGAGAACACAACGTTCACAAGAAAAATATTGTAGCTGCTGATGGTTGAAAACACTGAAAAAAAAGTCACAAAATACTTTAAATGTCAAGGTGACTTGCATTTCACAGTCTTCTGTCCTTTCTTCATTTTTTTGAAGTTTTTACAAAGCACCTTTTCCTCCAACCTGTTTTTATTACCAACTGCAATAAAACTAAGGCTATCAAAAGAACAAAAGTTTCTTTTTCATTTTAATTTCTTTTTTCTTTTGCCATTCTGTGCCTTTTAAAATCTTGTCCAATTTCTGAAATTCCAAAGTGATGAAATACAGGAAATGCTTTTTTCTTTTTATTTCGTTTTTTCTTTCTTCTTTCTTTGATAGTTTATATTCACCCCAGTCCTAAGATATTTAGTAACAATTCCAGACTGGCAAACAAAAATAGGATGAGAAAAATAAAACTTAACAAAAACAACAAAAAGTGTTAGTCTTTTTCTTGTGCTTCTTTTATAAAAGGAAGGAACGAGGGAAATACATGAGAACACCAACTTTTGACATTTGATTTTCAATATTTTCAATACCAAAGAAAACCTGGAATATGAAAAGCAAAACTAAATAAAAGCCCTGAAAACATTTGATGTGGTTCTTCAATTACAAAAAAGTCCACTTTTGGTCAGACCAACAGAGCCAGGGGTAGACATCTGATTGGCTTGAGTTGAAACACCTGCACAATGGTAAATCAGGTCTTGTGAAGAGTACATTTTCTCCATGAATAGGAGGAGGCAATCATATGTCCTCTGCTTGTTTCAAGCTTTCCATGAGAGGTATTAGCCTCATGCAAGGCAACAGCATCTGACCTTGGTTACTACGGCAACCAGTTCTGCATGGCAGCAACTGTAGGATCTGGGTCCAACCAGGCTTGTTCATCCTTTTTGCATTTAGGCTGTCAGAGTGATCTTGTACTATGACATGACTCACAAGATAATGGTTTTTTCCCCAAAAGCCAATAGAATTCTTAGTAGCATTCAGGTTTTTAAAAATAGCTTTCTGCTTGGTACCTAGTCCTTCTGCTGTGTGATGTTTTAACTACCCATCTGTAGCCTGAACGGTCTGATTGAGAAGAATAGAAAGTTGGGTTTTTTTGTTTTGGGTTTTTTTTTCTCCCCCCTCCTCCCCAGTATTACTATTTATTTGCTGTCCCTTTGCATGCAGCCAGGGTTTTTCTTGGAAACTGGAAAAATTGTGGGTGAAGACTCTTCAGCTTGGGAAAGACATACTGCTGGGGCCAGCAGACAGGGTCAAGGTCAGTAAAGGGAGGAGTGATACAAGTGATACCCATTTACCATTTTTTCTGGATCTGCCAGCCCTGCTTCCACCTGCTGAAGGGGTCAGGAGGGTGGATGGGGTGGGGGGAAGCTTCATATAAAAGCTGGGGTAGATGAAGTTGATCAAATCCCCTGTATTTTAGTAAGTCACATCCTATGCTATGTGCGCTTTAATCTGACAAGACCTTTAAAAAAATGTTTTAAACTCTTAAGCCAAACCTTTTCCAGAGTGCTTTAACTTCACCTACAAGGTCCAGCTATGGTGGCTTCATGTGTGGACGGGCTATAAGGGACATGCCAGTTGTTCTTCTGAGGCAGCTTTAAGGCTCTCCTGTGTCACTGTGACAATGAATGCAGTGACTAGGGGTCTGGCTTTGAGATTCTGTCTCATTTTATAGGAGGTTTGTATTAAAATTAGAGATGGGCTTGTCTAACTGTGCCCTGATCCCATGGCTACCTCTTGGTTTCTTCTTGTTCATACAAGTCTGAATGGACTAGCTGGTCATCTTGATTTGAATTGTTGACAAATTCAGAAGGAGTTCAGGTATGCTCCCTGATCAATCCGTATGACAGCCCACGTAATTTAAAATGAGTCCAGTCACCCACCTATGTTGCCTCTGCACAACCGCAAGATTGACTTGACTCTCTGGTCCTACTCCTGGACCCACGTGGAACGAACCTCTTTGAACTTCCTGGCACATCAGAGCCATTCAATGTCAGTCACGGCTTGCTAGAACAATAAGCGCAAAAAATACAGAGTGGCATTTTATTAACTTGAAGGATTATACTTTCACTAACATTCCAGAAAGTAGTTTATCTGAGCTGTATTATCCGTTACACCCACATTTGAATTTCAATACTCATCAGTTCATAAGCAGAAACAACTCCAGAGAAAGCAGGGACGGCATTTATCATGTTACGCTGTTTACCACTGGAAAGAAAACAGAGGAGCATTCCTATTCTGTGTTACTTATACTCTCTTTGTCATGCCACAGTCTCTTGATGGATACCTCCACTCACGGCTTTTTTCAAAGTTTTTGCTGCACATGCAAGTAAAATCACTTAGCGCAAATGCAGTGCTATTGTGGGCACCAGTTTGCCCTTTTGGGTACTTCAGGGACGAGGTCTAAGTTTTTCTTGTCCTTCTTTGTCCTGCCTGTCCTACCAGACAGCAAACCTTTTGAGCAGAAGCTCTCTTTTCCTAAGTGCGTATGCATTGCCTAACACAAAGTAGGCCAGGGGTTTTAGACAGCCCTGTCAATATTAATCCCCACTGCAGCAATTTCCTCTTGAACAGTGATGAGTATTCTCCATCCCTCCACGCGGCACCGAGCACTGAGAGCCCTTACCTGGGAACTGGGTCCCACTCAACCTTTAGTGTTGGTGCTTCTGGTTCCCATGGCAGATACACAGGCGTGCACCACCACAAAAGTCCTGACTTAAGGAGGAGGCTGTGTGCGGATGGCTCCCTGCTCCTGTGGGCAGCCTCACAGCTCTCTGCATGGGGCTAAGTGAGCACGATGGCACCAGTGGAAGGGTAGAGCCTGGGGCAGCACAAACACCTCCTCTTACAAAAGCCACTTCACCCTTTCTCTCTCTGCCACCACTCTGTCCCACAGCCACAGGAAAGAAATAAAAAAACCCCTCACAGTGGTCCAAAGAGTCAGATATAAGTCAATGGGAAATTATTATATTCGGGGAATATTTAGAAAGATAGGAACCTCTAGGCTTCAACAGCCATTGAAATTCCCCTATATTCAGGGAGGGGATGGCAGTTACCCTGGCTGAAATGAACACGAGGCGCAGTAAAATTTTCCTGTAGGCAGTTTGAGCCTTTCTGATGTATTTCAGAGACTACAGAATAAGCTAAAAGTAAGTAGTGCTGTAACTCAGTTCTTAATATCTCGTTAAGCTTTATAAGCATGGGGGAGGGCAGAAAGGAAAGAGGCAGTTTCACGTGCTTTTTTCACAAAGCTTGCAAACCAGCAATAAGCAGCTGCACTCCTCACAGTTTTTCCTGATATTTTTCCTCACACTTTTCTGGTATCTTTCTTCCACATTGTGGAAACATCAAATCAGTGTAGTTTGCCTGTGTATACAAACGTGAGGGGAAATCCTTTCTGTTCCCCATCTTCTCCCTCTCCCTGATGCAGAGCATGGAAATCAGAGAAAAAAGCATACAACAGAGTAAGTGAATGGCAACAAAAACAACACAGCTGGAGGGCCGGGGGTAGCAGCAAGCTGAACAGGAAAGAGGGCAGAGACAGACTTCAGAGAAGAGCTGCAGGAAACCGCACATCCTAGAATAGCTTTGAAAGAAGCATTTGGTTAAGATTTAACAAGTTAATCACTGCATGTTAATTACTGCTAATGGCAAGATTAAAAATAATAAAAGCAATTTATCTCATTCCAAAATAATTAGCTTTAATGACATGTTTGTACAGCACATGGAAAGACATTTTGATGGGGATCAGCCCAACATCTGTGTGTGCATAGCATATATAACAGCAATAGGTCCTTGTAAAACGTCTGACGGATGTGGGATCATTGGCTTTGCCGAGTCTTTTCCAGGGATCCAGGGATCTGAGCACTGACTTACTCTGATTTTCTGCAGTGTTTGCAGGTGGTCATGTTTCTGAAAATGAAGATCATTTCTCTGTATGCCTGTTGCGTGCCTGCTGTGTTAGCTCTGCTCTGCGTCTTGAGATATAGGAGAGATGTTATGGAACTTTGTCAGGATGATTAGAGAATCACTGTTGGTGCTGGAATCTGCCTTTCTGACACCTGTGGCAAGTTTTATGCAGATTTCCCATTCTGTTTGACTCTTCTGTAGCACATATTGCAGTAATAATGCGCTGCTGTTGGCTGATAAATGCTGTTAATTCCCTTTGGGAATGTTGTGAAGTCATTTAGCTGCTCTGTAGTTCAGTTTCTTCACACACAAGGAAAAGTTAATACATCTCTTACTGTTATTTTTATGCAGTCATTGCAGCACTCAGTCAAATCACTGGTCATGCAAACTGAGGGGTACAAGTATGAAATGGTAGGGATTTCTCATCCAGGTATCTTGAGTAATTGAAGCTATCTACAGAGAAATCTTGCTAAGTAAAAAAGGGCAAAATATTATTAACATCATTATGCCCCTCATAAAATCTAATGAGCGGTAAACGCACTGGGAAGGATAATGAGTCTGGGTGAGTGTTACCTATGGAGATCCCTGATTGAACAGCTCTGCCTAAACTATTCCTTCATTAATGACTCTGACTTGTGCGTTTGTTGCCATCTTGGCTACTGCTGTAGGATTTATAGTTGGATTTCCTCTTTCACTTGGGCAGTCAAAGTGACCTGAACTAGCACTGCTGGCTACCACCTTCACTATTTCTCTGCATTTAGCTCTTTAACACACTAGTGTAGTAAAGCAAGAGGTGCAGCCTTTTTCCAGCTGTCCTCCTCCTTCAAATGCAAATGTCTCCCATGACAGCAGAGTAAATGAATGCTGACCACAAGCTCATCCCATACCCTCCTGGTTTCTGAAGGCTACACTGAGCAAGCAGCAGCATAGGCTTTGTACCAAGGCAGCCTCATCAGTGTTGATCCCTTAGAACTTGGTTTTGGGTGGAGAAGTCATCTGCTGCACCTGGATAAGTGGGGTGGAGGCCTCTTAAATGGTGGTGGTGGTGACGATGATGAGAGTTTGGGCTGCTAGGAGTGAGAAGAATGAGGAGCGTTAGAGCTGTGGTGATGTCGCTGTGGCCATCTTTGTGGCTCCATGAAGACTCCTGGCTCAGGCCCGTTGCTCAATCTCTGCTGTGGCTCCTAGGCTTCTTCTTCTGGGGCAGCGCTGCAGCTCTGGCCTTTGGTGGAATTCTCGTGCTCATGATGTACAACAACTACAGATGTTTATTTCAGGAGTCTTTATTGTCTCTCCCTGGATGGCTGGCTGTTGCAGCTGCACTTATCTTGCTACCTACTGGAATTTTGGCTATCTCCAGTTCTGCTAGCAGCTCCCGCTATCAGCAAGGGGCTCTCATGTACTTGCTGCTGGTCCTTCTTTGCCTAGAAGTGTCTTTGGCAGTTCTGGCACGGATCTGTGCTGTTCGGATGGCTTCTGAGCTGGAAAATACTATGGGTTACCTTATCTACCAGTACAATGGGATACACTCCCACGGTCCTGGCAGCAGGGCTATGGATGTGCTACAGAGGAAGCTGCAGTGCTGTGGGGTTCAAAACTACACAGACTGGCTGGAGTCAACAGCTGCTTCTTGGCATCTCCCAGCGGAAAAACCTGGTGTCCCTGAAAGCTGCTGTAAGGAGAAGTGTTCTCACTGCAGGGGTGACTTAGGCCATCTGGAGCAGCTTTTTCAGGAAGGCTGTCTAAAGAAGCTGGAAGACTGGCTACGTTTTGTCATGCTCTACCTGTTCTGGTGCTGTACTGTGCTAAGCATCTTAGAGCTGTTGGCTGGTGTCAGCAATGGCCTCCTCATGAGCTGTCAGCCTCTCCATGACCTCAGGTTTCTGGACTCATCTGTCTTCTCATAGGTCTCCAGACACTGGCAGCATTGCTGAACCTGCCGCGCGTTTCCTTGGTTTTGTACCAGTCTGCAGTTGTACTGGAAAAAAACCCCTTCCTTTTTGTAGGATATATCTGCATGTAAATCAAACTAGTTGATCACTGCTGGATTTTTTTTTTTGGACTTCTTAAATGTTGCAATAGTAGATCAGTTTTCCCCCAGTTCTTGTTTGATGAGCATTCTGTATCTGAGAAATGTCATTGCTGGAAGTCATGTAAGGGAAGGGAGGGTTGTGTTTGCATGGGCAAGCAGGAAACCATTGTATGTGAGTATGGGGAAAGCGGGAGGTAGAGGTATGTCTTGCTCAGGGGAGCGTGTTGTGAGGCCATGACCTGAACTTTTTCGAATAAACCTTAACAGTACTAAAATCTTGAAGAGTAAGTAAAGAACAGATTCCTCCACCTTCAAACTTGTATTTAACACTCTATCTAAAGGCCTTCTTTTAGAGATATCAAAGTTTAATGCTTCTTTCTTTTTCTTCTTCAGATACTGGTTTAAAAAGTAACTTTTTTTTCGGTGAAAACAAATGCCAATTTTTGAAGTGTAATGAGGGCACAATCTAAATTTCTCTTCTTTTATTTCGTGTTAAAACAACTAATGAATTATTTCTCCTTTTCTGCGAAGTTATGTGGGGTCATGTGCATGCTTGAATGACAGCAGCAATACGCTGCTTTTTCTTAAGGTATGTCTGCCCTACTCTTACCAAATCCTCTTATCCATTTTCTGGTGATCTCGCTCTAGTCTGCACATGCTGAAAGGGATGAAGTCAGTGTATGGACTATTCATATTTTTGTTTATGTCAGTGCTGTTGGTGTTTAGGGAGCTGCTGGTAAAGGCTTTGCTCTACCTGTGTTGGACTGTGCAGCATGTGGGTGTGTGTGCTTGTACATGTGTCTGTGTGGAAAACGCTCTCAGCCTCACTGCTGACCAGTGAACGTGAACTGCAGCAGCTGTGTGCTTTGGTAAGCATGTGCAGGGAACCTCCAGGGCATACAAGTGCACCACATTAGACTTTACCAGATGGGGAACAAGGAAACACCCTGAGTCACAAGAATCACTGGACTGAGCAACTCCCTTAGCACTTGAGAGAATAGCCAGCTAAATCCTTATTTCTTTAAATTTTCTACCAGATGTCAGGTACTTCATGAAAAAATTTCAGACCCCGTATCACCAGATCCTGATTTTCACAGGAGTTTAAAAAAAAAAAAAAATCAGGGGACACGGGTCAGCTTTTGCAGGCTTATTAATGACGATGTGGAAACCAAACATGAAATATACTTTAGGGCTGCTTCATAAAAAAACAAACAAAAAAACCCCACCTTGATTTAGACAAAGGAAAAGAATGAATCCATTAGGACTGGGGAATTCTTCAGAAAAATAAGAAATGTTCCAAAGCAAAAAAAGGGAAAATAGCTGTGTCTGAGTAACATAATAGAAGGAACATTTCTTTCAGTTTGTTTCACATGTGGCAGTGAATAAAATTTGTCTAGTTAAGCACCATAATTTTTTTTTATGGCTTTGTCATACCATGGCACGTAAAAGTTTTGTGATGCAAAGTTATTACTATGATATTGCAAAAATGCAATGAAACTTAAGTGACAGCAACTGGCCCAGGAACAGATTGAGCTTGTTGAAGAAAGAAAGGTGGAAGAGTGGAGTGGATGTAGTGGCTTTTTACCACCTGCCTTTCTTAAGGGGGATATTTTTCTTCTCAGATCAATTCTTATCCCTTACAACTTCCTCCACAAGTTCTGAGCCAGGATCTCTTAAAGGTGAATGTGCATATTTTTTCACTACTAAGTGGAAAGAAGCAATTTTGAGGTGGTTAAAGAGGAGGAATACTAATGTGGATGTCCTCATCTACTCTCTAGTCTGCTAAAAGTTTGTGTTTGCATGACTCCTCCTACTCTTACCGTATGAAGAAAATTATAAGATAAATATGAAACAATAGTAATAAAAAAATGTCTGGGACTTAAATAAAAGAAATTACTTTTGGATCCTTCTCCCCCTCTTCC